>OY755237.1:53241750-53713604 GCA_963576725.1 Azorinus chamasolen | reverse complement strand
CTTTCCCTGTTCTATGTTTATTCCAAATTTTCATACCTACTGCATATTCCTGGACAAAATAGTTATAATGAAATACGGAAGGTGGAACATTGTAGCCATTTTAGAAAGTAAAGAAACAGAGTTTTCAAGTTCCATTAGCAAACAGAGCAGACCCTGATCAGACGGCTCCTTTTGGAACCATCTGATCTGGGTCTACTCTGTTTGCAGATGTGTGAAAACACGTTTATATGAGAGAAAGGGTCAACTCATAGGTTATTTCTAGATCCAACCTCTTTTAATCTACCGAAAAGGAGCATTAACTAGAGAAAAGGAAAATCTTAGAATTTTGTAGTTTGAAACCATTGTGATAAATAGGAGTAAATGCTCTATTTATCACAATGGTTTCAAGAAGTGACTATTACAGATGCGTAGAAAGGCGTATTTATGGAGGAAAGGGTTAAAGGTATAATTAGATAGATTCTTACATCTATCAGAACTTATCTTCACTGTTTATCAAAATAAAAATCAAGGCATTCCGCTAGTACAGATAATCCACATTCCAAAACCTATTCCCACAAAAACTCACTAGAATCAAACTGTTTCAATCAGTTTTGAGAAAAGCAATCTCAATAAATCTCAGCCTTCTGAATGGAGGAAATTAGCATACTGACACTGTCAAACACTGTAAATCCAGATCAGAGGACTCCTCCTAGAGGAACCCTCTGACCAGGGTCTGCACTGTTTATGTTATTCAAAATCCTCTAGCAAATTTAATCCTGTTGTGCTGAATGGACTGATACAATTAACCCTTTCCACTATTATGCCTTTTTTAGACCCAACCTCTTTAAATAAATCTACCGTAAAGGAGCATTTACTAGAGAAATGGAAAAGTGGAGAAATGTGTAGTTTGAAACCATTGTGATAAAATAGAGCAGTTGCTCCTATTGGAGCAATTGTTTTTAATGCTCACCATGGTCATCTACAGTACTAGTGTACACCATGGTCATCTACAGTACTAGTGTACACCATGGTCATCTACAGTACTAGTGTACACCATGGTCATCTACAGTACTAGTGTACACCATGGTCATCTACAGTACTAGTGTACACCATGGTCATCTACAGTACTAGTGTACACCATGGTCATCTACAGTACCAGTGCACACCATGGTCATTCTAGTGTACACCATGGTCATCTACAGTACTAGTGTACACCATGGTCATTCTAGTGTACACCATGGTCATCTACAGTACCAGTGCACACCATGGTCATTCTAGTGTACACCATGGTCATCTACAGTACTAGTGCACACCATGGTCATTCTAGTGTACACCATGGTCATCTACAGTACCAGTGCACACCATGGTCATTCTAGTGTACACCATGGTCATCTACAGTACTAGTGTACACCATGGTCATTCTAGTGTACACCATGGTCATCTACAGTATTAGTGTACACCAATTTGGTCATCATTATCATTGTACATAATGCCATTATAAAACTTTAATTAATTAATGTGCATAACCATTATTTATGCATAAATATTCATGAGGTAAAACTGTTCAACTGGGCACACTTGAGCTGTTCTGTGTAATAACTGTCAATGAAATCTATGGCAGCAGCGTATAACTTGAATGAAATACTTGACTGAAATAGTTCTGGTTTTCACTGTATGACGTCAGTTGTTACAATATCTGTACAGCCGCTGTTTTACATCTGCCAGTGATAAATGGATTTGGCCGTTAAGTTTATAGCATCTTTCAGCCATATCCTTTACTTAACTTGAACAACAATATATTGGTATATGCTGGTATGCTCGAACAGAAGCTAGGTAGCTTGTTAGTAACTCTGAATAAACTTTAATCCTTTCCCTGTTATATATTTAGTCCAATCCTATACATACTGAATATTCATGGACAAAATAGTTATAATGAAATATGAAAGTTGTAACATTGTCATCATTTTAGGAACTAAAGAAACAGATCTATCAAATTCCATTAGCAAACAGAGCAGACCCTGATCAGATGGCTCCTCTAGGGGCCATCTGATCTGGGTCTTCTCTGTTTGCAAATGCGTGAAAATGCATGAAAAGGTGTTTGTATGAAGGAAAGAGTTAATTGACTTAACTCTCCACTTGGTAGTCACATGTATATTATGCACTTGATAACACAGTGTAACACATAGATCCGATAGCTCCTGTAGAAGCTCTCTCATCAGGGTCTGCTCTGTTTGATAATAATAGAAATAATAGAAACTTCATTCATGAGTTTCAGCCATGACCAAAACATTTCACTTCATCAATATTCATGAAGCTAATTATATATCAATATTCATGAAGCTTATATATCAATATTCATGAAGCTTATATTATTCATCTGGTAATACATGAACTCTTTGCACCATTTATGACCTTTTTGTAAACAGTTTGGATCCAGATCAGTACCCATCAAACATGAGGCCTGATCTGAGATCAAAACTGTTTATTTGATTCAGTCTCAACATATGCAAAAAATATTAGATTTAAAAATGTTGCAGAAGACAGTAAAGCAGACGACTAAATTACTTAGTATGCAAAGAGCTCTGATCCAGAAATTTTCTTGTGCCAGGATCATAATGTTGAGTCATTGTCTTTGTATGTAGAACTGTACCGTAACTCTTGTGTCAGGATCATAATGTTGAGTCATTGTCTTTGTATGTAGAACTGTACCGTAACTCTTTGCATGCTAAGTGATATTTCGTCTGCAACAATAATGTCGTCTGCTTCAATTCTTAAAATCAACGTTCCCTCATTTCTTTGCAAAATTATGGTCAGTCTCGAACAGGTATTATCCTGATGATCGGGACACAGCATTAATACAATGCCTCATTTGAATTTAACCCTTTCCTCCATAAATATGCTTTTCTATGTCTCTGTAAAAGTCACCTCTTGAAACCATTGTGATAAATAGATAATTAAAATGCTCCTATTAGAAGCAAATGGTCTATTTATCACAATGGTTTCAAACTACAAAATTCTAAAAAAAATCCTTTTCTTTAGTTAATGCTCCTTTTCGGTAGATTTATTCAAAGTGGTTGGATCTAAAAATAGCCTATGAGGGAAAGGGTTAAACTGTTGCACAGGTAATCACTATATCACTGCTAGCGTGCAAAAGGTTAAAAGTGGAATTATTCCATCATTGTGTAACTAAAATGGTCTACCATCATTTACTGATATTTAGTACATCCTGGCTTCACCAAACATGGGGTTTGGTTAGAATCCTGTCCAAGACACAGTTCTAAACAGTGGCAATAACAACATAGGGTAAGATGGAGTGTTTGGCTGAGATGTGACAATTTTAGTATTTGAATAAGCACCTTTTATCTTCAGAACCGGAATATGTTGGTTCATTCAAACAGACAATATCATGGATGAAGAATGATTTATAGCCCGGCTTTTAAACTGACACTGTATTTACTGCTTGAGAAAGTGGCCCTTGTTCACCAGAGAAATAAACCAGCATTATCTAATGTGCAACACCCTTGCAGCATCTACAGCGAGTCCTGTCTACAGCGACCAGCCAGTCATCAAGTGCATCTTAGCCCTGTCTACAGCGACCAGCCAGTCATCAAGTGTAACAGGACCCTTGCAGCATCTACAGTGAGTCCTGTCTACAGTGACCAGCCAGTCATCAAGTGTAATTCTAAGAGGTTAACCCTTCTCTGACAATTTTAATACCCAATTTCTTTGTATAAATCTACTAAAAAGGAGCATTTACTAGAGAAAAAAGATGTTTTTAGAATTGTGTAGTTTTAATATCATTGTGATAAACAGAGCATTTGCTCCTTAGGAGCAAATGCTCTATTCATCACAATGGTTTCAGAAAGTGATTTTTACAGAGGTGTCAAAAGGTGTCAGACTAACCATTTCCCTGATGGACATTTTATGTGTGAATTGCATGGTCACTTCATGAATATTCGTTAACACGTTCCCTTTTAAACATTCATGTAAGAAATAATGATAACATGAAGATTTATCAACTAATTTTTTCTATAACGACCAATGAACCAAAAAATGTTTTGCCCGCAATGTTTATCATTAAATCTTCTCTTGCAAATTATACCCTTTCATACTAAATGGACTCTTATCATCAAACAATATGGACTATTCCACTTTAAGACTGCAGCATACAAAGGGTTAAAAGCAGACTATATTTCACCTTAGCACGGGGACCTGATTGTTTGGCTGTATGCGATAATATCTAACTTATTTCCCCAGTTACTTCGATAATATCCTCTTAAAAATTCAATTTATTTCTCCATTCCATTCCAGGCGGTCTGTTAACCCTACGTCTGCTATCAATTTATTGTCAACTCAGAATCTGTATCAGCATAAATTGCATAAATTCCACACCGTGTCTCATATCGGCATTCCTTGCAGACGAAACTGATTCACGACTATTACACCTCGTTCCATAATACAAAAGAAAATGTAACTTGTAAATTTGATCAAGTTCAAATATGTTATCAAATATTCTATCACCAGCCACCTAAACAGCAAGTAATATAAGTATGCGATATCAAATATGTCGTAACTATTTAAATGCTGGGGAAACAATGTCACAGCTATGTGCAAACAGTGCAGACCCAGACCAGCTTTCATCATAGCAGCCCTCTGATCAGGGTCTGCACCGTTTGTCAGTCCAAATCTGTAAGCAAACTTAAGCCATTCAAACTGAATGGACTCCACAATTAAACACAGACGAACCATTCCACGATTGAAGATTCCGCAATGAAAGGGTCGACTCTTTTTGTGCTAAGTGATTGTGGTCTACAAAAGTTGCAATCATCTACAAACTCCGATGACTTATTTTCTCCAGTCTTTCAAAATAAGCTCTGATCAGAGTGCCTAACAGTCTGGATCTTGTTCAGTCTCCACATCACTCAGCATCTCATCTGGATCCAAAGTGTTTGCAATGCTAATCACAAATATGCTATTAACCCTTTCCTCCAGACTATTTTTAGATCCAACCTCTTTGAATGAATCTACCCAAAAAGAGCATTTACTAGAGAAAAGTAAAATTTTAGAATTTTGTAGTTTGAAACCATTGTGATAAATAGAGCATTTGTTCCTAGAGGAGCAAATGCTCTATTTATCACAATGGATTCAAGAAGTGACTATTACAGAGGCGTAGAAAGGCGTATTTATGATGGAAAGGGTTAGACATACAGAATATTGACTCTGACAGGTCTAATCTAATTCTCCTAACAGCCAGTAAACACTGTCTGCAACTCACATAACAACCTTATCTGTTTGATATCAAAGTGGTTATGTTTTGTGCGCAGTCCGGCTCCAGATCAGCCATCAGATAGATTATGTACATAGATTATCAAGCTTTTGAATACACCTCAGCATCTGAGCAGTAACCAGAGGTCCAGATAAGATGTGTAAATCAAACTTGTTCAACAATAACTCCTAAATAACTCCACCAAACCCTATGTTGTTCAACAATAACTCCTATTTTACTCCACCAAACCCTATGTTGTGACCACTCTAAATCAAACTTGTTCAACAATAACTCCTATTTTACTCCACCAAACCCTATGTTGTGACCACTCTAAATCAAACTTGTTCAACAATAACTCCTATTTTACTCCACCAAACCCTATGTTGTGACCACTCTAAATCAAACTTGTTCAACAATAACTCCTATTTTACTCCACCAAACCCTATGTTGTGACCACTCTAAATCAAACTTGTTCAACAATAACTCCTATTTTACTCCACCAAACCCTATGTTGTGACCACTCTAAATCAAACTTGTTCAACAATAACTCCTATTTTTCTCCACCAAACCCTATGTTGTGACCACTCTAAATCAAACTTGTTCAACAATAACTCCTATTTTACTCCACCAAACCCTATGTTGTGACCACTCTAAATCAAACTTGTTCAACAATAACTCCTATTTTTCTCCACCAAACCCTATGTTGTGACCACTCTAAATCAAACTTGTTCAACAATAACTCCTATTTTACTCCACCAAACCCTATGTTGTGACCACTCTAAATCAAAACTCCTATTTTTCTCCACCAAACCCTATGTTGTGACCACTCTAAATCAAACTTGTTCAACAATAACTCCTATTTTTCTCCAACATAGGGTTGACCACTCTAAATCAAACTTGTTCAACAATAACTCCTATTTTTCTCCACCAAACCCTATGTTGTGACCACTCTAAATCAAACTTGTTCAACAATAACTCCTATTTTTCTCCACCAAACCCTATGTTGTGACCACTCTAAATCAAACTTGTTCAACAATAACTCCTATTATTTCCCGTAAAGCCTTCGGCTTTCACATGTATACTTAGCATATCGTCTTGGACGATCACCGTGGTCCGCGTTTTAACCAAACCGGTTCTTTACTTTCACTTTCCTCTCCCTGATAACCGGAAGTGAAGCCTACACTAGTCATTATTCGTTTTGGCGTGTTGGTGCAACAACGTGGTTCGCTAGGTAAGCGTTTTTCCAAGTACACGTGTTTACTTTGGGATTATTTTGTAACTTTCAGTGTTTATTTGACTGCCATACCAAGGACGTTGTCCTGGTTTATTTATTAAAGCGTGTTATTGTACTTTCTTTGAATATGGCTGATGTTAGTGACGAGTTGACTCTTATGTGTTCAGACTCTGAATTTTCGGGGTTCGACTCTGAGGACGCTTTGTCCCCAAATAAGAAGAAAGTTGTTAAAAAGGCAGTTGTCAGCACGAAGAATGCTGAAAAATGTTTAAAGAAAAGCTCTTGTAAAAAATCTAACGAGAAACCGAGTGCTAGTAAAAGTGCCTCAAAATCTAACCCAGACAGTAAGTCGGGTAAACAGTCTAAACTTTTGAAGAGTGTGGTTTCTGTTCCTGAGAAACAGAGAAAGAAAGATAATTCCACTGTTTTAGACTTTTCTAAACTGTCATCACAAGAAATATATAGTTTGAAAGAGGCTCTGGGTCTTGCTAGTACCCAGCAGTATGCTACTGATGATGATATGGAACAATATTTTGGGCAACCCTTAGAAGATTTACCCAATATTCATGTGTCTGTTGACCGTGATGAACTTTCTGATAATGAGGTGGGTTTGGAGTATAATTCATCCCAACAAAATCGGCTGAGTTTTGGTACAGCCTTGTTTAACGACACTGATATAGATAAGACAGATGATTCAGATTTGTGGCTTCAGCCCAAATTGAAAACTCCTGACAGAGGACCTGTTATTCAGCCTAATTTGGCTAAGCTCATTAATACAGCCTGTACTCTTCCATGTGATACAGACACTATCATGGCCAAATATAAGTTGCCAGAAAATTGCACTAGTCTTGGTGCCCCTCTTGTCAATAGTGAAATTTGGAAGGTTTTGGATAGAAGAGTTAGGTCACAAGATAGAACTATTGCTGAAGTGCAGAATTTGTTGTCAGTTGGTATGGTGCCAATTATCAAATTGGCCGATACATTAAAATCCTCTCTTCAAGAGAATCAAGAGGCTAAGGTTCTGTTTTCGGATGTCATGACTATTTTGGGACAAGTTCAGTATCAATTATCAGTACGTAGGAGATACCTCATCAGACCCAATATCAACAAAAGATACTCAAATTTGTGTAATGTTAACACTCCAATTTCAAGTTCTTTGTTTGGAGATGATATAAGTAAAGAAATAAAGAATTGTGACACTGGAGTTTCTCTTGGGAAGGAGAATTATAGAGCCCGTGGTAGAGGATACCCTGTAAGAATGATGAGAGGTGCTAGAAGGGGTTCCTATGGAGGTGGTTTTTATCATGACCAGTCTCAGAGATATTCACCTTATCCTAGAGGCCAATTTCGTGGCCAGCATTACAGTCGACCCATGGGTCAGCGTGGTAGACGAGGTGCTTCAGCCACTGTAACTTCTGATTTCGGCAAGAAACTAGAGGTAAATGAACAAACTAACCCAGTTGGACAAACTAACCCAGTAGGACAAACTAACCCAGTTGGAGGTTTGAAATTTTGTATTAAGACCTGGGAAAAATATACTCAAGATCCTTGGATTTTACAAACAGTGGTTGGTCATAGAATTGAATTTGATAAGATTCCTTTCCAATCAAGAATCCCTAATGAAATTCCTTTTAGTCCTGATCAATGGGACATTGTGGCAAATGAGGTCAAGATGCTTTTGGGAAAAGGTGCGATAGTCGTGTCTGAGCATGAACCGAATGAATACATTTCTACTCTTTTTATTGTTCCTAAACCTAATGGTAAATTCAGACCAGTCATTAATTTGAGATATCTTAATGAATTTGTCCATTATGAACACTTTAAGCAAGAGACATTCCAAGTGGTTTTGGAACTGATTCAGAAAAATGATTTTTTCACTAGCATAGACTTACAGGATGCTTATTTTTCGGTGCCAATACATGAAAATGATCAGAAATTTCTCAAATTTAGTTTTAATGGTATACTCTACAAGTTTGTCTGTCTTCCATTTGGATTGACCTCAGCACCAAGGATTTTTACAAAAATTTTGAAACCAGTTTATGCCTGGTTTAGATGTCACAATATTAGGTGTTCATACTACATTGATGACTCATTGAACATGAATCAGTCGATAAAGTTCTGCCAGAACAATTCCACTTCTATCATGAGTGTGTTGACATCCTTGGGTTACACTGTTAACAGAAAGAAATCTATGTTAGTGCCTTCACAGAGAATAGTCTTTTTTGGGTTTTTGTTAGATTCTGTTCTCTTCATGGTCTTTTTACCTGAAGAGAAAGTTGGTAATATTCTTAGACATGCAAAGGATTTGCTGGCTCAAGATCAAGTTAGTATTAGGAGCTTAGCTTCCTTCATTGGTCGTGTTGTCAATGCATTCTTTGCAGTTTTGGAAGCCCCACTGCATTACAGAAATTTAGAAAGAAATAAAACTCAAGGTTTAGGGGGCAGTGGTGATTTTGATAGGTTGGTATGTCTGACCTCTAAAAGTCAACATGAACTTAAGTGGTGGATTGAGAATATTGAAATTAAGAATGGGAAAAAGATTAGACCAGATAAGGTTGCCTTTCATATGTTTACAGATGCTTCTATTCTTGGTTGGGGCTGTTTTGTTGCAGAAACAGAGCAGTATGCTAATAGTAGATGGAGCTTGTCTGAGAAGGACAATCACATAAATGTTTTAGAATTGTTGGCTATTTTTTATGCTCTACGTTCATTATTTGCCTCTCAACGTGGTATTCATGTTGAAATTCGCACTGACAATGTCTCAGCTGCTTCTTATATAAATGACATGGGTGGAATGATTTCCATAGCCATGGATGATTTGGCAAAACAGATTTGGGAGTGGAGTATAGAAAGACAGATCTTCATTTCTGCTGTACATGTTTCAGGAGAAAACAATGCTATAGCTGATTATTATTCTAGAAACTTTTCAGACTCCACAGAGTGGATGCTCAAAAAAGATATTTTCATTAGATTATGCAAACAGTTTTTCTACCCAGACATAGATTTGTTTGCCTCTAGGTTTAATAAACAGTTAGATGTCTTTGTCTCATGGTTCCCTGAATTGGGATGCCACAGCAATGATGCTTTTTCAATTTCCTGGAAAGAATTTTGTCCTTATGTTTTTCCACCTGTTTCCTTAATTGGGAAAGTTGTTAATAAGATTTTGGAAGATGAGGTGGAAAAGGCTTTGCTTATTTTTCCTTTTTGGAAATCTCAATCTTGGTATCCTCTGGTGTTATCTAGTATGATATCCCTTCCAGTGAGATTACCAAGGCACAGAGACCTTTTGATTATGCCTCATGATGGTAGCTTTCATCCTCTCAACAGGAAGTTGAGGATGGCCGGAGTGGTTTTATCCGGCAATCCCTCCAGGATAAGGGTATTCCACCAGGAGCTCAGGGAGTTATCGTTGCTGCATGGAAGCAAGGAACCCGAAAGCAGTATAATTTGGCCTGGAGAAAGTGGTATGTTTGGTGTGATAGCAGGGGTCTCAGTCCATTTTACACCTCTGAAGGTATAGTTATATCTTATTTGTACTTTTTACGCAAGGACAGGAAGTCCTACAGTGTCCTGAATACGCATAAGGCGATGCTGTTACAAACTCTTCCTTTTTTCGGGAATAACTGGTGTTCTAACACTATGTTGATTAGTAAATTTATGAAGGGTATATTTAATTCTAACCCTCCTGTTCCGAGGTACAGAGTAACATGGGATGTGTCGATTGTGTTGAACTATTTAAAAACTTTATATCCTTTGCAAGGGTTAACGCTGAAGCAGCTTACATTAAAGGTTACAGCTTTAATAGCTCTTGCATGTGCCCCACGAGCACAGACATTAGTGTCACTTAGTTTGGACTTTATGAAGGTGAGAGAAAAAGACATTGTTTTTGTTTTCCCTAACTTGTTGAAAACTACGAAAGCAGGCAAGAGTTTTCAACTGTGTTTGGAACATTATTCACAGGAAAGTTTATGTGTTATGCACACAGTTTTATTTTATATTGAAAGTACCAAGAGTGCTAGGAAATGTCAAAGTTTACTGGTCTCATATGTGACTTTAGATTCTGTAACAACAAGCACTGTTGCCAGGTGGCTTAGGAATGTTTTAGCTTTGTCTGGTATAGACACTTCTGTTTTTAAAGCACACTCTTTTCGATCTGCTTCGACGTCAGCAGCTTTAGACTCAGGTTGTTCTATAGATAAGGTCTTAAAGACAGCAGATTGGTCTAGTGATAAGAACTTTTATAAGTTTTATTACCGGTCTAGTTTATCAGAAAGTGACAAGTCTTTTAGTACTGCTGTGTTTCAGAACAGTTGATTACTTCTGTGTGGACTATAACTGATTTATTATCCTGAATATCAGTTCTTGTTTAGTGGTATTATATTATATGAACCATTTTATTTTCTTATTTTATTGACCCAAGGGTGGTAACTTATATTGTTCGAGGCTTGTCTAGATTTAAAGATGCTAAGTATACATGTGAAAGCCGAAGGCTTTACGGGAAATAATGGCCCCTCATCCAAGCTTTAGTGAAGGATGAGGGGCATTATTGGAGTAAAGCCGGAGGCTGAGCATGTATATTTAGTTACCCACCCAGTTTTTTTTTGAGATCAGTAGTGTTGGTATAGGACCCTCCCTTTGGCTTAATTATGCCAAGTCACAAACAATATATAGTTAGGTTTTAAATAATGACTAGTGTAGGCTTCACTTCCGGTTATCAGGGAGAGGAAAGTGAAAGTAAAGAACCGGTTTGGTTAAAACGCGGACCACGGTGATCGTCCAAGACGATATGCTAAGTATACATGCTCAGCCTCCGGCTTTACTCCAATAATGCCCCTCATCCTTCACTAAAGCTTGGATGAGGGGCCATTTTTCTCCACCAAACCCTATGTTGTGACCACTCTAAATCAAACTTGTTCAACAATAACTCCTATTTTTCTCCACCAAACCCTATGTTGTGACCACTCTTTAGAATCATCTCTTCGAGACAGTTCTAAAGAGTGGTCACAACATAGGATTTGGTGGAGTATTTGAGTACGCATGTTTATCTGTTGCTCTGATTTAACCCTTATTTCACCTACATGTATTCACATCTTTGCAAACAGACAAACCGAGATCAGGCAGTTCCTCTAGCAGCTCACCGTCTAATCAGGGTCTGCTCTGTTTGCTTTTGGTATTATTATATAGATCTGATCCAGCAGTTTCTGTCAAAGCAGAAAGTTTCCTTGAAAAGTTTACATTATTAAAATTCAGCTAATACATAAATGTTAAGCTGTCATCTGTCTTATAAAGACCAACATTGATACCAAATTGATTGTCCCATTTCGAAGGGTTTTCCTGTACTGGGTTACTGTTAACTGATATCATATATGGTACATTATGATGTCATCCAATTTTTTCATCTTCTTCAGAGGGTTCCTAAAAGAGCCTGTGAGTTTGTATGGCGCTGAGCCATTTTATACATCATATATTAAACTGATCTGGCTTTAAACAGCTGCATTACATATTCTAATTTCTACTTTACCTTTTCCCTTGTATAAACACTTCTACACACTTTTGCAAACAGAGTAGAACCTAATCAGACAGCTTCCATAGGCATTCTTTACACCATATTGATGTTTGTTTGTTTGTATTGGGATTTACAAGTTTTATAAGAATTCCCGACATCATGAATTTCATGAAAGTTTTATTATGACATTTGAACTCTATAATTGTTGCCATGGCAGAAACTCCATACTTATATATCTATATAATTCAGTTAGCAAACAGAGCACTGACCCTGATCAATGGCTCCTACTGGAGGTCTTCAGCAAAGGCATGAAAAGGCATATATACATTGTACATGGAGTAACAGATTAAAAGACAGTTGACTAAATTGTTATAAATACAGTAAAACCTCTCTAGAACTGCCACTAAATTACATCAAGTATTTTGTGTTAAAGGCAGGTGGCTGCTTAAAGCAAGGTGAAAGTAAAACAGAACGCTCCTTTAACCCTTTCCCTCATATAAACGTGTTTTCACGCATTTGCAAACAGAGTTGACCCAGATCAGATGGCTCCTAGAGGAGCCATCTGATCTGGGTCTACTCTGTTTGCTAATAGAATTTGATATATTTCTGTATATTTGCTTTCTAAAATGTCTACATTGTTCCATCTTCCATATTTCTTTATAACTATTTTGTTAATGAATATTCAGCAGGTATTGAAATTTGGCCTACATACAGAACAGGGAAAGCGATAGAAGCATTCTGTTTTACTTGCTTTAAGCAGTCACCTGCCCTAAATACCAACTAATTAACACAATTTAGTGGCCGTTATAGAGAGGTTTTACTATAATACTTTTTCATGTCTTTGCTAACAGAGCAGACCCAGATCAGAGTCTGGTAAGCAGGCTAACATACTTAGAGCAGACCCAGATCAGGGTCTGGTAAGCAGGCTAACATACTTAGAGCAAATCCAGATCAGGGTCTGGTAAGCAGGCTAACATACTTAGAGCAGACCCAGATCAGGGTCTGGTAAGCAGGCTAACATACTTAGAGCAGACCCAGATCAGGGTCTGGTAAGCAGGCTAACATACTTAGAGCAGACCCAGATCAGAGTCTGGTAAGCAGGCTAACATACTTAGAGCAGACCCAGATCAGGGTCTGGTAAGCAGGCTAACATACTTAGAGCAGATCCAGATCAGGGTCTGGTAAGCAGGCTAACATACTTAGAGCAGACCCAGATCAGGGTCTGGTAAGCAGGCTAACATACTTAGAGCAGACCCAGATCAGGGTCTGGTAAGCAGGCTAACATACTTAGAGCAGACCCAGATCAGGGTCTGGTAGCTTTGCTTACGAAATCATAATACGTATGAATATTCATGTATATGTAATCCGTTATAAAAATTCAGCTAAGAAATATTCATCACATCATTATTTTTTCATGAATATTCAACAAAGAAAGAGTAAAATATGCATGATAGAGTAATGACCATTACAAAGTTGTAGCCCTTGTGATGGTGAAGGACTGTGTTTTAAAGATCGGGCGTGATAACTCAATATCATGATGGTGAAACTGAAACCAAATGTTTCCACTTTTACAGAATGAAAACTACAACCACAATAATGATTCAATGCTGCCAATAAAAAGGTCATGGGTCCATAACCTTGAGTTTTCATCTTTGAAAAACAAACAAGCTAAAACTTAACTTTTGAGAATTGCAGAAGGCGACCAATTTGCAAACGATAATTACTGAGCATGTAAAGAGATAATAAGATTGTTTTCCAAACGGCATCAGTGTGACAAGACATTCTTAAGGCATCACACATCATCAGAATCAAAAGAAAACCGCAGACAGACTCAGCACATCCTCTGAATGGTCGTAGAGAGTACAAACTGTAAAACACATTATGGCCATGATTACGATGTGAAGATCTTTCACTAATGACATAGCTCGAAGCACCTTACTTGGTCATGTAGAGATATTACATACTGATTTAACTTTTAGTCTGCGGAAATATGGACATTTGCAGAAATACGGACATTTACAAAACACTCTTATCTGCTACAAATTTTACAAATATTTAATTAGTCAAAACTTTTGAGAAACTTTAACTGAGTGTAAAACAGCATGAGACGAGTAACTTTGCATCTCATCTGGATCCAAGCTGTTTGAAAATGCCATTTACTATGTGCACACAGAATAATTCCAAAACCTGAACATATAGATTGCAAAGGAGTAAAATTGCATATGAAAGTTTCAATCCAATGGCATGTCAGCCATATGGGAGGAGTTATTGTCCGGACAAGAAAGTGTAAAACAAATGTACAAGGGGCAATAACTCTAAAATCATTGAAGCCAGTGTTATGGACCTTGTGCATGACACTTCCTCTCATCATGCTCTTTCCATGTATAAAGTTTCACATTATCCAATGGTATTGGGCCATATAGGAGTTATTGTCCGGACAAAAAAAGTGTGAAAAAATGTACAAGGGGCAATAACTCCAATATTAGTGAAGCCAGAGTAATGGACCTTGTGCATGACACTTCCTCTCATTATGCTCTTTCCATATATGAAGTTTCAACCAACTGGCATCAGGCATATATATCGTCCGAAAAAAAAAGGGTGACGAACAGATCGACAGACAGACAGACAGACAGACAGACAGACAGACAACTATCACAAAACCAATATGTCTTCCCCATATAAGAGGGGGGGGGGTCATAATTATTATCCAAGACATGCCACAGTCCACCATTTGACATCTAAATTTCTATTTTTTCCAGGACTCCCTCTGGCAGGAGGGGGAAACCCCCTTCCACGCTCTCCCCCACTCGGCACTTCGTCCCTCGATGTGCATTTAATTTTTCAAGCCCTGGCTACGTCTATGCACATTTGCAAACAGAGTAGACCCTTATCAGACGGCTCCTGTAGGACGGCTCTCTGTTTGCTAATGGAATTTGATAGATATGATTTTTTACTTCATAAAATGGCTACTAGTATGTTCCACCTTGCATATTTCATTATAACTATTTTGTCCATGAGTATGCAATGGGTACTGCAATTTAGAATAGAACACTACCCTCAGAACCCATTTCTCCAAACATTTGATGATAAGATATACTATACTGCCAAAACTGATAAACCATACTCTCCCTAATAAGCTCCCTAGTTCCTTCCCACTTTGCCATGGTTGGGGGCTTAATTGTCACAGGGGAGTTTTTTGTTTATTTGACGGAGATGATCCCCTCTGTCAAGAACTAAAAGGAAGGCAGGTCGGTGTAGGTTTTGATCCCATGTATTGCTTTGCAGCGAATGAGATTAGCCTAAATTATCTTCCTGATATCATCCCTCATCATCATGTCATCATGTCATCTCATCATTCATCGGCGCTATATGACCTATTCTGAGTCGCAGTGCCGTAAAACCTAACTCACTCACTCTCCCTAATAAATGCTCCCTTACTTCAGAGTGAGTGAGTGAGTTGGGTTTTACGTCTGACCAACAGTATTTCAGTTATTTGCTGATGGCATTCGCTTGAGACAAGTTATAGTGCTGCCTCAATGGAATGCCCCTGCCGCATGCACATTGCAAGGGCACCCCACCCAGTCACATTATCCTGACACTGAGCCGACCAGTCCTAGAGCATAGATAAGGGAGCTACTAGTACCAATTTTTAACCACTTTTGGTCAGTGTAGCGACCAGGGATCGAACCCACGACCTTCTGTACCACATGCGGACGCTCTACCACTGAGCCATGCTGTCGGTACCTTACTTCAGAAGGGGGTGATAACAAGAGCTGTCCGCAGACAGCATGCTCCACTTTCTTTAGTGCTGGATAGTGTAGTGGAAGTCTAAGTCAGAAAGGGGAGATAACTATAGCAAATTAATTTTAGGGTTATCTGCCCTTGTAAAATAGGGCCTCCTTGTAATAGTTAACATGTATACCAAAGTTGAACCAAATATCTTTGACAGTTTCTGAGACATGGACCTGAACATAAAACTTAACCAACAATGAAAATTCTAAGTCGAAAAAGGGGCATAACTATGGCAAAATTACTTTTAGGTTTACCTACCCTTGTGAAATGGGTTCCCCTTGTGATAGTAAACATACATACCAAATATGATCCAAATATCTTTGATGGTTTCTGAGAAAAGGACCTTAACAAAAAGGTTAACCAAAGCCGACGCCGACACCGATGCCGACGCCGACGAGAGGGTCATGACAATAGCTCCACTTTTTGAAAAAGTGGAGCTAAAAAATGATGAATAAAACAACTAACACCTTATATAATAACCATTAAATGAAATATAGGGTTTTAAAAATATAGGTGGTAGCTAGCTTATTATACAGACTGGTAGACTAGGTAATATAATACGGGTGGCATTTTAATGCAGACTGATAGCTTAAAACAGACTGGTAGCTTTATACAGACTGGTAGCTTAACCCATTACCTCATAGGCTATTTTAAGACCTCTTTGAATAAATTTACCGAAAAGGAGCATGTACTAGAGAAAAGGACACCTTTAGAATTATGTAGCTTTGAAACCATTGTGATAAATACATGCAGCCTCATATTTTGAACCATTGTGATAGAGCATTTGCTCAATGCAGCAAATGCTCTATTTATCACAACAGTTTCACAACTACACAATTCTAAAAGTTTCCTTTTCTCTAGTATTAAATGCTTCTTTTAGATTTATCAAAAGAGGTTTGGTCTAAAACAGCCTATGAGGTAATGATGGGTTATATTATTAATATAACAACTGAGTCAAATGGTTGAAAAACTGCAAGACACATTAAATTCTTTACTTGATGAATATTCGACTCACTAAGATAATTATATAATGTCCATTGAGAATATTAACCCTTTCCTCCATGATACTCCTTTCTATGCCTCTGTAAAAGTCACTTTTTGAAACCATTGTGATAAATAGAGCATTTGCTCCTAATTTAGGAGCAAATGCTCTATTAATCAAAATGGTTTCAGAACTACAAAATTCTAAAAATTTCCTTTTCCCTTATTAAAGCTCCTTTTCGGTAGATTTATTCAAAGAAGTTGGGTCTAAAAATAGCCTATGAGGGAATGGGTTAATTCATATTAATTTTGTATTGAAAAAAAATAAATAATTCATTGTCACTGGAAACAGTAGAGAATCATATTTATAAAATATAAGCTTACAAAACAGACCTTGATCCAAAAGCTCCTACAGGAGCTGTCTGATCTGGGTCTACTCAAGGTTGTAAAGGTGTAAATAGGTCAAACTGTACAGTTACTGGTAATAGAAACACTATATAGGGGCCAGAATTAAAAATAATCCATACCTCACTTAAGCTCCTTCTCAGCTCCGAAAGTCGGCCATGAGGTTTTATTCTAAAGCCAGAATCTATCATATCAAATGATTCTCTAACACTGGGGTCAAGCCTGACTCCCATTCTGGCCGTTTCCTCATGCCCATCCATACAGTCAAAACTATCCACTTTTTTCATTGAAATTTTCATTTGTACACCATGCAAGTGTTTTTGTACGGATTTTCAATTGGAAATAATCCTCCTGGAATGTAAAGACACTGTCTTTTCAGCATGTCTGTTTTAAATGCATAGCTTTCTCATCACACACAGCATCAATGAATTCCTCTCATTTGAATTTTCCGCAAGGAAACCCTCCCATGTGTGCTCTATTAAGCATGAAACATGAAAATAAGTCCAAAAACTACAACATGCTAATATTGTCCCCTACTTCAACAAACCCAAAACGGACAACACTGAAACTTCACAGCTAATGTTAAAAGAATCCCTGTAATCAATTTTGAAAAAATCCTCATCTTCCAACTGTAGAGTGGAACTGACAGGAGAAATCTTGTAATTGATGTCGCAAGCAAAGTCCGGACAGTTAACAATGCATTAAGAGTTTTCCTATTTCCCCGCTAAATTCCAGCCTGACATCGCCCTGTCTGAGTGGTCCTTGCTATAGACAATGACAGAACACTGGAGCCTCTCTGAGGAACAGTATAGCACACAGAATAGCCTATGACACTATGCCTGGTCAACCATGGTTGGCAACTATGCCTGGTCTACCATGGTTGGCGTCACAATTCCTTCACTCCGTAGAGACAACTTTTGGCACAGGTATGCAAACACAGTAGACACAGATCAGACAGCTCTTATAAGTTGTCTGATCAGGTTCTGAACTGTTTGCTGAGCTTATTGAATAATACAGATCTATTTGAATTGTTTCTGCACGGTAAAAAATTCCCTTAATCATAATGCACTTTGAAAAATGCAGTAAATTATTTCCGAAATAACTATTTATGGATTAACCCTTTCCCTGTTGAATGTTTAAATTATTCCAAATTTTGACAACTACTGAATATTCATGAATAAAATTATAGTTATAACAAATTCCATTAGCAAACTGAGCAAACCCTGATTAGGCATCTCGTCTAGGACCCATCTGATCTGGGTCTACTCTGTTTGCTGTAAATACATGAAAATGCATTTATATGAAGGAAAGGGTTAAATGGTCATATACACTTGGTAAGAACATTGCAGATCTCAAAACAATGGACTGCCATCATGATGACCATTTAGACTGTGACATGAGCAAAACAAACCTATGAGATGCTTTAACCCTTTACTCCATGAATATTCATGCAAGAAATAATGGCTTTAAATATTAACTAGCTGAAAGTTATTATGCTATTTTGAACAAGGTTAGTTTAACCCATTCCCTCATATTGATGACTTTAGACGACTCCGTAAAAGTCACTTTGTGAAACCATTGCGATAAATAGAGCATTAAAATTCAAGCTAAATTTTTTTTAACTTTTCCTTTTCTCTAGTAAATGCTCCTTTTCGGTAGATTTATTAAAAGAGATTATATCTAAAATTAGCCTATTAGGTAATGGATTAATCATGGAATAAGCTCAAAAATAGATCTGTTATTTCATAAGCAAGTAGAGCAGACCTTGATTGCATGGCTCCTATGGGAGCCATTTGATCTCAGGGTCTACTCTGTTTGCAATGGTGCATGATCTCTATGGAATAAAGGGCCAATATGAGACAAGTTTGCACCAGAACTGTAGATAAGAAGAGTATTTTAGGAAATCAAGCACAACATTGTACAGTATCAATATGCATGAATCTGAGTATTTTGCAGCCAGAAAATCTAAAATTAACGGAAATTCAAAACAGCCAGAAAATTAAAAATAACCAGAAATCTAAAACAACCAGAACAAGATGTGTTTGTGAAACACTATAATGCCCCCGATATGACCTTTGACCTTGATGTATGACCTTGACCTCAATATGTCACCCCAAACATGTTCGCCTCCATAAGTTGCACATGCATGCCATCTTTGAAGTTAATGTATGTGCAATGGAGACAAATTATTGCCAACGTTAAAGTAACAATGGGGACAAACCAATCAACCAACTGATATATAGACAGACAGACAATTAACACAACAAGACACCCTAAAATATTGAAATCAGAGGATACTAATTAACTAGCATATCAGAAGTATTATCTGCTTAAATTTTAATTATTTACTCTGGACGATGAATATTCATGAAAGAAATATTGACAAAATGAGTATTCAAATTAGCTGAATTTTTATAATTACATGAAATCAGATATTTTTGGCCAAGACAGAAACTGTAGAAATATAAGCCAGCGGAGCAAACCCTGACCAGATAGCTCCTATAGGAGTCATCTGATCTGAGTCTACTCTGTTTGCAAATGTGTGAAAAGGTCAAGGTTATCACCTCCTCATCTATATGCATGAGCAAAGAGTTACGTGACAACAACATCTATAATCCAACCTGTCATCCATCAAAGATACATCCAGCCATCTAAGATACAAACATCTAAACACAATAGTTTGGGTCATAGCAACAAAAAGTCCACCTTCATCGGTAAGATTAGCACAAGCAGACTAAACAATATTTTATCTTCCTCAACTCCTTCACTGCCAGATGTTGTCATCTGTAGAATTTGTCATCAGTTTAATTTTTCATCATTTATTTCTACATTATAAAAGAACAATAACATAACCCTCCCATCAAACAGTCTGGGGCCTGATGAGAGTCCAAATGACATGGCATCTCATTGCAATCCTGTCTAATTGCAAAGGTAATTAAAACATTTGACCATGGCAGTGAAAGGGTTAACCCATTCTCTCATAGGCTATTTTTAGATCCAACCTCTTTGAATAAATGTAATGAAAAGGAGCAATAACTAAAGAAAATGAAAATTTTAGAATTTTGTAGTTTGAAACCATTGTGATAAACAGAGCATTTGCTCTATTTATCACAATGGTTTCAATATGTGATTTTTACAGAGGCGTAGAAAGGCGTATTTATAGAGGAAAGGGTTAAAATCCTGCATTCAATATTTGAACCCTCTGAATGCGAGACATGTGTACAAAGGCATTTGCAAATAGTGTAGACCCAGATCAGAGGGTTTGTAGAGCAGTCCTCTGATCAGGGTCTGCATCATTTGTCATTCAATATCCTCTAGTAAGTTTAACCCTTTCGATGTGGACTTTATATTAAAACTGAGACTGATGGACTATTCCAGTCTCTGAAAGAGTATATTAGCCAGACTCAAATCATTTCTATGAAAACTGTAACAATACCCTTCATACATCTGAGAAAACACAGTAAGACCTTTAGTATGTGACCACTTAACCCTTAAAACACAGTAAGACCTTTAGTATGTGACCACTTAACCCTTAAAACACAGTAAGACCTTTAGTATGTGACCACTTAACCCTTAAAACACAGTAAGACCTTTAGTATGTGACCACTTAACCCTTAAAACACAGTAAGACCTTTAGTATGTGACCACTTAACCCTTAAAACACAGTAAGACCTTTAGTAAGTGACCACTTAACCCTTAAAACACAGTAAGACCTTTAGTATGTGACTTAACCCTTAAAACACAGTAAGACCTTTAGTATGTGACCACTTAACCCTTAAAACACAGTAAGACCTTTAGTATGTGACCACTTAACCCTTAAAACACAGTAAGACCTTTAGTATGTGACCACTTAACCCTTAAAACACAGTAAGACCTTTAGTATGTGACCACTTAACACTTTACTTGTTTAATATTTCATGTAACCATAATGACATCATGAATATTAATTAGATTAAATTTTATAAAGGTATAGTTACAAACACTTGATATTTTAGCCATGATAGCTGCAACTGTAGAATCTGATCTAATTACATGTATTTCCATAAGCAAACAGGAGACGTCTGATCTGGATCTACCCCATTTGCAAAGGCACAAAAAGTAAAGGGTTAAAGATCCAAAAATAGATTTTTCTGACTGGCCCGAATTATTGTTGTGAGGTTTTACTGTAAGCAACTTTTTACCTTATTTACAAAATAGTTTCAAACCCTATTCATGTTTTATCCTTATATACATGTGATAGGCTATAGTGTGTCATGGTAGAGTTTTCTGATCAAAGGGCTCCAGATTTCTGATCTGATCTGGGTCTACACTGTTGGCGGTTCCAGTTAATGAATTTCCCACATACGGAGGGTTAAAATGCAGCCACAAGAGCTATTGGGGTAGTACTATTATTACGGATTTCTCCCCCGACACTAAATATTACAGAACTTCAACCCTAGCAATAGTATATTATTACAGAACAAATCTCCCCATAAAACAGTACTACAGAACAAATCTCCCCTAAAAACAATATTACAGAACATCTCCCCTCAAACAGTATTACAGAACAAATCTCCCCTAAAAACAGTATCATAAAACAAATCTCCCCCAAAACTAGTATTACAGAATTTCTCCCCTAAAACCAGCATTATAGAACAAATCTCCCCTAAAACCAGTATTAAACAAGAGATGTTTGTAAAACATGTATACCCCCCCCGACCCCCTGACCTTTGATCTAGTGACCTCAACTATAGAGGTCATCTAGCGGTCAAGACTAATCACCACAGCAACTTTGAATATCCTAAGCCAAACCACTGATCATTTATTGATCTGAAAACATTTCACATATTAAGGTCATGGTGACCTTGACTTTTGACCTAGTGACCTCAACAACTTTAGGGGTCATCAAGTGGACACAACCAACTACGACAGCAAGTTTGAAGATCCCGAACCAAACCATTGAGCAGTTATTAATTGGAAACCATTTCATCAGTTAAGGTCATGATGACCTTGATCTTTAACCTAGTGACCTCAAAATCAATAGGGGTCATCTAGTTGTCATGACCAACCACCACAGCAAGTTTGAAGATCCTAAGACAAACCCTTGAGCAGTTATTAATCGCAAACCATTTCACCAGTTAAGGTCATGGTGACCTTGACCTTTGACCTAGTGACCTCAAAAATAATAGGGGTTATCTAATGGTCATGACCAACCACCACAGCAAGTTTGAAGATCCTAAGCCAAACCCTTGAGCAGTTATTGATCGCAAACCATTTCACCAGTTAAGGTCATGGTGACCTTGACCTTTGACTTATTGACCTAAAAAACAATAGGGCTCATCTAGTTGTCATGACCAACCACCTAAGCAAATTTGAAGATCCTAAGCCAAACAATTGAGCAGTTATTGATCAGAAACCATTTTACAAGTTAAGGTCATGGTGACCTTGACCTTTGACCTAGTGACCTCAAATACAATAGGGGCCATCCAGTTGTCATGACCAACTACCGTAGCAAGTTTGAAGATTCTAAGCCAAACCCTTGAGCAGTTATTGATCGGAAACCATTTGACCAGTTAAGAGCATGGTGACCTTGACCTTTGACCTAGTGACCTAAAAAGCAAAAGGGGTCATCTAGTGGTCATTACCAACCACCACAGCAAATTTGAAGATCCTAGGCCAAACCCTTGAGCAGTTATCGATCGCAAACCATTTCACCCTTTAAGGTCATGGTGACCTTGACCTTTGACCTATTGACCTAAAAAACAATAGGACTCATCTAGTTGTCATGACCAACCACCTAAGCAAATTTGAAGATCCTAAGCCAAACCCTTGAGCAGTTATTGATCAGAAACCATTTTACCAGTTAAGGTCATGGTGACCTTGACCTTTGACCTAGTGACCTCAAAATCAATAGGGGTCATCCAGTGGTCATGACCAACTACCACAGCAAGTTTGAAGATTCTAAGCTAAACCCTTAAGCAGTTATTGATCGGAAACCATTTAACCATTTAAGGTCATGGTGACCTTGACCTTTGACCTAGTGACCTCAAAATCAATAGGGGTCATCTAGTGGTCATGACCAACCACCACAGCAAGTTTGAAGATCCCAAGCCAAACCCTTGAGCAGTTATTGATCGGAAACTATTTCCCCATTTTAGGTCATGGTGACCTTGACCTTTGACCTAGTGACCTCAAAAACAATAGGGGTCATCTACTTGTCATGACCAACCACCACAGCAAGTTTGAAGATTCTAGGCCAAGTCGTTTATTAGTTATCGTTCGGAAACCATCGATCTACCGACCGACAGACAGACCGACCGACCGACC
This sequence comes from Azorinus chamasolen, assembly GCA_963576725.1. Lineage (NCBI taxonomy): Eukaryota > Metazoa > Mollusca > Bivalvia > Cardiida > Solecurtidae > Azorinus > Azorinus chamasolen. The sequence continues at coordinate 53,690,135 of OY755237.1, read as the reverse complement.
GACCGACCTACCGACCGACATGTGCAAAGCAATATACCCCCATTTTTTCAAAAGGGGGGTATAATAACAAATCTCCCTTAAAACTAGTATTACAGAATTTCTCCCCTAAAACCAGCATTACAGAGCAAATTTCCCCAAAAAACAGTATTACAGAACAAATCTCCCCTAAAAATAGTATTACAGAACAAATCTCCCCTAAAAATAGTTTTACAGAATTTCTCCCCTAAAACCAGCATTACAGAACAAATCTCCCCTAAAAACAGTATTACAGAACAAATCTTCCCTAAAAATAGTTTTACAGAATTTCTCCTCTAAAACCAGCATTACAGAACAAATCTCCCCTAAAAAAGTATTACAAAATTTTTCCCCTAAAACCAGAATTACAGAACAAATCTCCCCTAAAAATAGTTTTACAGAATTTCTCCCCTAAAACCAGCATTACAGAACAAATCTCCCCTAAAAACAGTATTACAGAACAAATCTTCCCTAAAAATAGTATTACAGAATTTCTCCCCTAAAACCAGCATTGCAGAACAAATCTCCCCTAAAAAAGTATTACAGAATTTCTCCCCTAAAACCAGAATTACAGAACAAATCTCCCCTAAAAATAGTATTACAGAATTTCTCCCCTAAAACCGGCATTACAGAACAAATTTCCCCTAAAACCAGCATTACAGAACAAATCTCCCCTAAAAATAGTATTAAAGAATTTCTCTCCTAAAACCAGTATTACAGAACTTCTCACCTAACTACAGTATTACACAGTATTAGACAATATATTCTCCACTAACACCATTTGAACCTTTTCCTGTATATTTACACCATTTGACGACTCTGTAAAAGTCACTTTGTGAAACCATTGTGATAAATAGAGCATTTGCTCCATAGGAGCAAATACTTTGTTTATCACAATGGTTTCAAAACTACACAATTCTGAAAATTTCCTTTTCTCTAGTAAATGATCCTTTTGGTAGATTTGTTCAAAGAGGTTGGATCTAAAAATAACCTATGTGGTAATGGGTTAAAGAACTTCTCCCTGACAACAGTATCTACTATCACAGAATTTCTCCCCTAACAAAAGTATTACAGAACTTCTCCCCTAACAACAGTTTTACAAAGCTCCCCGCAGAGTTACAACAGCATTACAGAATGTGGTCCCCAAACAACAGTATAATGACATTGCTGTAATATGAGGCAACATTTTGTATTTGTCTCCCAGGAGAAGTAAGTTCCAATTTCATTACGCTGCTACAAGACCTGTGATATGTGCTTAGTGAATTTCATTTACCATTTCCTTCCATATGAATTAGGTAACAACCTTCAGCTCATAATTCCATAAAGATTTATTCTGGACACACATACTAGTAACTACTCTGCCTTGACTTGTCAGCATTAAAGACAACAGCAAAACAACTTCCAAACAAAGCTCTTGCTTAAGACAACAAGAGGGCCAAGATGGCCCTTAATCGCTCCCCTGACTACCATAGATTCAAGACAATCATTCTAATTTTCATGAAGATTGGACCAAATTGTGACCACAAGAGTGTTCACAAGGTTTTTCTACTATTTGACCTTTCATACTGAATGAACTCTTGTTAACCCTTTCCTCCATAAATACGCCTTTCTACGCCTCTGTAAAAGTCACTTTACGAAACCATTGCGATAAATAGTGCATTTGCTCCTATTTATCACATTGGTTTCAAATTACAAAATTCTAAAAATTTCCTTTTCACTAGTTAGTGCTCCTTTACGGTAGATTTATTCAAAGAGGTTGGGTCTAAATATAGCCTATGGAGTAAAGGGTTAAACAATGATGGTCCATTCCTATTCAAGAATTCAGCATTTAGAGAGCTAAATTTGTCTGAGAGGACAGTCCTTGGGCATCAGGGTGATAGATGGTTTATTTATACTGATCGAGACACGAGCGCGGAGGAGTGACCACTCCAGCTGATACAGCATTATCCACTTATAATCCCACCAAATCCATTTGTACTGGAAAACATAGTTACACACTTGCTTTATGTTTATCTTTAGCATTGTGGTCACTTATAAAAAATATTTGCAAAAACTGTCATCTGCTAATTGTAACAAATATATTGGCTCCTCTTATTTTTCATCATTAACCCATTTCCTCCTATTGACACCTAAAAAATTGATGTCTCTATAAAAGTCACTTTTTAAACCACTGTAATAAAAAGAGCATTTCGGCTACATAGGATTATAATAAATGCTCTATTTATCACAATGGTTTCAAAACTACACAATTCTAAAATGTTTCTGATTTCTAGTAAATGCTCCTTTTTCGATAGATTTAATCACATGGGTCGGGTCAAAAATAGCCTATAAGGGAATGGGTTAACAGTTTAATCATCTGTAAAATTTGTTGTCTGCTTTAATTTCAAAATTTTGGTTTTTCCTCATTTTTTCTTCAAAAACAGAAAACAGAATTGATATTCCTGAGACCCCCAGGACCTTGACCCAATTTCATATATTCTTGTATCAAGGCCTTCACCAAAGCTATCTAAAAGGTAAAGGTGAAGGTGAGGTTTACTGTCTGGAACTATATACAATGTACATATTCTCCCGACTTCACAATTTACCCCCTGATCATTGGGTTATAAGTCGGCCATTAACACTCGGCGCCTAAGGCAGCCATGGCACATTGACTTATTTCCCTCACAGGTACCCATTTATACACCTGGGTAGAGAGGAGCAAACGTGGGATGCATTTTTTGCTCAGAAAAATTCTGATAGTCCGACGGCAGGATTCGAACCGGGGACCCTTCGATCCCAAGTCTAACGTCCTACCACTGGACCACCACTTCCACATGGTATCTCCATACCATATATGAATTGTCTAGCATACATGGTTCAGAAGTTAAGACACAATGTTGAAGTTTTTTAATGATGGCCAATTTGTCAAAATAGTGACCGTGACCTAATTTCAAATGTATCTATATCAACTGAAAGGCCTTTACCAAAGCCATCTGTATACCAAAGGTGAATTGCCTAGCATTTTTGTAGTTCAAAAGTTACAGCAATGTTAAAGTTTGTTAAAAGCCGCAAAGTTTTCGAAATAGTGACCTTGACCATTCCCCTTTTATGTATCCTTATATCAAGTGAAAGACCTAACCCAAGCTATCTGCATACCAAATATGAATTGTCTATCTTAAGTAATTCAGAAGTTATAAGCAATGTAAAAAGTTTTTTAATGACGGCACGCTGCCCGCACCCCCGCCCGGTTTTCTCCAAACTATAAGCAGTGATTTTTTGTCGAAAAATCTGGCTAAAAATGATGACATCATAATATCAATTACAGTGGCTTTTAAAATGGCATATCAACACATGATTTTTTTTGTGAAAGTAGAAACTATAGAATTAGATCTATATCATTCCCTAAGTAAACAGTGTAGACCCGGAACAAACAGCCCATATAGGAGCAATCTGATCTGGGTCTACTCTGTTTGCAAAGGTGTAGAAAGGCGTATTTATGGAAGAATGGGTTTAAGTTTCTAACATTATTTGCCATATTTATCTTCAAACGTATGACATCATTTTTCCATTTTTGATATTAATTTCCAATAACATACAAAAGCCTCTAGACATCAATTACTAATAGACGGTACTCCATTCACACACCATCACACAGGATATTCACCAGTGAAATGCAAACTGTGAAACTGTCATAACCAGTTGGAATAATTGTCTTTCATCCTTCACATGCGGAATTTTCAAAGTGGAATGGTCCATCGTTATTTAATAACAGAATCAATTTAACATGAAAGGGTACAATTTGCAAGAGAACTTTGAATGACAAACACTGCAGACTCTAATAAGAGGATTCCTCTAGGAGCATCCGGAATTTGGGTCTACACAGTTTGCAAATGCAAGTACATAATTTTCTACACTAAAAGGGTTTAACCAGTCCACACACCACAGGAACTGCTGAGACAGTCTAAGAAATTTCATTCCGCCTTTATAATTGCCTTGTAAAGAATATATCCAAGCATCTCGAGGACCTAGATATCTAAGATCAGTCTATTACATCTCCTATGTGTCACCAAGGTAACAATTAAAACACTTTGCATGCTAGTGCTAAATTCGCCACATCTGATTCTACAGTTTCTGCTCTAGTCAAATATTCCTGTGTTCTGTTCATGTCATTATAACAATTACCTCAATCAATATTCATGATGTCATTATTTCTAACATGAGTATTCATGCAGTAAAGAGTAAAGGTTTTTGAAAAACAATGGAGGAAATCCACTTTATGAATTAAGTAGAAGACGACAAAGTTTGCGAACAACAGATTTTGCAAATTGTAACTTGTGGCAGGTATGCAGGGAAAAAGCAGCCTTCCGATCTTGGTCTGCACTGGTTTTCATTCAGAATCCTCTCACAATTAATGGATTCTATCATTAAACACTTTTGGACCATTTTGAAAATTCAGCAGTCAGTGTTAACCTTGAGTTCTCTACTTAATGCTTTCTTCATATAAACACCTTTCCACGCCTTCGCAAACAGAGGAGACCCAGATCAGATGGCTCCTATAGGAGCCGTCTGATCTGGATCTATTCTGTTTGCAAAAGCGTAGAAAGGCGTATTTATGGAATAAAGGGTTAAACAGTAGTGTGCCACATATCTCAACCCTTTCAACACAAACATTTTTCCGAGATGAATTTTAGCCCATAAGTGTTTAACTACAGAGTCTACTCAGTATTGACGGCTTTTGTTTGACCAACAAACAGTGCAGACCCTGATCAGAGGACTCCTCTAGGATCCCTCTAGGACTCCTCTAGGGCTCCTCTGATATGGGTCTACACTGGTTGCTAATGACATTTACATGTTGGTCCTGCATTCAGAGTGTTAACTGAAAGTATGAACCAGAGCATGAGAAGACAGTTCCTAGATAATTTCATCCCTGGAACCGAGATAAGACCATGCCTCCAGGCGTCAATATTTATATTCCTCTTATATCAAATACTGAAGCAGGATTTTTGCTAGACTTGTTTTTTCCAGTATATGTAATGCATTTACATGTACATTAAATTCTTTTCTTGTGCCAACAGTCTGAATGCTGAACATTCAAAGTGGTTAAATTGGCCAATCTGAGTGTTTAACCCTTTCCCTCATATAAATATGCCTTTTCACGCATTTGTAAACAGAGTAGACCCAGATCAGATGGCTCCTATTGTGGACTGCTATGTTTGCTAATGGAATTTGATAGATCAGTTTCTTTACTTTCCATAATGGCAACAATGCTCCACTTTCCATATTTCATTATAACTATTTTGTCCATGAATATTCAAATAGTATTAAAATGTGGAATAAACATAGAAAAGGGAAAGGGTTAACAAGTGTCAATTCAGAATGAAAAGTCTAAATTTACTAGAGGAATTTGAATGACAAATGGTGTACACCCTGATCAAAGGGTTACTGTTGGTCTGGGTCGACACTGTCTGCATGACAGTACACTTGTAACATAATTATGAAAATCAGTTGTGTAGCAAACAGAACTAAATCAGATCTGTAATAATAAGCAAACACAGCAGAGCACAGTATGATAACAGTTGTACTCATAGCAAACACAACAGAGCACAGTATGATAACAGTTGTACTCATAGCAAACACAACAGAGCACAGTATAACAGTTGTACTCATAGCCAACACAACAGAGCACAGTATGATAACAGCTTTACTCATAGCAAACACAACAGAGCACAGTATGATAACAGTTGTACTCATAGCCAACACAACAGAGCACAGTATGATAACAGTTGTACTCATAGCAAACACAACAGAGCACAGTATGATAACAGTTGTACTCATAGCAAACACAACAGAGCACAGTATGATAACAGTTGTACTCATAGCCAACACAACAGAGCACAGTATGATAACAGTTGTACTCATAGCCAACACAACAAAGCACAGTATAACAGTTGTACTCATAGCAAATACAACAGAGCACAGTATGATAACAGTTGTACTCATAGCAAACACAACAGAGCACAGTATGATAACAGTTGTACTCATAGCAAACACAACAGAGCACAGTATGATAACAGTTGTACTCATAGCAAACACAACAGAGCACAGTATGATAACAGTTGTACTCATAGCCAACACAACAGAGCACAGTATGATAACAGTTGTACTCATAGCCAACACAACAGAGCACAGTATAACAGTTGTACTCATAGCAAATACAACAGAGCACAGTATGATAACAGTTGTACTCATAGCAAACACAACAGAGCACAGTATGATAACAGTTGTACTCATAGCCAACATAACAGAGCACAGTATGATAACAGTTGTACTCATAGCAAACACATCGGAGCACAGTATGATAATACTTGTACTCATAGCAAACACAGCGGAGCACAGTATGATAACAGTTGTACTCATAGCAAACACAGTATGATAACAGTTGTACTCATAGCAAACACAACAGAGCACAGTATGATAACAGTTGTACTCATAGCAAACATAACAGAGCACAGTATGATAACAGTTGTACTCATAGCCAACACAACAGAGCACAGTATGATAACAGTTGTACTCATTGCCAACACAACAGAGCACATTATGATAACAGTTGTACTCATTGCCAACACAACAGAGCACAGTATGATAACAGTTGTACTCATAGCAAACATAACAGAGCACAGTATGATAACAGTTGTACTCATAGCCAACACAACAGAGCACAGTATAACAGTTGTACTCATAGCCAACACAAACAGAGCACAGTATGATAACAGTTGTACTCATAGCAAACACAACAGAGCACAGTATGATAACAGTTGTACTCATAGCAAACACAACAGAGAACAGTATGATAACAGTTGTACTCATAGCAAACACATCGGAGCACAGTATGATAACAGTTGTACTCATTGCCAACACAACAGAGCACAGTATGATAACAGTTGTACTCATTGCCAACACAACAGAGCACAGTATGATAACAGTTGTACTCATAGCAAACACAACAGAGCACAGTATGATAACAGTTGTACTCATAGCCAACACAACAGAGCACAGTATAACAGTTGTACTCATAGCAAACACAACAGAGCACAGTATGATAACAGCTTTACTCATAGCAAACACAACAGAGCACAGTATGATAACAGTTGTACTCATAGCCAACACAACAGAGCACAGTATGATAACAGTTGTACTCATAGCCAACACAACAGAGCACAGTATAACAGTTGTACTCATAGCAAACACAACAGAGCACAGTATGATAACAGTTGTACTCATAGCAAACACAACAGAGCACAGTATGATAACAGTTGTACTCATAGCAAACACAACAGAGCACAGTATGATAACAGTTGTACTCATAGCAAACACAACAGAGCACAGTATGATAACAGTTGTACTCATAGCAAACACAACAGAGCACAGTATAACAGTTGTACTCATAGCAAACACAACAGAGCACAGTATGATAACAGTTGTATTCATAGCAAACACAGCAGAGCACAGAATGATTAGACAGCTGTACTCATAGACATTGTATACCCTGACCATAGCAGTCTCAACTATTTGTCATACAAAACCATCTACATTGTATACCCTGACCATAGCAGTCTCAACTAATTGTCATACAAAACCATCGACACTGTATACCCTGGCCACATATAGCAGTCTGTACTATTTGTCATACAAAACCATCTACATTGTATACCCTGACCATAGCAGTCTCAACTATTTGTCATACAAAACCATCTACATTGTATACTCTGACCATAGCAGTCTCAACTATTTGTCATACAAAACCATCTACATTGTATACTCTGACCATAGCAGTCTCAACTATTTGTCATATAAAACCATCTACATTGTATACTCTGACCATAGCAGTCTCAACTATTTGTCATACAAAACCATCTACATTGTATACCCTGACCATAGCAGTCTCAACTAATTGTCATACAAAACCATCGACACTGTATACCCTGGCCACATATAGCAGTCTGTACTATTTGTCATACAAAACCATCTACAGTGTATACCCTGACCATATAATTATAGCAGTCTGTACTACTTGTCATACAAAACCATCTACACTGTATACCCTGGCCATATATAGCAGTCTCAACTATTTGTCATACAAAACCATCGACACTGTATACCCTGGCCACATATAGCAGTCTGTACTATTTGTCATACAAAACCATCTACAGTGTATACCCTGACCATATAATTATAGCAGTCTGTACTACTTGTCATACAAAACCATCTACATTGTATACCCTGACCATAGCAGTCTCAACTATTTGTCATACAAAACCATCTACATTGTATACTCTGACCATAGCAGTCTCAACTATTTGTCATACAAAACCATCTACATTGTATACTCTGACCATAGCAGTCTCAACTATTTGTCATATAAAACCATCTACATTGTATACTCTGACCATAGCAGTCTCAACTATTTGTCATACAAACCATCGACACTGTATACCCTGGCCACATATAGCAGTCTGTACTATTTGTCATACAAAACCATCTACAGTGTATACCCTGACCATATAATTATAGCAGTCTGTACTACTTGTCATACAAAACCATCTACACTGTATACCCTGGCCATATATAGCAGTCTCAACTATTTGTCATACAAGACCATTTACATTGTATACCCTGACCATAGCATTTGTTATACAAATTTAAAACCATCTACAGGTAATAGTTTAACCCGTTACTTGTAAGAAATAATGACCTCATGACTATTTATTAACCCTTTCCTCCATAAATACGCCTTTCTACACCCCTGTAGAAACTATAGAGCAAAATTAATGTTCTATTTATCACAATGGTTTCAAAACTACACAATTCTAACATTTTTCTTTTCTCAAGTAAATGCTCCTTTTTGGTAGATTTATTCAAAGAGATTGGGTCTAAAAATAGCCCATGGAGGAATGGGTTAAATAATGGTATATATCTAACTCTACTCAATTTGCCAAGGCAAAAAATAATTATAATAATTATAACTATGCTATAGCGAAATACCTAACCTAATTAATATTCACAAAGTCATATACTCTTAAATGAATATTCATGAAAGGTTATTACCATTTTGCAATTTCTGTAGATAATATAATAATTATGTCTGGAGAACATTCCGTAGGAGAATATTCTATTGACTTACAATATAGTGGCTACTTGACAGGTAACCTCAAGGACACAGTACAGATCAAACATGGGTTACCTCCCTTTGAAAACCTATTGTCATATTTGGTGATATTCTAAAATAAAATATCTCAACTCGGATTGTTTGTTGATCTTGTCTCTTTATACATAAAAGGTTCTTGTTTACCTGGTTTGTTACTAGTGTTGTATTACTGATAGAGACACCTTTGCAAATAGAGTAGACCCAGATCAGACGTCTCCTATAGCAGCTGCCTGATCAGCCTCCATTCTGCTTATGAAATAATATAGATCTGATTCTACAGTTTCCATTAACCCTTTCCCTCATATAAACGTGTTTTACGCATCTGCAAACAGAGAAGACCCAGATCGGATGGCTCCTAGAGGAGCCGTCTGATCAGGGTCTGTTCTGTTTGCTGATTGTACTATTTGATAGATCTGTTTCTTTACTTTCTAAAATGGCTACAATGTTCCACCTTCCATATTTAATTATAACTACTATGTCCATGAATATTCAGTAGGTATTGACATTTGTAATAAACATAGAACAGGGAAAGGATTAAACAAATTCAGTTAATTAATATTCATAATGTCATTATTTCTTACATGAATATTAATAAGTCACCAAGGAAAATTAATGACTTATGCAATATTCGAAACTTTCAAACTGAAATTGTAAGAAAACAACAGAAAAGAAATAAATACCAAACCTGATACCACAAACATGCACTTTGACCTATAATTCTGACCTTTGACCCAGTGAAGTTTGACATTGATCTCGATATGGAACCACCACTTGGTTTCATGCACAGAATATCACCTAGCTATATACCCGAATCTTGATCGATCTCCAGGCCATCAAAACCACAACTCATGCAAAAACAACCAAAACTAGATCTAGCACAGAATTTTCATGAACAATTTAATAATCCCATCCTGAGAGAAATATCTCCAGAACATCAAGGTCTTCAGAGACTAAGTAATTGAAGTTTTTTATACAGGTTCAAATCCACAGAGGCAACAAATAGAATAAAAATCAAACATGAAAATCATCCAATTTGTACAATAAAATTAGCTGAAATTAACTCTTTGCCCACTAAAATATTATCATCTGAAAACAAAAAAAATCCAATTCCACCAAATACAAAGTCAAATACTTTCTATTCCAATATGATGGCATTAGTTTCTTAAATGTGGAATAAAACTACTTGCAGAGGATATATCACAAAAGCCTGAATTTTTATTCCTTCATAAAACTGAAGGTAACGTGGTATATATATATAGCATCATCAACACAGTTTGGATCTAAATTAGACAATGTTAGCAAGATTCAGTTATGTCTGACATTCTCTTTGTATACACTCAGAACCTGTCTTAACCCATTCCCTCATAGGCTATTTTTAGATGCAACTTCTCTGAATAAATCTACCCAAAAGGAGAATTTACTAGAGAAAAGGAAAATGTTAGAATTGTGTAGTTTCCAAACCGTTGTGATAAATAGAGCATTTGCTCCTATTTATCACAATGGCTTCAAGAAGTAAGGCTTAAACATGTATGCAAAAAGATGTACACTTCACAGCTTCAACTTAAGAAACCAAGATCAGAAACACTAAAAAACTTTTTCCCACACTAAAGAAAATACACATCAAATAATCATGGCGATAACGAACAACGAAAGAATGTCCAAAGTTTTCTAAAAGTTCCAGCACTTTTCAACACTTTGGTTCAATCACCTGTCAGTCAGGTGATATTTTTATTTAAACTAATTTGTCCTGTAAAAAAGACCTTGTGACATATCAAAATGACCTTTTTTGTGAAGAGTCAAAATACAACATTCAACTCTTTGCATGCTTTTACGCGGCAAATTTGCAACCTATCTGGATTCAAGAAAGGCACAGAAGAACTTCAGCATCGCATAAGGATCTAAACTGTGTCACACTTTGATTGTTTTTGGGGGGGTTTCTAGGACAAATGGAAGAAAAATTAACTATGAGAATTTAAGCTGACACCAAGTTTTGCAGACTACAATGGCTAACAAAGAGTTTACCCTTTCTCTGTTCAAGACTCACGTAAAATATAATGACACTGTGAATATTTATTAGCTGAATTTTTATAATGGCATATCGTTCGCAGGATATTTTGGTATTGGTAGAAACTATAGTCATATCTATTTAATATCATAAGCAAACAGAGTAGACCCTGATCAGACTGCTCCTACAGGAGCGGTCTGATCTGGGTCTACTCTGCTTGCAAATGCGTAAAAAAGCGTTTATTTGAAGGAAAGGGTTAAAGAACCTTTGATAACCCTGAAGGTGTCTTGAAAGGCATTTGTGACCAATATTGGTAACACACAAGACACCCCCAGGTAATTATAGGTCCCATAATGGTCAAAACTATTTAGCATTGAGATAGTGTTTCATACAGATAAGAACTACATTCTGATTTTTTTCTTTATTGAACTACATAACAATTTAAGTGGAACAATTTTACTGATTTGGCTTTAAGTATAATACCCTTTGTATGCGGGAAAACGAGTCTACTGGCGCCTGCAAACAGTGTAGATCCAGATCAGAGGGCTCCTAGAAGAGCCCTCTGATCAGGGTCTGCACTGTTTGCCATTCAAAATCCTCTAGCAAAGTTGAGCCTTTCATACTGAATGGACTCTACAATTAAACACTGATGGGCTAGTCCACTTTGAAAAATCACATTCAAAAGGCTAACTCTTAGACTCTTAGAGGTGCACATAACTGTCAGAAATATAACTTTCTCACTCACTTCACTTCTTAATTTTAAAATTTCTCCTTTATTTTTATTGAAAAGAGAAGCATTGTAGTGTCAAAAATGTTTGAAACTTCTTTTCTAGATCAAAACTATTTTTCAAAGCTCATAAATTCACATCCACGAGGTAAGTGAAATGTGTGTTTAGTGTTTTGCCTAATGATACTTAGAGTCCATTCAGTATGACTAAGGGTAACAACTGTGAGAGAAATTCCAATGACAAACAGTGCAGAACCTCAGATAAGAGAGCTTCTCTAGGAGTCATGATGAATAGACAATCTGGAACCACACTGTTTGCTATTGCCAGTTATTTAAAACTCGTTCTCCACATTCAAAGGGTAAACAACTATAATTCTCTGTATGAATTGCCTAAACAAATATATACCCTTGCCTTCGGCTTTATAGAATGTGTTAGTCTTTCATAAATCACTATAGTAATGGCAAAACAAATCAAAGGAAGCTTCTAATCAAACACCACAAAAGATTTTTGTCCCGCTAATAGTACAACAGATGATGTCATGAATTTTAATGATATTCAAACATCTTAAATCTTGATGATTAGTGTTTGAAAGTCTTCAATCTCAACCTTTCAACCATTTCAATGCAAGGTTTGAGTGCACAAGCACTTGCAAATAGTACAGACCCAGATCAGAGTCATTAACCTTTTACTCCATAAAACACCTTTAAACACCTTTGCAAACAGAGTAGAACCAGATCAAGGTCTGCTCTGTTTGATTTTGATATAATATAGATTTATGCTATAGTTTCTGCCTGAGCCAAAATAGCCTGACTGTATGTATGCCATTATAAAACTAGCTAACAAAATTTAATATTCATATCATCATTATGCCTTGTATGAATATTAAACAGGGAAAGGGTTAACCCATTCCCTCATATAGACGACTCTTGACGACTCTGTATATTAGTCACTTTGTGAAACCATTGTGATAAATAGAGCAAATGCTCTATTTATCACAATGGTTTCAAACTACAAAATTCTAAAATTTTCCTTTTCTCTAGTTAATGCTCCTTTTTGGTAGATTTATTCAAAGAGGTTGTATCTAAAAATAGCCTATGAGGTAAAGGGTTAAACACTGGTGGGTCATTCCACTTTGAATATTCAGTATCCAATGGATTAGTACATTTATAAACCCCTCTCTTGCTATTATCATGTCTTGGCTGGCAGAATTGCAAACAGTTTGGATCCAGATGAGACACTGAGTAACTTGGCGCCTCATCAGAATCAAAACTGTTTTAACACTCAGTCAATAGTTTCTCAGTGGATTAAACAAATTGTAAGTCAAAATTTCAGCAAACCAGTGATTTAGCAGACATGAGACAGCTTAACCCTTTCCCCTCATGTAAACGCCTTTTCACGCATTTGCAAACAGAGTAGACCCAGATCAGATGGCTCCTATAAGAGCTGTCTAACCAGGATCTGCTGCATTAAATTTGCTAATATAATGGAATATGAAAGATCTGTTTCTTTAGTTTCTAAAAAGCTACAGTGGTCCACCTTCCATATATATTCCATTATAACTATTTTCTCCATGACTATTCAATAGGTATTGAAATTTGGAATATTAATTAACATAGAACAGGCATGGGGTTAATAGTTATTGGGCTCTGAATTTTGTTAATGATTTTAACTGTGGTCCTGTGTATCTATAAAAACCACTCTTTTTATGACCATGATTTATTGTGAGACTACTTTTTTAATTTATTTATATTAATTTATTTTATTTATTTCTATTTATATATTTTTCCCAGCATGTGCACATATTTTTGTCGGGGTTAACTGTTTCTGCCATGACCCATTTTCAGTGAATGCTTTAAGTGAATTAGGTATATTTGATTAACCCTTCTCTTGCTGAATTTTAATATACATTTCTCCTTCTTTACCCATGCCTTGTTGTATAATTACATATATCTTCACTGTGTACAAGTATTTCGCTGTGCAATCACTGCTGTGGAGTGCACTGGTTGCACAATCAACTTGTAAATAGTGCAGACCCTGATGAGACAGCTCCTGCAGGAGCTGTCTCATCTGGGTCTTCACTATTTACAGGTACGTATATTGACGTGAATAGCAAGCGAAGGGTTAAAACTAGAGCTTGTTTTTAAGAAAAACATGTCTCCCATCTGCTCCTTATCAAAACTTTATATGCTATTAGAATTTAAATTATTTTGCTATTATTAAGAATTAGCATTATTGTGTATTTTCACTTTGCTTGCAAACAATTAACATTATTATATTATGTATTAGTAATGCATACTACAAATTAGTTGAGCAACACAGAACACTGCCCACACTCATATATTAAATTTGTCTTTTCTCCACCAAACCCTATGTTGTGACCAATCTCTAGAATGATCTCTTTGAGAAGATTCTAAAGACTGGTCACATTATTACGGCTTGGTGGAGAAATAAACAAGTTCTTCTTGAAAATGTTTTAATTTACGCATCTTTTCTGGACCTCTGAATTAGCATTATTAGGGTATTGCATGCTACAAATAAGTATTATTAATAACACTTTGCAATCTAACAATAAGAATTATCATGTATTATCACAATTTACATGCTATGAAAAAGAATTATAGCATAACCATCACTTTGCATGCAAAATGATTGTGTGTACTAAATTGTCATTTGTCCGAATTTTCACAGTTCATCCATTTCTCTCCAAGAATACAGGTAGAGTGACAAACAGTTTGGATCCTGATTTACTCTGCTTCTACTCTGGATCCAAACTGATTTGCAGAAGTAAACACGAATTCACTGCTACACATGTGAGCAGTCTCGCAGCAATGTATTATACAGAAGTCTACATAATTCATTTGAACTTCACAAAGAACGTCATTAAAATGTAATTAAGCAAACAATAAAAACAACTCTAATTTGACATTTACCACACTTGAATATTCATTTCATGTGTAATTTACATAATTAACCCTTTCCTTCATATAAACGCCATTCTATATCTTTGCTTACAGAGTAGGCTAAGATCAGATGGCTTCCGCAAAAGCCGGCCGTCTGATCAGGGTCTGCTCTGTTTGCTTACGAAATAATACATGTATGACCCTATAGTTTCTGCTATGTCCAAAAAATACTGTGTTCATATGATATGCCATTTTAAAAATTAATCTAATTACTATTCATATACCGTAATTCCTCTTATAGAAGCTCCCGGGCGCGATGCAAAACGCAGACAGGGAGCTCTTATTTCATACCAAAAATTCGGAGGTTTTACTATGTCCGTCACGGTAGAGACTGTATAGGCTAAAGAATGATACATTACATACTCTGAAATTTAATCATATTTGCGCCGATATAAGACTTGAAATAACCCGCAGACATCCTACTTGGTTCATTTGTTGACCGAAATCATTTATTTCAAACTTAATCTTTGGTAGATTTATGACTTTTAAAGTGAAAGTAAGAATCGTATTTACCTTTCAAGGATCAACTTCCGCTAGACTGCTCTGCAGTAAAATTATCAACGGAAGTTACGGGTGTGTAGGTACGGTCTAAACGGAAATGTTCGAAGACCCTTCCGCTTTACCGTAATACTTGTAAAATACTACTGTAGAATATGCCCTACACAGAAAAGAGGGAAACTGGACGAAGACGGAAATTGAGAACGAACAAACATTGGTTTAATCCGTTAGGCAAGTGGAGAAAACAGAATCACCTTTCCATTAGGTATGGGAAATAGTGACAGTTTTAAAATTAGAATTAAAGAGCGATATGTTGGTGAGTCGGTGTTAAATGGAAACCGAATTGCTTGCAGAAGTGACATGTATACATGGTTTACAGCACCGAATAATCAGATACCTGAACGCTTTTCACCAACATAGCAAGTCGAAGAGAAACAAAATAACCTACCGGTATGCAACAACAGTATAAAATAGTTTCAGTGCAATTTGCTTTCCCTAATTACTACTAGTGATGATGCATTGAGTTTTCTTTTTCTTCGCCAACTTTTTGACTTCGAGGTGAGGTGGGTGGGGTAAGTTGACCCCCCCGATGGCTGTTCGAAGCGTATATTATAGGGAGGGAGCTACTATTAGGGAGGGCGCTATAGAAAGGAGAAATACGGTACTTATTTCTTACATGAATAGTCATGGAGTAAACTAGGCTATGATCTGGGTCTACTCTGTTTGCAAAGGCATGAAAAGGTGTTTATATGAAGGAGATATTAACCCTCTCCTCCATAAATATGCCTTTCTACGACTCTGTAAAAGTCACCTGTTGAAACAACAATGTGATAAATAGAGCATTTTCTCTTATAGGAGCAAATGCTCTATTTATCATAATTGTTTCAAACTACAAAATTCTAAAATTTTCCTTTTCTCTAGTTAATGCTCCTTTTCAGTAGATTTATTCAAAGTGGTTGGATCTAAAAATAGCCTATGAGGGAATGGGTAAACCCTTTCCCTGTTGAATACTTATGTTAGAAATAATGACATAATGAATATTGATCAAACTTTATAATGGCATAATAATGTGCACATGAGTTTATGGTAGAAACGGTTAAGAGTCTGAGATCTATCATAATTTCATTAGAAAATGGAGCAGACCTCGATCAGATGGCTTCTATAGGAGTTGTCTGATCTTGTTCTATTTTGAAAAGGCATAAACAGGTTAGTAGGAAAGAGTTTAAATTTAGTAATTAAATCAAGCTTTCCAGTTCAAATCACTTCATAAGATAGAAATCAAAACAAAATGAATATGGATGAAATTACTATATTGAAGATAGTCTTCCTATTTCCATTTAAAAGACTTGGATGTCTATTTTGGTTACAGAAAGTTATTTTGGACCTTTAAGAATCAATCTATATATCCCTGTCTCTATCACCTAAATGATTTTTCTCTTCCTTTCCATGAAATTATTTGAATATCTACTCTTTGCATGTTAACCCTTTCCCTCATATAAACGCCTGTTCATGCATGGCAGACGGCTCTTATAGGAGCCATCTGATCAGGGTCTGCTGTTTGCTAATGGAATTTTATAGGTATGTTGTCTTTACTTTTTAAAATGGCTAAAAATTGCTCCACCTTCCATATTTCAATATAACTATATTCAAAATTTGGAATAAACATAGAACAGGGAAAGAGTTAAGAAACTGTATATTATAAACTGCAAAGCATACCATCTGCTTCAATTTTCAAAGTGGTTTTTTTTTTGCCCATTTCACTTAACCCTTTCCCTGTTTAATATTCATGTCAGAAATAATGACATCATGAATATTCATTAGCTAAATTCTACAATGGTACATGAGTACAGAATATTTTTACAAAGGTAGAAGCTGTAGAAAGACATCTATATAATCCCATAAGCAACAGGAGCAGACCCTCATCAAACGACTCCTATTAACCCATTACCTCATAGGCTATAGTATTTTTAGATCTAACCACTTTGAATAAATCTACCAAACAGAAGCATTAACTAGAGAAAAGGAAACTTTAAGAATTTTGTAGTATGAAACCATTGTGATAAATAGAACATTTGCTCCTACATGTATAGGAGCAAATGCTTTATTTATCACAATGGTTTCAACAGGTGACTATTGCAGAGGCGTCAAAAGGCATCAACATGAGGGAATGGGTTAAGGAGCCATTTCTGATCTGGATTTCCAATGTTAGCAAATGTAAGAAAAGAAGTTTATATGAGTGAAAGGGTTAAACAGTATAGTGTACTATAAGCTGGGTCCTGATAAGGTGCGGAGAAATCATCTTGATCAAAATTGTTTGCAACGGATGATCGTAAGTCAGTTGCTGCTTTCAAGCAATGAGGTTAACAACCCCCCCCCTTTTTCATTTAACCATGAAAACAAAACTTAATTAATTTTGAGTAGAAACACCATAAAATGGTGCTTCCGTTCCACTTTATCATGTTGGAATTTTAATTTCTCCACTAAAATCTCATCTGAGATATAAATGCTAACACTTATAATGTAGGAACAAAGTTAACTAGCCTTTGTAAATAGTGTAGACCCAGATCAGACAGACTCCAATCAGGCTCAGTGCAATGGACATTTGCCATATTTTACAGGTTATAGAAAGTTTACCCATCCCGAATCAGCATAAGACAGTCCTATGTCCAATCTGGAAGGGTTCATTTGAAAACTTAACTTTGTAAGGGTAAAACATTACGGTAACAGTGAGATCTAATTAATACACTTGAACTGCATGGTGTGCCTCAAAAGATTCATCAGAAACACTTCAACCCTTTTGGCCTAGTGTACCTTAATTGGGATAAAGTCAAACAGTGTAGACCCTGATCAAAGCCTTTGACCAGGGCTGCACTGCTTGCTTCGTATTTTTTTTTTCAAAGGTCACATTGCCGTGATTGGCAAACGATTCTTCTTGCAGAAGCAACCCTTCAATTGAAACTTAAATTGTTTCTTTCAATACTGCATTTTCATAATTATGGACTATTCCAAAATTCAAACAGACCATGCTTACCATGAATATTTAGGGACCTTTTTAAGGAGAAGTGTAACATGACAAACAGTGCAGACCCAGATGAGAAGACTCCACTAGGAGCCCTCTCAACTTGGTCTACACTGCTCCTCTAGGAGCCCTCTCAACTGGGTCTACACTGCTCCTCTAGGGGCCCTCTCAACTGGGTCTACACTGCTCCTCTAGGAGCCCTCTCAACTGGGTCTACACTGTTTGCAAAGGACATTAGTGACTCATTTCCCGCACTGAAAGGGATAATACATATTTTGACAAGTGCACTTAGAAAATAATACTTAACGGTTAACCATTTAAATGCTGAAAATAAGTGTACTGTCCTTTGCAAACAGTGTAGACCCAGATATTGGAGAGTTCCTGGAGGAGCCCTCTGATCAGGGTCTGCACTGTTTGTCACTCAAATCAACTTGCAAATTATACCCTTTCATACTGAAAAGTCTCTTTCATGAAGCTAATAATAAGTTCCGACTACTTCGAAATTGAACAACTGCAGCTAATCCATTTAACCAGAAATTTAAATGGCCCTGAATGATTCTCAAGTATGCAATAAGTCACTACTAATCTATGAGTAAAACTTATAGTTCTATCTATAGTTCTATCTTTGGTACTAGCAGAGCAATAGACAAGAAAACCATTGATGCAATTAGCATCAAAGGCACACTGGTTATTGAATAGTGAATAAAAGCCAATGGTGTTTTATATATATATCCTCCCACTGCCAATATTCGATCACAATCAATATTAGATCAGTCTCTGAATAGTTTAGTGTCTACCTTATTTGACTGTGATGCTGGCTGTGCATGCATCGACTGTTTACAGGGACAACTCTAGTTGTCAAAAAACTTCTTGCCTCCGAAATGGAGATAAGAAATTTAAAAATCAAAGGCCTGAATGGCCATAATGGCGTTCAGGTTTGATATGGATGTTATGTGTAGGGGAATTGATAACAGTATTAATAACAACACATTTTTGTGAAATACTATGCCCCTGATTGTGACAAATATAAATTTGACCCGTAATGTGACATTTAACTGTAATATAACCTTGATTTTAATAAGCCCCCCCCCCCCCCCCCCCCCCCCCCCAAAAAAAAAATGAAAAAAAAAAATGTTCGCCTCTGTAAGTTGCATAGACATGCCAGGTTTGCAATGGCTACAACGTTATTGCCAACATTAAAGTTTGAGCCAAGCCAACAAACCAACAAAGTCAGCCCCCCACCCCCTTGATTCTTGATTGGGGGCATAAAAATATGACAGACTGAAACAAAAGGAGCCATCTCATGATCTGCTGTTTATATATTGACATGCTTCTAGTTTCTACTATGGCAAAAGAATATCTTAATTATATTAATGATGTCATTATTTCTTATATGAATATTCATGAAGTAAAGGGTCAATTAATGCTTTCATGTCCAAAGCTGATGCAAAAACTGAAGCACAACATCAAAATGATACAAAGGCTACCTATAATCCTACATTTTTTGTTCAACTTATTCTTACACATAACATTTGTTTTTCCATGTTCAGCACTCGTTTATTTTGAATAAATGTAGTCTGCTTACAAATTTGAAGGTAGACTGTTTTTATTTTTAATTACTAAGTAGATCCATACATGTACATACAATTACGGTAGTTGTTTGGAACCTGATGAAACTCAAATTCAGAACTACAGTCAGAAGTAGAGTTGTAAGCTGGGAAAGACATTTCAACAAATTGCTACCTACTTTCGCTTTTACACGAAACAAACGTCTTGAGCAGACTCGGCGGTTACACGATACATAGAAGAGACAGTTGTTATTGACACTGGAATATAATTTGATTGAATATGTGTTGAAAACCTTCTATGGATAATACTTACTTTGATAAGCCGATAGAACCCCGTGTTTTTACGGTTTTACTTCTTGTAAGACTTAGACTTGTGTTGAGGTTGGGTGCCATAGTCAAAACACGCTGTTCGATGCGTGATAAATGTGTATATGGGATTTCTTTGACCTTGTCCTTTATGAAACTTCCTATTTCTAATTTTGAGTACGGGTCAAACGGAAATGACCGAATGCGATGCAAAAGGCAGTTTGATTGGCTGAAGATGTAGGTCTATATGCTAATCAGTTATGAATGTGTAAATGCAATCGGAAACCTCGGCTATATTCCTTCTGCTTTAGAATGCCAAGGTGTTGCGAAAACTACGGCAAAAATATTCGTTCGCTTCTTCTTCTTCCGATTAAAGTACAGGGCCCACTCTGGAGCATCGACGTACTTGGAGTTTATTAAAATTCAAGACTTTTAAAAAGTTTATCTTTGTGTAGATTAGTAGTAATTATCTCACACAGCGAATTATTATTAAATACATGAAGAGTAAACAAATACATGAACATTTTACAACCAAACTAGTGCAGACTTGAAGAAAACTATTTTGTCTTGCGCATGTTCACTAGACAAGTGAACTCGTTGCCGTAAAGAGACCGACTAGTATATGGCGTTTGAACGCCATAAAAAATGCCGATAAAATATAAAGAACTGCACAAAATGTTGTCATTTTACTATTCCCAAAATTTCCTATTCAAAATCAAATAGTTTAACTAAATATAATGAAAAAATACTATGTTTACATGCCCATCTGCTGAAACGGATAATTTCCATGGCCCAACAGCCATCGTAGCTTTATTCAATGTATACTTAGCGAAAAAAGTTAGGCACACAAAATACAACCATGATGAAGAAATAGCTGAAGAGGAAAAATGCGTTGTTTGCAAAACATTCTCCCCAGACACTTATAAATTCCCATATATAATAATTGTCAAGTGGGGATGTTGTGACAGATGTAATGGATGGGTACATCTTGCTTTCTGCACACATGGAAGAGTATTTCGGTGTGGGGCTCAATTCATATGCCCAATTTGTGAGAATACTGAAAATTAACAATAAACAGTAATCAAAGCACTATGTAAATCTGTTAAAAACTGCTAAAATAGTGTTAAAGTTCAGAAACTTTTAAAGTTAATACTAGTTAAACAGTTGAGAAACATTTTCCGAGTGTGCAGCGCTTTAGTTTAAATCAAAAAGATAGTTTTATCGAAGTAGCTTCCCCTGATTGAATATAGGTCGTGACCCCTGAGTTGAAATAAAATGGTGACTGGTTGAACTTTTGCAACAGTGACCTTGACCTTGAGCAAAGAACTCCCCCTATCCCTGATGCAATTCAAAGCTTTATCTCAATGCATACTTTAATCTATATATTTTACCAACTCTATTTATAGTTATTGAGCGGAAATGTTTGATGTCGCCCACCACTGAACAACTGCAATTACACAGGAAGGTTTCACTTAGTTGGAAGGCCTGGCACTATAATATCAACCCTTTCTAACAAAAAGTTTCTATAGTGCAGAGCTCCAGATGCATAAATCTAAACATTTTCAAGAATTATAGCTCCTAGTCTTCCCCAAAAGAAAGCTCCAAAATCCAGGATGGCCATCTGAGTCTACCTGATCTCAAACTCGAGCAGAATCAAATTCCTGTTGTATACAAACTGTGACTCAATATTGTGAATTTTCAAGAAAATGCAGCTAGAACTTGTACTGTAGAACAAATTCATTTAACAAGAAAATTGCCAAATTATTGTGATTGCCACCGACTGGCCATCTTGAACATAATCAGCAAAATTTTATGTCAATGCATGGCATTTCAATACACTATGTCAAATTACTGTGTTGAAATTCAAGAAAAATAGTTCAGTCTACAAGGAAAATGCAAACATCAAATTTGAACCAATCCTTAACCCATTCCCTCACAGGCTATTTTAAGATCCAAGCTATTTGAATAAATCTGCTGTGTAAAGGAGCGTTTAAAGTACATGTCAAGCAAAAACATTTTTTTCAGAATCGTGTATATAATAAATTTTGAAACTTATAATTAAACAAAGGCGACAAAAGGCGTCAATATGAGAAAATGGGTTGTTTACTTCACCGTTTGAACAAACCAGTGAAAATGAAGGAAGTCCAACCAAGTCCAGATAAAGATGCGTAAATTAAAACATTTTCAAGAATTACTCCTTTATTTCGACTCGAAGAGATGATTTTAAAGAGTGGTCACAACATAGAGAAATGACGATTTTAGTATCTGAGTACACACATGTATCTGTTGCTCCGGCAACGAAATAGAGTTTTTCTGTTGAATATTCATGTAAGAAATAATGACATCACTAACAATTATTAGCTGAACTTTCATAATGGCTAAATACATATAACAATATTTTTGTACTGGTATTCCTACTGTCAGATCTATTATAACTTCATAAGCAAACAGAAAAGACCCTGATCGGACAGCTCCTGTAGGAGCCTTATGATCTAGGTCTACTTTGTTTGTGGGAAAAGGATAAAAACATGTTTTAATTATGTTTAACTTAATCCTTTCCTTCATAGATTTGTCTTTCTACGCCTCTGTAAAAGTCACTTTTTAAAACTATTGTGATAAATAGAGCATTTGCTCCATAGGAGCAAATGCTCTATTTATCACAATGGTTTCACAATAGTTTCAAAACTACAAAATTCTAAAAAAAAGTTCCTTTTCTATAATTAATGCTTCTTTTCGGTAGATTTATTCAAAGAGATTAGGTCTAAAAATAGCCTATGAGGGAATGGGTTAAAGAGATATTCAAACAATTGAAATTCCTTGTCTCCTAAGAATCCAATCTGTTTGAATAAAGTTCTCACAAAATCCTCTAGCATTATAAACAAGGGTTTAATGTACAGTAATCTGTCTATAAATAATGCGCGTGTTGGAAATATCTTGTAACAATTGAAATAATACTGTTTGAGCTATTCTATGATGATTTCTCTGAAAAATTTATATCGTAGAAACACATTTGTGAATCAATAATAACGACTTACATTGACACTCATAATATTTATGTTCTAATTTCTTAAGCAAAAGACTCTTTTCGGAATCGGAACCAGTCAGAACCGATTGGAAGTTGGAACAATGCCTGATAGTTACGACTGATACAGAACTAAAATGTATATAAATTTTGTCTAAAATGCAGGCAAATGGCATTGGTGACATTGCTTTAACATCCAACTTTTGCAATACTAAAATCATCATTTCTCCACCAAACCCTATGTTGTGACCACAACATAGAGTTTGGTGGAGAAATAAAGTTATTCTTGAAAATGTTTTAATTTACGTATCTTATCTGGACTTCTGGTGACTATTAATTCTAAAGTTATTTCCACACCCTGCTACTGTCACATATATGTTGTGACTATTAATTCTAAAGTTATTTCCACACCCTGCTACTGTCACATGTATGTTGTGACTATTAATTCTAAAGTTATTTCCACACCCTGCTACTGTCACATGTATGTTAAACAAATTAAACTAGAATTTTATTCCATGTTTTACAGATTTCTGAAACTTTTACATAGACAAATTTCCTATATAAACACACACATATCGTGAATCAGGTACACAAAGTAAAACCTTTACTTAACATGCTGCCTTTTAATGCCTTTGCAAACAGCGCAGACCGGGATCAGAGGGCTCCTGTAGGAATTGTCTGATCAGGGTCTGCTGGGACTGTTTGCCTATGAACTAATTTAGACAGTTTCAGTCATGGCCAAAATTACCTATGTTCGCAAGCCATTATAAAAAAAAATTAATGTAATTAATATTAATGATGTAATAAATTATTTCTTACATGAATATGCATTGAGTAAAGACTTAACTCTTTCCTCCATATATACGCCTTTCTACGCCCCTGTAATAGTCACTTCTTGAAACCATTGTGATAAATAGAGCATTTGCTCCTATAGGAGCAAATGCTCTATTTATCACAATGGTTTTAAACAACAAAATTCTAAAAATTTCCTTTTTGTCTAGTTAATGCTCCTTTTCGGTAGATTTATTCAAAGAGGTTGAGTCTTAAATTAGCTTATGAGGGAATGGGTTAACGATGTCATTAATTATTTCTTACATAAATATATGAGTAAAGAATTAATTAATACAAGGAAGACATGAAGAGTAAGAGAAACAGGTGCATAGACTGATATACTTACTTCCAACAAAATCACAGGAATCTCGTCTATATCCAAGTCATCACACTGCACTCCTTTTTCTATCAGCATCATTTTGACCCAATTTATGGTGTATTATCCACAAATTTATGTTCTATTATTCAGGTCTATTATCCAAATTTATGTTCTATTATCCACAAATGTTTTCAATTCTCCATTCTCTGTGATTCAAATTGTACAACGCTCGCACACTAAAAACATAAAAATAACTGTGCAGTAGTCATAACACGTATTCTTGCCAAATTTAATTCTGCCATTTGCACACAACTTTTCATTGCAACTTTTCATCACTATGTGTACGGTCTCACCTGTTTAACACTAGTTCACCAGTCTGAAACTTCCGACAAAACTCAATGTAAAATTTCTGTATTAAAACCAGTTAATGTCAAGGAGTTTTATTCTCAACTGGAATAAAATCAAATCAACAGGATTAAAAAATCTGAGTTTGTTCAGAGTATTAGCAGTGGAATTGCAACAAAAAAAATCATCGGTATTCCACAAGGAATTCGTTATTTGTTTTGGTTTTTTGCCGCAATTCTTCTAATTCCTTCCGCATGTTAAGGTTTCATTCCACAAGGAATACCATAGCACTGACTGACAAATTAGTTGGGATGTGAACATGAAACTAACTGAATATCTCTGCATGGCATCCTTTACCTGTATAAGCCAATTCCATACTTAAAATGTATAATGGAATGCTCCAACACCTCAGTTTGGTCCAGTTCATTTACATAAGAAATACAGTAGCAATTAAAAAGCAGCCACTTTCCCTTTACTTCATGAATATTCATGCCAAACTCAAACAATTTTGAATACTAATTAATTTAATTCTTACATTTATTACAAAAATAAAATAAGCGCAATTTATTACCATAGTATAAACAGGAGAGACACTGCTGTAACAAATATGCAAACAGAACAAACTCTGATCAGCCGGCTCCTACAGGAGCTGACTCTCATCTAGGTCTACTCTGTTTGCAAAGGCTCGAAAAGAAGTATCTATGAAGCATAGGGTTGTCCATCTCATTGAACACTATGTCACTGTTGTCTGTAAAAATTGTTCTCTGCTATATTTCTCTGTTACAGTAAAACCCCTCTAATGCGACAACCTAAAAGAGATATAATTATGGGAGGTTACTAAGGGGCAGGTGGTAGCTTTATAATGCAGGACAAGAGTTAAAAGCAGAAAACTCCTAGGAGCTTTCTGCATTACATTGGTCTTGCATTAAGCAACCACCTGCTTATAACGACAGCCATGTTTATTCCTTAAGTGGTTGCATTAGCAGGGTTCTACTGTATTAAAAAATACAATGATTAGGCCGGTCCAACTATAATTATATCCTGATGAGGCACTGACTTGCTTGGTGTCCTATCAGGACACAAACTTGCTAATTGGTGTCCCATCAGGACACTGACTTGCTTGGTGTCCCATCAGGACACTGACTTGCTTGGTGTCCTATCAGGACACAAACTTGCTAATTGGTGTCCCATCAGGACACTGACTTGCTTGGCATCCCATCAGGACACTAACTTGCTAATTGGTGTCCCATCAGGACACTAACTTGCTAATTGGTGTCCCATCAGGACACTAACTTGCTTGGTGTCCCATCAGGACACTGACTTGCTTGGTGTCCCATCAGGACACTAAGTTGCTAATTTGTGTCCCATCAGGACACTAACTTGCTAATTGGTGTCCCATCAGGACACTAAGTTGCTAATTGGTGTCCCATCAGGACACTGACTTGCTTGGTGTCCCATCAGGACACTAACTTGCTAATTGGTGTCCCATCAGGACACTAACTTGCTAATTGGTGTCCCATCAGGACACTAACTTGCTTGGTGCCCCATCAGGACACTGACTTGCTTAGTGTCCCATCAGGACACTAACTTGCTAATTGGTGTCCCATCAGGACACTGATTTGCTTGGTGTCCCATCAGGACACTGACTTGCTTAGTGTCCCATCAGGACACTAACTTGCTTGGTGTCCCATCAGGATCTAAGTGTTACTATAAATAGCACAGGTATACAGTAAAACCTCTCTATAACATCCACTAAATTTTGTTAATTGGTTGGTATTTAGGGCAGGTGGCTGCTTAAAACAAGGTGAAAGTAAAACAGAACGCTCCTATATAGGAGCGTTCTGTTTTACTTTCACCTTGCTTTAAGCTGCCACCTGCCTTTAACACAAAATTCTTGATGTAATTTAGTGACCGTTATAGAGAGGTTTCACTGTAAAACATTTTCACTAACCAGCAAGCAAAGCCCTAATGCAGAACAATTTAACTCTCATGCAAAAAACTTTCTGCATGCATTATTTTCATCCTACATCAATCTACACCCTGACAGACTAACACACAGATGATTGAACTTTACTTGAAAATAAAAGGATAAACCATTCAAACGCAAAATTTGCACACGTTAAGATCCATCTTATGTCACTGTACTGTTTGCAAAGTTTTTACCTCAGATTCAACATTTCTCAGATTCTTACAATTTCACTGACAATTGCATTGTCATCTGCAAAAACTGTCACCTGCTTCAATTCTTGTTGTTAAAAAATATGTGTCTTTTTAGTTTGAAAAACATAATCACAGCATCAAATAGTATGGCTCCTATAATGAGATGCCAATTTACACTGCGTCTCATCAGGGTCCAAACTAACTGTGGCCTGACAACTTCATCATTCTACTCTCACCTTGGTCTGACAATTTCACCTACTCTCACCTTAGCCTAACAATTTTACCTACTCTCACCATGCCCTGACAATTTAACCTACTCTCACCATGCCCTGACAATTTCTATACTCTCACCTTGGCCTGAAAAATTCATCTACTCTCACCCTGTGGTCTGACAATTTCATCAATTTTACCCTGGCCTGACAATTTCACCTACTCTCACCTTGGCCTGACAATTTCACCTACTCTCAACTTGGCCGGACAATTTCACCAGTCCTACTCTCACCCAGTGGCCTGACAATTTCACCTACTTTCATCTTGGACTGACAATTTCACTCTCATCCTGGCCTGACAATTTCCCATACTCTCACCCTGGCCTGACAATTTTGCCCACTCATTCATCATGGCCTGACAATTTCACCCACTCTCAAAATGTGGCATGATAATTTTATTTTCTAATCTCTAAATTATTACACTCCAAGGAACAATAATTATTGTATGATTTCTATTTAACAAAATTAAAGAAATAACACTAAATTTGCTGAAAATTACAAAATTTGTCAATTAACTCTATCAAATCAAGAGTTACCCTCCAAACAAATGTAAATGACTTTGTTAGACAATCAGACACAACATAAATTGTAAAATTGTAAAGTGCATTTGAAAATGTTTCTGAAAGTGTAATTCTACACAAAAATGAAGTATTGCCAACACATAATGGTATAGCTATAGGCAACTTGGCCGTGAGGTTATGAAACTTTCTGCTCAAATCACAGTTGATTTTTGAGCATCTGATTGGTCAGAATGAGTGAGTGAGTGAGTG
This sequence comes from Azorinus chamasolen, assembly GCA_963576725.1. Taxonomy (NCBI): domain Eukaryota; kingdom Metazoa; phylum Mollusca; class Bivalvia; order Cardiida; family Solecurtidae; genus Azorinus; species Azorinus chamasolen. The sequence goes on along the minus strand of OY755237.1, from coordinate 53,662,136 downwards.
AGTTGGGTTTTACGGCACTGTGACACTAAACAGGTCATATAGCGCCGATGAATGATGAGATGACATGATGAGGGATGATATCAAAATCAAATGAAATCAAACACAAACTGAGGAGTTTTATAATGGCTGGGCCTTTATGTTTAACCCTTTACTTGTTCAATATCCACATAAGAAATAATGACATCATGAATATTAATGAACCAAACTATTTTAGAGTATTATTAACCCTTTCCTCCATAAATAAGCCTTTTTATTCCTCTGTAATAACTACTTCTTGAAACCATTATGATAAATAGAGCATTTGCTCCTATAGGAGCAAATGCTCTGTTTATCACAATGGTTTCAAACTACAAAATTCTAAAATTTTTACTTTTCTCTAGTAAATGCTCCTTTTGGGTAGATTCATTCAAAGAGGTTGGGTCTAAAAATGGCCTATGGAGGAAAGGGTTAACAAAGGATTTTTTTACCATGGCAGAGAGTGTAGTATCAGATCTATGTAATTCAAGAAGCAAACAGAACAGACCCTGATCAGACCCCTCCTATAGGAGCCATCAGATCTGGGTCTATGAGGCCGTCTGCAAATGTGTGAATTTGAGTTTATATGAAGGAAAGGGTTGAAAAGCACACAAGTGAGCCTTTTTTTTGCTCTAATTCTAATACACATGTACATGCTTCAGTCCTGTTTGTATACCTGAAGACTTTGACAAGCCAGCTAGTGATCCCCAAGCACAGACAAAAATGTTGCCAAAACATAATGATGATTTCCAATTCACAAAGTGGCTTTATCATCCCTTTCTTTCTTGAATAACAAAATTGGAAAGTCAAACATTATTTTTCAATTCTTACAAGACACACAGTTTCTCAGGGTGTCTTCTGGATCAAAGTTGTAACAAAAGGTAGTCACAAATTTGCCTAGGGCAGACTAAAGGTCTCCAGACTCAGGTATGCCTTTTGGCATACTTCGCTGCTCAAGTCCCAAATGTCATAACAATTTATCTAAATTTTCATTGGATATGTTCTGTCACGACCTTTAACCTGTTATGACACGTAATCCTTCACTTAATGAATATTCAAGTAAAAATTAATGACTTTGTGAATATTAACCCATTCCTCCATTGGCTATTTTTAGATTCAACCTCTTTGAATAAACTACCGAAAAGGAGCATTAACTAGAGAAAAGGAAACTTTATAGGAATATTAACCCTTTCCTCCATAAATACACCTTTCTACGCCTCTGTAAAAGTCACTTTATGAAACCATTGTGATAAATAGAGCATTTTGCTCCTACAGGTTAATGGTTTCAAACTACAAAATTCTAAAATGTTCCTTTTCTCTAGTTAATGCTCCTTTTCGGTAGATTTATTCAAAGTGGTTGGATCTAAAAATGGCCTATGAGGGAAAGGGTTAAGCGGCCACCAAAAATAGATTTAATTATTGGTCTGTAAGGCAGGTGATAGCTTTATGCAGGTCAAAAGTAATGCAGAAATCTCCTATATGAGCTTTCTGCATTACTTTTGCCCTGCATGTGAGGAGAAAGCTGCATCCAGTCACCTCAAGTAACTGAGCTCCTCATCAGAATCCAGGTAACTGACATTCAATCAATAAGTTCTCGAATTGGAAATAGTAAAAGTTGCAGCAGATCAAAATTTAAGAACACCTCAATTTATCCCTTCACTTCATTATATATACATCTTTTAATGCTTTCACAAACAGCGTAGATCCTGTAGAAGCTGTCTGTTTGCTTATTTGTTAAAGATTCCGTATTGTTTACCGTGGCAATAAATTGCCTTATTTTATATTTATAATAAAAATATTATTAAGCGGTATTCAAATTCCAGAATAAATCCTTCAAGCACTTAGTTTCGTACTGTTCCACAACACTGGTACAAGAAAATGTGAATATTACCCGTGCTATGTGTGGACATATTTATAAATCTAAACAGATGTAATGATAATGGTGTTGTCAGTTATATCATACTGAAAATCTACTTGCAAGTTTGAAGCATAAACAAATTCTAAGTTTTTAAATCCTCCCGACACTTTATTTCTTCATCTGTCATAAAACTCACACACGCTCTGTCAGGCAACTTGCTTATACATAATATACATGCCAAGTCAAGATTTCTGAATGTTTTCATAGGATTTGATGAACACAGTAAGCCCTCATCGCTTGAGATTTGTAATCCTTTATTCCAATAGATACGTCCTTAAACGTCATTGCAAACACAGCAGACTCCGATCAGTCTGGCTCCTGTAGGATCCATCTTATTAGAGTCGGCTCTGTTTGCTCATGGAATTATATAGATCTGATTCTACAGTTTTGTTTTCTTGTTCATTACCAGCATAAAAATTGAGCTAACAACGAAGTTTAAGTATTCATACAGCACAATGTTTCTTGCCCTCATATAAACACCTTTTCATGCCTTTGCAGACAGAGTAGACTGAGATCAGGGTCTGCTCTGTTTGCTTATAAAATTATATTAGCTAATAAATATTCATAATCTCATTATTTCTGACATGAATATTCAACAGGGAAAGAGTTAAATATTTTGCATCTTGATCAGATGTCCTATACTACACACATTCTGAGCAATGCCTCCAACTGCCAAATTTGCCATTTGCAAAATCATTTGCGTATTGAATATTTATGAATGTCATGAATAATTAATAGCTGATTTTTTACAATGACATACAAACACATTTACTTTGTATTAGTAGAATCTGAAGTCAGATTTAATTGTAATTTCATAATTAATGCCTATATCCCTCATATAAATGCCGTGTCACGCATTTGTAAACAGAGTAGACCTAAAGCAGATGGCTCCTGTACTGGAGTCACCTGATCAGGGTTTGCTCTGCTTGCTTATAGTATAATACAGATTTGATTCTACAGTTTATGTCTGAGCTACAACATCCTTATACATAATGCCATCATATAAAATCAGTCAATATATGTTCATAAAGTCATTATTTCTTACATGATTATTAAACAGGGAACGGGTTAAATTATTCTATTTTCAAAGAGAAGTAGAAGAAAAACTTCAATTTGAGAATTTCAGCACCCGGCAAACCTTGTAGACAATATTTAACCCTTTCCTCCATAAATACACCTTTCTACGCTTCTGTAAAAATCACCTATTGAAACCATTGTGATAAATAGAGCATTTGCTCCTAGGAGCAAATGCTCTATTTATCACAATGGTTTCAAACTACAAAATTCTAAAAGTTTCCTTTTTCTCTAGTTAATGCTCCTTTTCAGTAGATTTATTCAAAGTTGTTGGATCTAAAAATAGCTTATGAGGTAATGGGTTAAAACCCAGAGACTCTGAACCATCATAGTTATCAAGGCATCTCAGAGTCCTACTACAAACACTTTACTCTTTGACCACAGAGTAACTGTTGTCTGCAAAATTTGTCGTCTGATCAGTGTCAAACAGTTTGGATCCTGATAAGATGCCAAAATTCTAAGCATTTCATCTGGATCAACACTGTTTGTACAGGTTCTCACAGATTTATTGTTTGACAGCAAAGCATTAGTCCAACACGTCACCAAAATTTAAGCACCGTTTTAGTTTGCTGACAAATGCTCTGCCAGCAGTTTAGATCCAGATGAGATGCCATTAGTAATTCAATGGATAAAAATGCTTGGAACAATTATTCCCATTTAGCCAAATATACGAACAGTAATCTCATAGAGCATCAAATGTTACAACTGTCCGGCTGTTACTTTAGTCACATCAACTCCGACATTCTCATTTAATTCCCCTCGCTGTCCTGTTTAATATTAAAGTTGATCGAGAATAGGCTTATTAATTGAAATTTGTTTACACAATAATTTACCTCAGCATGTACTGCAAAGAAAGTGTTTAACCCTTTCCTCCATAGGCTATTTTAGACCCAACCTCTTTGAATGAATCTACCCAAAAGGAGCATTTACTAGAGAAAAGTAAAATTTTAGAATTTTGTAGTTTGAAACCATTGTGATAAATAGAGCAATTGCTCCTATAGGAGCAAATGCTCTATTTATCACAATGGTTTCAAGAAGTGTTTAGAAAGGTGCTGAAAGGCGTATTTATGGAGGAAAGGGTTAAATAATTCCATAGTAAAGTCTCTCTAATACAACCGCTCTCAAAGACTCTAGATTTTAAAAACAAGTGGTAGCTTAATGCAAGACAAAAGTAATGCAGAAAGCTCCTATAGCAGCTTACTGCATTACTTTTATCCTGCATTAAGCAACCACCTGTTTTTAAATACTAGTATGCTACATTAAAAGATTAAGTGGTCGCTTTAGCGCGACTCCACTGTATAATACAGTGGACCCTGTCTTACTAGTTACAGGCCATCAAAAAAAGGTATAATTAGTGGTCTGTAAGGCAGGTGGTAGCTTAATGCAGGTCAAAAGTAATGCAGAGACCCTTTCCCTCATATAAACGCGTTTTCAAGCATTTGCAAATAGAGTAGACCCAGATCAGATGGCTCCTATAGGAGCCGTCTGATCAGGGTCTGCTCTGTTTGCGAATCGAATTTGAAAGATCTGTTTCTTTACTTTCTAAAATGTCTACAATGTTCCACCTTCCATATTTCATAATAACTATTCTGTCCATGAATATTCATTAGGTTAAGAGAGGCTCTACTGTATTGTTTTCATTACTTTCATTATTTTTCTCGCAGTGTAACAGACCATTAATAATTACTGCAACATACTTCCTGCTGTCATCCAACCATTACACATTTGCAACTACCTGTTACCAAAAAACCTCAAAATACACACAAAAAAAATGAACAAGAGCATAACATCAATTTATCACTAAATCTAGCCACTAAAATGTTACAATGAATGCAAACCTTGTCCTCGTATTAACACTTTTCATGCTAAACGCAACCTGACATGCTTTGAAAACAGCTTGGATCTAGATGAGACACCAAGTAACTCGGCGTCTGATCAGGATCCACACTGTTTGATACTTGGTCACTAGTTTCTATAACTTTTAACCCTTTCCATATACATGTACATGCATACGCCTCTCCACCCATTTGCAAACAGTGGTCACCCATATCAGACGGCTCCTAAAGAAGCCGTCTGATCAGGATCTACTCTGTATACTTATGACATGATATAGATATGATTCTACAGTTTATGCAGTGGCCAAAACATTCCTGAGTCAATGTGACATTATAAAAATTTTACTAATTAATATTCATGATGTTATTATTTCTTTTAGGAATATTCTTAGAATAAAGGCTATTTTTAGACCCAACCTCTTTGAATTAATCTACTGAAAAGGAGCATTTACTAGAGAAAAGGAAAATGTTATAATTGTGTAGTAAAGGAACCATTGTGATAAATAGAGCATTTGCTCCTATGGAGCAAATGCTCTATTTATCACAATGGTTTCAAGAAGGGACTATTACAGAGGCGTATAGAAAGGCGTATTTATGGAAGAAAGGGTTAAATGAATCCATTATCTAAAATGGCTACACTGGGTTAAAATGGGATAACAGAGTACCTAAGGCCCCATTGCAAACAGTGTACACCAATGAGAGCCCAAAGTATGATCAGGGTCTGCACTGTTTTTCATAAAATTAATTTTTTCAGTGATTAACTTTTGATACAGATTAATTTAGTTTAAATAATATTATGTTGAAAGATTAAATTTTAAACCTTTCCTCCATAAATATGCCTTTCTACGCCTCTGTAAAAATCACCTGTTGAAACCATTGTGATAGAGTTTAATGCTCCGTTTCAGTAGATTTATTCAAAGTGGTTTGATCTAAAAATAGCCTATGAGGTAATGCGTTAAGCAGCCACCTGCCTAAATGGTTCTTAATTCTTCTTTACTTAAAGTTTGGAATAGCAAGGTTTTATTGTACTGTCATGTTATCTTGTAACATCTGAAATAATCGTGAGAAATCTTGCAGCAATTAAATCTTTGCACACTAATACTTTGGCAACATTAAACTATGCATCCGTGCTTACCTATGCAAACAGTTTGGATTAAGATGAGACGACGCATAATGGGGCGTCTCATCTGGATCCAAACTGTTTGTCACTTTGACCATATTATTGTGAAGAAATGAGAGAAATCTTATTTTTAGAATTGAAGCAGACGACAAATATAGTTTGCATTCAGACGAGATACTTAGACCTGTACGAAAAATCCACACGGATTCCAGGCGGATTCCGGGCGGATTCCAGGCGGAAATGACACGGAATCTCAATATTCCACCCGGATTCCAGGCGGACACGGATTTTTTTGAGAATGTCCGTGTGGAAATTTAACAATCATTATTAAAGCAACTCAACATCTCATTAGGATCCAAACTATCTCACACCTTGACAACGTTTGTTTTTTAAAAGTAATGGAAGAAAAACAAACTTTCAGAATTGATGCAGACAACAATTTTTGTGATGACAATATAAATATTGCTAAGCACACAAAGAGTCAAAAGTATCAAAATAATCAGTACTTCCTGATACAAAAAAATCTCAGTTTTGTCAAAAATAAAAACATAAACCAAAGTGCATAATTATACAAATACTAAAATCACCAATTTCACCACCAAACCAATGATGTGACAAATTTTTAGAAACGGCTCGAAGATAAGATAATCTGATGGAGAAGTAAAGGAAATGCTATTAAAAATATTTGAATTTACGTATCTTACCCATTTCCTAGATAAGTTATGTTAAAAACAAATTACCGACTTTGTTGTCAAGATAATTTAACTCTAATACTTAAAAAACTGTGTCAACTGTACATTGTTTCAAAATATAAGAATTTTCAAACTAATATATATATAGCATTTCATAAAAGCCATTAATCATATCCCATGGTATGCAGATCCTCAATAATGACACACAGAACACTGAAACGTTTGTCCGCTTTCCATTTCTTTAACCCTTTCCCTCATATACATGTATGTGCCTTTTCACAAATATGCAAACAGAGTAGACCAAGATCAGATGGCTGATCAGGGTCTGCTCCGTTTGCTTTTGACATAATATAGATCTGATATTACATTTATAGTAAAAACAAAAATTTCCCTTGAATACACTCATGTTGCCATTATTTCTTACATGAATACTTTACAGGAAATTAAGGGTTATTTTCAATAAATCAAAGAATCTAACAGTTCAGATCCTGATGGGAAACTGGTAATTACCTGCCTCTCACCAGGATCCAACTTGTTTTATAAATGTTCCCGTAGTTAGGAAAAAGTCATATTATTCCACCACTGCTTTCAAGAAACAAATTTCTTTAATCACACATGCAACCTGTTCAAGCACATGAAAAACTGTACTGCTTAAATAGTTCAAAATCTAATTTAAATGGTAAAAACTTGTATGATTCTGATCTATTCAATGCTTAATGGGAATTTTGACCCCTAAAGAACTTAATGACATAAGAATACGGCATTAAGATTCTAACGATGAAAATCAATTCAAAACATGAAACATGAATCTACAGTCACCGTGCATAGAACTATACCCTTTACGTGATCATGAATATTTATAACAGAAATAATGATTTAATGAATATTAATTACATGTATTTATTTATATGGTAATATAATATGAACATATGGATGTTTGGCCCTGGCAGAAACTGTAGAATCAGATCTATATTATATTCCATAAGCAAACAGAGCAAACCCTGATCTGGGTCTGCTCTGTTTTGAAAGGCATTAGAAAGCATTTATGGAGTAAAGGGTTAATTATTTCATACTCTGATCCAGGCTTTTATTAACCAGTGGAGAAATTCGACCACAAGTACTTGTCAGAGACCACAAAAGGTAAGAGACAACCAATTTTTGCAGACAATTGATCGGTTTGCAGATTTAGTTTAGTCCCCTCTCATGGCACAACCTGACTTAGCTCTTAACACTCTCAAGATATAATCTTCCAAAATAAATTCCTCCTCTGGTTCAAAATTGCAAAATCATTTTTTTTTTAAAAATATAAAAAATAAAACAAGAGGGCCATGATAGCCCTGATATTCATGCTCACCAGACAATCAAGGAGAAGATTTTCAAAGTTTTCACTATATGTTTCTATTGAAAACTGGCCACCCCTGGGGCAGGGCCAGTTTTGATCCCTCAGGGGGCATAATTTATAATAACTTTTGTAGAAGACCTGAACATATAATGCTACATGTATGTGCAAAATATGAAAGTTCAGAACCTTCCAGTTTCAGAGAAGAAGATTTTCAAAGTTTTCACTATATGTTTCTATTGAAAACTGTTCACCCCTGGGTGGGGCCAATTTTAACCTCGGGGGCATAATTTATAAAACTTTTGTAGAGGACCTGAACATGATGCTATGTGACTGCCAAATATGAAATAGGAGCAAATTCTTTATTTATCACAATGGTTTAAAAACTACACAATTCTATTTTCCTTTTCTCTAAGTAAATGCTCCTTTTGGGTAGATTAATTTAAAGAGGATGGGTCTAAAAATAGCCTATGGAGGAAAGAGTTAATCTCTGATCTGGTGTACTAAATTACTCAATTCCTACTCATTTAACCGTTTCCGTCATGAATATTCATGTATGATAAAATGACTTGAATATTAATTAGATAAATATTGGACACAGGAATTTTTGGCAATCTAGGCAGAAACTGTAGAATCATAACTTTTTTTCATCTATATTGATCTATATTTATTCATCTACTCTGTTTGCAAAGGCGTAGAAAGGCATATTTATGGAGTAAAGGGGTTAAGCTTTTTCTTTTCAGAAACTACCAAGTGTCCAATGGCTTGGATCCTAAATAGACACTGAGCTAGTAACTAGGTGGCTCTTCCTGATCTACTGTGTCACTAATGTCCTTTGCAAACCGTGTAGACCCAGACGAGAGGGATCCTAGAGGAGCACTCTCATCAGGGTCTGCACTGCTTGTCATGTTACATGTTTCTTTAAAAAAATCCCTACATAATTATCACCATAAGCTTGACCTGTTTGAGTTTTGGAATAGTTCATCTGAAAACTCAGTATTGTAAGGCTAGGGTTAAAATCCAACGCGAACATCGGTTTTATACTGGCACCATTGACAAAATTATCACTTCACCCAATTATATAAATTCAGTTTTATTATCATTCAAAACTTGTTAACTTTTTTTCAACATTTGGCACAGATTCGATTTTTTTGGTAATGAAAGGAAATAGAATTTTTTGACCTTGAGAATGCTGGAAACCAGAGCACTGCCATTTGCAAACAGTGTAGAACCAGATCAGAGGGATTCTAAAGGAGCCCTCTGATTAGGGTCTGTTTAGAAGCCCTCTGATCTGGGTCTACACTGTTTATCACCAACAATCCCCATGCAATTTTAATCCAGTCTTACTGAACAGACTGTTAAACACTGATGGGATAATATGACTGAAAATTCAGCATCCAAAGGTTAATGACACAACAGCCAGAGCATTGAGGTGGTCTGGCCATAATGCACCAGTCTTTTGTCTGAAGATCTGTGTCACTCTTTGCATTCTTGCCTTAATTACCTTAACCCTTTCCCTCATATAAACGCATTATCACGCTTGGCAAGCAGAGTAGACCCAGATCAGACAGCTCCTCTAGGAGCCGTCTGATCAGGGTCTGCTCTGTTTGCTAATGAAATTTGATGGATGTGTTTCTTTACTTTCTAAGATGGCTACATTATGTTCCACCTTCCATATTTCATTACAAATAACTATTTTGCTCTATTTATCACAATGGCTTCAAGAAGTGGTTATTACAGAGGCGTAGAAAGATGTATTTATGGAGGAGAGGGTTAAGACTAAAATGCACTCAAATAGATTTCTCCGCCAGCTTCCGTTCAAGAAGGATCCAGACTGTTTGCATAAGTTTCCACTTGTGAACAAAAATGTAAACTAGCTTGGACAATATAAACCAGATTTCAGAGTTCTGTATATCATAATTATCTGGCAGTAGCCTAAACCCAGAACACTTTGAAGCTGATTAACCAGTCACCATCAAACACCTTTGAAAATGGTCATAATGATCGACAAGGGATGGGTCCACCCTGCTAATTCTTCTCACACCAAAATAATAACGTCTGCTCAATTTCTGATTTGTAGAAGTAAATTCTGTTGAATTTTGACTCCATCAAACTTTTGTGAAAGTATTGATCGAGGGTCACACACCTTGGATCCTAACGAGACACTAAGTTACACGGGGTCTTATCTGGATCCCAGTTGTTTACACATGCCAACCAAGACAAGCTTAGCAAGAGAAGCGTTATCGTTTGGCATCATATTTATACTAATTTGATAACAAGCAATTATGGTCTAGTGGATAATAGAATAGACTTTTTAACCCTTCACTCTATGAGCATTAATTAGGGATGTTAACGATTAATCGGTTAACCATTATAACCTCAGTTAACCAGTTTCACTTTACCTTTTTTTTTTTAAAAAAATGGAGTTTGCTGCACATAAGTAGCATATGACATCTCCACCGCTCACTTTAACTGCCTTGATCCAAATTCAAGCTTTTCGACACTTGTCAATAGATTATTCAAAGTAAGTCTATCATTAACATTTAGAATATTAACATCGGGTCACAGACAGATTATTCGCGGCATGCCAGGTTAACCGGTTCAGTTAACCGGTTTTTGCTTACGATTAACCGGTTACAGTTTCCGTAACCGTTAACGCAATTAACACGTACATCCCTAGTATTCAAGACATAATTGCATCATGAATATTAATCTTTAGGAAGTTTTAGTAAAGGCTGAAACTGTATAATCAGATTTATATTATTTCTTCAGATCTAGAGCAGAGTCCCTGATCAGATGGCTCCTACACCTGGAACCATCTGATCTGAGTCTACTGTGTTTGCAAATGTAGTAAAGGCATATTTATAGAGTTATAGGTTAACTACTGCAATTCTGAGGGGTAATTAATTGATCGTTTCATTTCTCAACGGATACTCAAACTATGTTACTCTGCTTCTCATCCGAGTCAAAACTTTGCCTATAGACCACTCATCAGCTACATATTCAAATACATGTACTAAAATCTTTATTTCTCCATTAACCCTAAGTTGTGACCACTCTTTCGAATCATCTTGAAAAGGTTTGGTGGAGAAATAAGGCAGTTATTCTTGAAAATGTTTTAATTTATATATCTTATCTTAGGGCCTCTGCTATAGGGAATAACAAATTCGGTCAGACAATGTCATTTCATAATGACTTTTGACAGGTAGCAGTCCATCAATACCAGGAACAAGTGGCCAACATCTGAGGCATATCTACATACAATGTTAGGGTCATTTATAACCCACCTGTTATCTAAATTGGTCCACTGTCAAGAAAAACATTCTGATTCTCTATTGAACATGATATCCGTAAACCCTTTCCTCCATAATACGACTTTCTACGCCTCTGTAGAATTCACTTGTTGAAACCATTGTGATAAATAGTGCATTTGCTCCTAAGGAGCAAATGCTCTATTTTTCACAATGGTTTCAGAACTACAAAATTCTTATTTTTTTATTTCTATAGTTAATGCTCCTTTTCGGTAGATTTATTCAAATAGGTTGGATCTAAAAATAGCCTATGAGGGAATGGGTTAAAAGATATCATGAATATGAATTAGATTAATTTTTATAATGGCACATGAACTTTTGGCCATGGCAGAAACTGAAGAATCAGATCTATATAATGCTAAAAGCAAACAGAGCAGACCCTGGTCAGATGGCTCCTGTTGGAGCCATCTGATCTGGGTCTACTCTGTTTGCAAATGTGTTTAAAAGGTCTATTTATGCAGCAAAGGATTAAAAGTAGGAAATAAGGAAAATCATTTTTATGGCATTAAATGTCAGTAAACAATCAAATCTACAACATATAAGCACACAGGGCAGACCCTGGTCAGACAACTCCTACAGGTGGGTCTACCCTGTTTGCTAAGACAAGATTAACCTATCCCCTCATACAAACACCTTTTCATGCCAAACAGAACAGACCCTGATCAGATGGCTCCTATAGGAGCTGTCCGATATGTAAGGGTCAGCTCTGTTTGCTTATGAAATAATAACGACAGATATCACTCTAGTTTCTACCAATCACAAAAAGTTATGCGTACATATATATTTCATTATAAAAACTCAGCTAATACATATTTAAAAGCAAACAGAGAAGACCCTGATCAGATGGGAGCCATCTGATCTGGGTCTACTGCGTTTGCAAAGGTGTGAAAATGCCTATCTATGGATCCAAGTACAGGTTTATCTAAGACAGGCCCCTGGCACTATGGAACTGGAATGATATAACACACAGTAAATGTCATCACCTGGGCCAGGCACTGAGACAAGCAATGTGACTTTCTAATTTGTTTTTCAGACCAGTTTGGCACCTCTAGAACACCAGAGTTTCAGTTTGCCAAACTACACGTAAACAAGACTTAAACTAGCAGCATACTCCAGTTTTACCTTAGTTTGTTGGATTTAACTCTTTCCTTCATATACATGTAAATGCCTTTTCAAGCACTTGCGAACAGAGTAGACCCAGATCAGAGGTTCCTGTAAGAGCCATCTGATCAAGGTCTGCTCTGTTTGCTTATGATACAAGAGTGCCAAATTGTCACAATATACGCCCGTCAAATGTCTGGAAATTAAAAGGCCTTTACTCCATATCAGGTGGAATACAGTAAGGGGAGATAATTCTGGAGTATCAAGTGCAATCTTGCTCTTCTTCAAACTTGACTGAGTCATTTTATAGTAATATACATGCTGACCAAATTCGAAAAGAATTGGATTACGATTGTTTGAGTTAAAGAGCGGACAAGCAAAAGTTCACCAAAATAAATCATAAAGTAAGGGGAGATAATTCTGGAGTGCCTGCGACAGTCTTGCTGGTTATTGAACCTGACTGAGACATTATGGTAATATATACATGCTGACAAAATTTGAAAAGGATTTGATTACATTTGTTTGAGTTAGAGAGCAGACAAGCAAAAGTTCATGGACGGATGGACAGAGAGACTGACAGATGGACGGACAGCACCACCACATAATAATTAAGTACCGTCTGTCAAGATGGGCATATAATAATAATATAGATAAGATTCTACAGTTTCTGCCATGGCCATTATTTCTTACATGAATATTCAATAGGGAAAGGGTTCAACTTTTACTCCATGAATATTCATTAAGAAATTAACCCTTTCCCTGTTGAATATTTATGTGAATAACAAAAATGAAAAATGCCCCAAAAGGATATCAGTAATTGTACCCTGTGACCTTGACCTTTGACCAGGGAGTTGAACGTGAGATATCCCCTTTGTGTGGTGAACATTAATTTTGTGCATGGTTATTTTGAAATCCATTTACAGATAAAAAAGTTATAGAAGGGACAAGAAATTTGGGATGGATGGACAGATGGATCGAAGGACTGACAATGTGATTACCCCTAATACCATAAACTAGGCAGAGGTCCAGATAAAACATTTTCAAGAATAACTCCTTTATTTCTACACCAAACCCTGTGTTCTGACCACTCTTCAGAATCATCTCTTAGAGACAATTCTAAAGAGTGGTCACAAGATAGAGTTTGGTAAAGAAATGACAATTTTAGTATCTGAGTAACGCACATTTTATCTGTTTCTCTGCTAGGGAGGCTTACCAGCAGTATGCTGGCAGTGAATAGTGATGTTTGTGATCTCACACCACACAGACAGGCCACAGATCTCACTATAGCATCAGCAGATAGCAATCCCTATGACGTCAATACACCATTCACTCCTGGCTGGAGCTGACACAAATTGGGCTCATTAACTCTCGGAAGGCAAGCAGCCCGATTATTTTATGATTACCTAGGCAAATACATAGTCTGGATCCAGATTGTTTGATACTCTGCTAAATTTATTTAACCCTTTACTCGATTAAATGCCTTTTACACCTTTGCAAACAGAGTAGACCCAGATCAGACGGCTCCAATAGGAGCTGCTGATCAGGGTCTGCTCTGTTTGCTTATGATATAATATAGATATGATTCTACAGTTCCTGCCAAAAAGGCCTGAGTCCATAACAAGTTAATTAATATTCATGATGTTATTACTTCTTACATGAATATTCATGGAGTAAAGAGTTAAATTAATAGCAACTTTAACTAAGGACAAAAACCAAGTGTAAATAAGAGTTACTTGTGTTGCTGTTCGGGCGGCTGTTTGTTCTGTATGTGGTGTCTCCTGCATGACTCTTATTTGTACATTTACAGTAGAACCAGTGTCTTAAATAATAAAGACAGGTTCTACTGTATGCTGGTACATTATGCTGATCCTTAAAACCCTTTCTCTCATGAATATTCATGTTACAAATCATGAATAAATGAATATTAATTAGCTGAATTTCATAATGTATTAATATAATTTTTTGCCATGTCAGAAGCTGTAAATCAGATCCATATTATCCCATTACCTCATAGGCTATTTTTAGATCCAACCTCTTTGAATAAATCTACCGAAAAGGAGTACTAACTAGAGAAAAGGAAAATTTTAGAATGTTGTAGTTCTGAAACCATTGCTCTATTTATCACAATGGTTTCAAAAAGTGACTTTTACAGAGGAGTAGAAAGACATATTTATGGAGGAAAGGGTTATGTAATAAGCAAACCCGTGATTAGACAAAAGGGTTCAGCATGAAAGGTATGATCTGAAAGTGGGTTTAATCAAAATCTGTTTGCATTGGCAATAACACACAGCATGCCAGCTAGCAAAAGGTTGAAGGTATGAAACTCTCGAAGGTAATCATTTGCATTTTCAGGAGGTCACTCTTTTCTAAGTCAATGACCTAACACTAACTGTACCAAAATCACAGATAAGCCAAGCACAATCATCATGCTAATTGCTGCTTCACCCTTTCCTTGTTTAACCCATTACCTCATAGGCTATCTTTAGACCCAACCTCTTTCAATGAATCTACCCAAAAGGAGCATTTACTCGAGAAAAGGGGAAAGTTAGAATTATGTATAGAATTGAAACAATTGTGATAAATAGAGCATTTGCTCCTATGGAGAAAATGCTCTATTCATCACAATGGTTTCAAGAAGTGACTATTAAAGCGGTGTAGAAAGGCGTATTTATGGAGGAAAGGGTTAACCCTTTCCCTGTTTAACCCTATATTCCATGAATATTCATGTAAGAAATAATGACACCATGAACAAAAACTGTAGAATCAGATCTATATCATGCCATAAGAAAACAGAGCAGACCCTGATCAAATGGTTCCTACAGGAGCCATCATTCTGAGCTAGGTCTATTCTGTGTGCAAAGGTACAGAAAGGGATATTTATGGAGTAAAGGGTTAATATTCATGTTAGAAATAATGAAATCATGAATATTTATTAGCTGCAGTTTTATAATGGCATAATGTACACAGAATGTTTTGGTACGGGTAGAAACTTTAGTCATATCTATTACAAATTCAATAGCAAATGGAGCATTTCCTGATCAGACCGCACCTAAAGGAGCCCTCTGATCTGAATTTACTCTCTTTGCAAAGGTGTTAACCCTTCGCTTGCTATTCATGTCAATATACATACCTGTAAATAGTGAAGACCCAGATGAGACAGCTCCTGCAGGAGCTGTCTCATCAGGGTCTGCACTATTTACAAGTTGATTGTGCAACCGATGCACTCCACAGCAGTGATTGCACAGCGATATACTTGTACACAGTGAAGATATATGTAATTATACAACAGGGCATGGGTAAAGAAGGAGACATGTATTTTAAAATTCAGCAAGCGAAGGGTTAAAAGGTGTCTACACGAGGGAAAGGGTTAACCCTTTATCTCATGAATATTCATGTCAAGTATAATGACAGGATGGATATTAAGAAGATTTTGTAAACAAGATATGAATACTGCAATTGTTGACCAGAAACTGTAAAATCCTATCTATATTATTCCATAAGCAAAACTGAGGAGCTGTCTGGCCCACGTTGGTTTGCAGAGTCTCTAGGGTGAAGAGTTATAAGTCCTATTTACCACAGTACTCTTCTTGCTCTTCTTCATTAACTCTTTCCCTCATATAAATACCTATTCACGCATTTGCAAACTGAGAGTTGACCCAGATCAGATGGCTCCTATAGGAGCTGTCTAGACAGATCAGGGTCTGTTTCGTTTGTTTTGACATGATACAGATCTGATTGTACAATTTTTCCCAAAGCAAAAAAATTTCCTTGAAAAGTTTACATTATTAGAATTCAACTTATAAATGTACATGATGTCATTCTTTCTTACATGAATAATGAACTGGGAAATGGTTAACCATATCTGAATGCTGATTAAGTTTAACCAGCCTTCAATTAAGTTTAACCAGCTTAACCAGCCTTCAAGGGTTTAATTCTTTCCCTCATAAAGATAATCATTGGTACCTTTTCAAACAGAGTAGACTCCGATCAGAAAGTTCCTTATGGAATAATACAGATCTCATTCTACAGATTCTGCCATGGTCTGGATTTTTTCCACACATTTTGACATAATTTATGCAAACAGTTTGGATTCAGGTGAGTCAACAAATATATCAGTGTCTCATCAGGATCTACACTATTTGGCTGTCTCACAGCAGTGTCTCATCAGGATCTACACTATTTGGCTGCCTCACAAATTTAAAGAAAATATTAGTTCCAGAAATCACAGTAGCAGACAAAAGATATTTTACAAAGGACAGTAATTACTTTAATAGCATGTAAAGTGTTAATCCATTAAATGCCGAATATTGAAAGTGGAACAGCCCATCATATTTTAATGAAACTGTCCTTTCAGTATGAACAACTTAATTTTGTTACAGGATTTTTTGGGATGTCAAACAGTGCTGACCCTGATCTGAGGGCTCCTCTAGAAGCTCTCTGATCTGGATCTACACTGTTTGCAGAGAAACACAAATGCAAAGAAAATTGTTTCCCCGGCATTTAAATGGTTAATGCAATGATACTGGAATGTCAGTGACGTCAGGCAGTTATAGTAATGGCTTTTTTATGCCAGTTGCAGACTCATGCTATTAGATTCAGTTGCCAGATGACCATTAAATTCTAGCACACTGAGAAATTTTGTCACCTGCAAAAATTGTCTGTTTTTTCTCCAAAATAAAAGTTCCTTCATTTTGTTTTTACAAAATCAAAGTAATCTTATCAAACAGAATGGATCATAATGACTTTTGAGGTGAAGTTTCTCAAGGATCTCAGCTGCATTCAAACTGTATGGACTAAGGGGACTTATTTTGTTACATGCTAAAGGGAAAACATCGTCTCAAGGACTTAAACCCTTCAATGATGAATTTTCAAAAGGGAATGGTCCATTATAGTTTAAAAATAGAATCCATTCAGAATGGAAAGGTACCATTTTTAAATGACAAACAGTGCAGCCCCTGATAAAGGGGCTCCTCTATGAGCACTCTGATCTAGGTCTACACTGTTTTGTATACTGTACACTTGTTTCCCCTGCATTCAATTTAACTCTTTGCATGCTAGCGGCAGATTCTCCAGTCATTTATGACCTATGCAAACAGTTGGGATCCAGACCAGGCCCCACAAAATTTGGGTTTGTCACTCAGGCTCAAATTCTGGAAAAACATTTAGAAAGAAAACTGATACAGTAAAACCTCTAAAGACCACTAAATTGTGTTAATAAGTTGGTATTTAGGGCAGGTTGCTGCTTAAAGCAAAGTGAAAGTAAAACAGAACACTCCTGTAGGAGCATTCTGTTTTACTTTCACCTTGCTTTAAGCAGCCACCTGCCTTTAACACAAAATACTTGATATAATGTAGTGGCCGTTATAGAGAGGTTTTACTGTAATTTTGAAAATTTTGCAGGCAACAAATGAGCAGACGACAACAAAACAAAGAATAAATCATGAAAGGCTGGTAAACTCTGCACCTGCCAGACAACAGAGGTCTGCAAACATGGAATTGCATGATATGACAGATTTTTTTTTCTTCTCAAATACACCAGTCACAGTGTCAAGATATGATGGAACCAATGAGATGCTTAACCCATTATCTCATAGGCTATTTTTAGATTCAACCTCTTTGAATAAATCTACCGAAAAGGAGCATTAACTAGAGAAAAGGAAAATTTTAGAATTTTGTAATTTGAAACCATTCTGAAAAATATATAGGAGCTCCTATAGGAGCAAATGCTGTATTTATCACAATGGTTTCAAGAAGTGACTATTACAGAGGCGTAGAAAGGCGTATTTATGGAGGAAATGGTTAACTCTAACAGGTGACTATTACAGAGGCGTAGAAAGGCGTATTTATGGAGGAAAGGGTTAACTCTAACAGGTGACTATTACAGAGGCGTAGAAAGGCGTATTTATGGAGGAAAGGGTTAACTCTAACAGGTGACTATTACAGAGGCATAGAAAGGCGTATTTATGGAGGAAAGGGTTGAGACATATATTAAGGACTCAAAGTTACATGGCTTCTCTTTGGGATCCAAGCAATTTAAAAATGCAAGTCATTTACTGGTCATGTTATGGATTATAAAGGGGGTTATTCATGGTCTAGATTACTGTTATCAGAAACCAGACTAATATTCAGTTTTGAGAGAATATTCCTGTTGCTTCTTTAACCCTTTACTCCATAAATACGACTTTCTAAACCTTAGCAAGCAGAGTAGACCAAAATCAGACGGCTCCTATAGAAGCCATCTGATCTGGGTCTGCTCTCACTTCTGCCATGGCTATAATATAATGTGTTCATGTGCTATTATAAGAATAAATCTACTCAATATTCAGGATGTCTTTATTTCTTATGTGAATATTCATGGAGTAATGAGTTTAGATTGCAAACAATATTAGTTATCAGTGGAGGTAACTCTACATACACTTTCCAACATTGACATGGAACAGTTACATCCCTTGGTTGCTCTTATTCTCCAATATGTTCTATCTAGTTCTTTTCAAATATACAGTTAGAGAGCCACCTATCTAGTTCTTTTCATATATATACAGTTAGAGAGCCAAATATTTTACAAGTTCTACTGCACTGGACCAAATGGAGTGTTCTGTTTCACTGTCACCTTGCTTTAAGCAGTCACCTGCCTTTAACACAAAATACTTGATGTAATTTAGTGGTCGTTATAGAGAGGTGTTACTGTAGTACAATAGAACCTGATAAAACTGCTCTTAATTACAGGATCACTTTCATCTAGGTCTGCATTATTTTCCAAAGTTTATCTATCCGAATACTTAACGGTAATAAGCTATTAGGGTACTTTGAGTTGAATACGTAACAAACGTTGAATGCATAATTATATTTGATATGGAGTAGTCCCAACATTGTTTATCGATAGAGTTCAGTATGTAAGGCTACCCATATGCAAGAGGATTTTAAACCTTACCTTGTGGGACATGAATAGCTGATGTCCTTTGCGAACAGTGTAGACCCAGATGAGAGGGCTCTTCTACTTCACCATGTTACACTTTTCTTTAGAAATATCCCTAAATATTCACCAGAAGAATGATCCGTTTGAGTTTTGGAATAGTCCATTTGAAAATTCAGCATTGTAAGGGTTTAAAGATAAACAGTGCAGACCCTGATCAGAGACTTCCTCTAGGAGCCCAGTCTTATCTGGGTCTACACTGTTTGTAAATGACAGTACACTAAAGTCCCCCATTCAAAGGGTTAACTCTTTACCTCATTGAGATTGCCTTTGGATGTCTTGGCAAACACAGTAGATCCAGATCAGGAGCCATCAGCAAACAGGGTCTACTCAGATCAGGACCCATATGAACAGGGTCTACTCAGATTATGAATTATATAGATCTAATTTTACAGTATCTGCTATAGCAAAAGTTTCTTTCGTATGCCATTACAAAGACCTATGATAACATTATCATAAGTCTTTGGCCATTATAAAAATTACGCTTATAAAAATTCATGATGTCGTATAATTAATTGGCTAAAGGTTTAAATTAGTATTTCTTACCACATGAAGAGAGCGGGGTACATCCAACTCACAGGAATTCCTACACTCTTACCAGCCTCTATTTAATGCACTTAAAGCAAATAAATATCATTTGCTAGGTAATTACTGGCAGCTGAAGATGAGCTATCATGGGGTTAGGGTTCAACGGGAGGTTATATTTTATTGACCGTACCCGAGAAACCTATGAAGACTCGACCTTTTTGGACAGTGTGTATCAACATTAAATACAGCATTTATTTACAATAAGAAACATGATGATGACGAGCTTGTCCATGCATTTATGTCACCAATATATTTCTCAAAAAACATCTAAAATGATTATATTCTAAACAAGATGCCCAGGTGTGTTTGCGGACTCTGAAAGGTTCAAAATATCATTATCATAGATATACTTAGTCATTAGTAAAAAAGTCGACAGAAAATTTTATGTCTCCTTAAACTCTGATCTGATTCAAATTTTACTTACATTTGATTTGTTGAAACGTTTGAGAAATACTCACCAAGTGTCAAACAGCTTGGACCCTGACAAGACGGCAAGTAACTTGGCGTCTCGTCTGGATTGAAGCTGTTTGCTAATGAGAGTCAGGTTGCAATTAGCAGCAGTTTGTGTGTGTGTGGTGTTGTGTGGTGTTTGTGTGTGGTGTTGTGTGGTGTTTGTGTCTGGTGTTGTGTTACTGAACAGTACAGTAGAACCTGTCTTAAGTGTTCATCAAAGAGATATAATTATAGGTCTGCAAGGCAGGGGGTAGCTCAATGCAGGTATAAAGTTATGCAGACCTTACTTTATACCTGCATTAAGCTACCACCTGCTCTTTAACCCATTTACAATTAGACTATTTTTATACCTAACCTCTTTGAATATATCTACCGAAAAGGAGCATTAACTAGAGAAAAGATTTTTTTTAGAATTTTGTAGTTTGAAACCATTGTGATAAAAAGAGCATTTGCTCCTAGAGGAGCAAATGCTCTATTTATCACAATGGTTTCACAAAATGACTTTTACAGAGTCTTCAAAAGTCGTGAATATGAGGGAATGGGTTTAAGTGTCCATCAAAAAGAGATATAATTATAGGTCTGTAAGGCAGGTGGTAGCTTAATGCAGGTATAAAGTAATGCAGACATTACTTTAAACCTGCATTAAGCTACCACCTGCTCCTTAACCCTTTCCTCCATAAATATGACTTTTGCTTATGAAATTATAATAGATATGACTACTATTTCTACCAATACCAACCACTCCGGTGTATATGTATATATGCCATTATTAACCCTTTCCTCCATAAATACACCTTTCTACGCCTCTGTATTAGTCACTTCATGAAACCATAGTCATAAATAGAGCATTTGCTCCATACTACACAATTCTAACATTTTCCTTTCCTCTAGTAAATATTCCATTTTGGTAGAAATATTCAAAGAGGTTGGATCTAAAAATAGCCTATGAAGGAATGGGTTAAACAAATAAGCTAATAAATATTCATCATGTCTATATATGAATAATCATGAGGTTAACCCTTTGCTTCATGAATATTCATGTTTTCTGTTTGCCAAAATAAATTATCTAATATTCATGTAATAAATAGTGGAATCATGAATACCGGTGTTAGATTATTTCTTTTAACCCTTCGCTTGCTATTCACGTCAATATACCTACCTGTAAATAGTGAAGACCCAGATGAGACAGCTCCTGCAGGAGCTGTCTCATCTGGGTCTCCACTATTTACAGGTAGGTATATTGACGTGAATAGCAAGCGAAGGGTTAATATGAGAACTAATAAATCAGAGGTCGCATTATTTACCGATTTATTACTCTTCACACTGTAGAGGTGAATATGTGATAACCTATATAATAGCATGTGTCCAAACAAGATGCTGAGTAACTCCCCATCTCATCAGAATCTAAATTTGGTTTGATTTTGAAAAGAATGAATATAACCCAGTTAACAGTGCTAGTGATACCTATTGCATATTCATGTATGGAATAATGACATCATGAATAGTAATTAGCTCAATTTTTAACCCTTTGCATGCTAAGCAAATTTTCGTCTGCAACAATTGTCGTCTGCTACAAAACTCAAAATAAACTTTCTCTCATTTCCTTGCAAAAATATGGTCAGGGTGACAAACAATTTGGATCCTGATGAGACGCCGCATTTTGCGGCATCTGATCTGGATCCAAACTATTTGCATAGGTAATCACAGTTTCGCTGCTAGCGTGCAGAGAGTTAAAATAGTATGTGAACAAATGGATGTTTTAGCCATGACAGAAAAAGCAGAAGCATTAATAATTATTCCATAACCCTTTCCCTCATATAGACACCTTTTCACGCATTTGCAAACAGAGTAGATCTAGATCAGACGGCTCCTGGTATCGTAAAGATCTGATTCTACAGTTTCTGCCTAAGCCAATAGGCCTGTCACTATTCATAATTATTATAAAATTTAATCTGATTAATATTCATGATGTCACAATCATTTCTTACATGAATACTCAGGACAGGTAAATGGATCTACAAACAGATCTTGATCAGACATCTCCTGTCTCATCTAACTGTCAAACAGCTTGGATCCTGACATGAGGCAAAGTTAATTAGAATCTCATCTGGATCCAATCTGTTTTTACATGCCAGCTATGAGGTGCTTAACCCTTTCCTTCATTTATACGCCTTTTCACACATTTGCAAACAGAGAAGACCCAGATCAGACAGCTCCTACAGGAGCTGTCTGATCAGGGTCTGCTCTGTTTGCTTATGGTATGATACAGATTTGATTCTATAGTTTGTACCCAAGCCAAAATATATATCTTGTGTTCATAATTATGCCATTATAAAAAAAAATCCAATAAATATTCATCATATGTTATTATTTCTTACATGAATATTTAACAGGCACAGGGTTAACATGAGATATTCTTAGTTATGGTATCTCAAGTTCCCTTACTCTGAATCCAAGAAGCTGCAGACCACACCGACAATCAAGCACAGTATGTGTGCACTATTTTTAACCAATACATCAAAGCTGGCTACAATTTTTTGGCAACTGTAGGAGATTAAACAGGTAAAGCCTAAAAATATTTCATTCAGAAATCAGTTCTTGGCAAAGGGTGAGATTCTACGCAGTTAACTTGTCACTTTGTGGGGGTATCCCTTCCAAATTTAACTTATAACACTTTATAATAAATGCTGTAAAGAGATTGAATGCACATGAGATGAAGAGCCACTTAACAAGTCATCCACGTCTAAACTATTTGACACCTTTTCCATATTTCTGAAAGCGTCCGAAAAAAAATAAAAATTGAGAAAATGAAGCAAGAACAGATTTTCACACAACAATATACTCATGCATGTTAAACCTTAATCACCTGCATAAGATGTCAGGATCACGATCTGGGTATATTATTATAAACCCTCTTTTAACATTTTCAACACTGACTTTTCAATAAATGGACTATTCAAAAATTCAAACAGGTCAATTTCACCATGAATATTCAGGGAATTCCCTTTGCTTTAGAGTAAAATGACAAACAGTGCAGTCCCAGAAGAGAAGGCTCCTCTAGAAGTCTCTCTCATCTGGGTCTACACTGTTTACAAAGGTCATTAGTGACTAGTTTTTCACACTGAAAGGGTTACCTTTTAAATGCTGAATTTTTTAAATGGAGTGGTCCATGCTTGTTTAAGTCTTTGCACGCTAGCAGCGAAACTGTGATTACCCATGCAAACAGTTTGGATCCAGATCAGACACCGCATTATGCGGCATCTCATCAGGATCAAAACTGTTTGTCATCTTGACCATATTTTAGCAAAGAAATGAGAGAAAGTTTATTTTAAGAATTGAAACAGACGACAAATGTTGCAGATGAAAAATTACTTAGCGCGCAAAGAGTTAATGGTTACAAGAGTCCATCCTGTATAAAATGTTATAATTAGTGAGAGGATTTTAACCCTTTCCTCCATAGGCTATTTTTAGACTCTTTGAATGAATCTACCCAAAAGGAGCATTTACTAGAGAAAAGTAAAATTTTAGAATTTTGTAGTTTGAAACCATTGTGATAAATAGAGCATTTGCTCCTATAGGAGCAAATGCTCTATTTATCACAATGGTTTCATAAAGTTACTTTTACAGAGGCGTAGAAAGGCGTATTTATGGAGGAAAGGGTTAAATGGCAAACAGTGCAGAACCTGATCAGAGAACATTTCTAGCATCTCTCTGATCTGCCGAGTCTACACTGTTTGTAAAATTTTCCCACATTCGAAGGGATAACCCTTTGAATATTTAGTAAATGTTGTCTAACAATTTGTCGTCTGCCACAAATTCTTCAGGTGGATTTTCTCCATTTTTTTTTTCTCCATAAACATGACGAGATTTTCAAACAGTCTGGATGCAGATGAGACACGGAGCTAGTCTGATTCTTATCTGTATACAAGCTGTCTGCATTACAGGTAATCACATATTTATCTCTAGCAGCGCGCAAAGAGTTCAGATAATCTGTTCCATCATTTATTTATGCTAAATGTACTCCAGAAAAGTAAACAGACCTGAAAAAAGAGTTGCGAGGTACAGTTCATGGCACTATTCAAATACTTAAAAGTGCAAGATGGTCTGCTCAAATCTTTATTCAATAATCCAGCTTTATTACACCTTTGCAAACAGAGGAGGCCAAGATCCTGTAGGAGCTGTCTGATCAGTTCAGACAGCTCCTGTAGGATAAGTGTCCACTCTGTTTGCTCACATATTACAGATTTAATTCTCACTGTTTAACTGATGGCAAGCAATTTCCTAAATTATTATATACATATTTTAATATAAGAATTAAATCAATTTTCGTAATGGACGGAGACTTGTGTCAATATTTAACCCTTTCCTTGATATAAATGCCTTTTCACGCATTTGCCAACAGAGTAGACTCAGATCAGACGGCTCCTATAGGAGCCATCTGATCAAGATCTGCTCTGTTTGCTTATTAAATTATTATAGATCAGACACTGATAGGACCTGTCTGATCTGGGTCTAATCTGTCTGCAAAGGCATCAAAAAGCTGGATTATGGAGTAAATGTCTAACTGCAATGTCTAACACTTAAAAGAAAGGTAACTCTTCATACACATCTTAAAAGTTCTCCTAAAATAGCCTCCCTTGATTTCGGCAAAAAATGACTGGAAGAAATGACAACAGATCTTACTTTCTAATCTGAAAGGATTAGAAAGTAAGAATTGATGTCAAACACCGTATTTTCAAATGGACTATTCCAAAATTCAAGCTTACTGTGAATATTAAGGGCTTTTTTAAAGATCAGTGTAACATGAGAGACAGTGCAGACTGATGGGAGGGCTCCTCTAGTAAACCTCTCATCTGGGTCTACACTGTATGAGATCATTAAAAATTGTTCACAACACTGAATGGCTTAAATAACATTACACATACACTAGTGCTAAACATTGCAAAATAGTTTTTATTTCGATTTAGTGCCACACTGTCTGACCAGGGTCTGCTCTGTTTGCTCATGGAATTTGATAGATGTTTTTTTATTTTCTAAAATGGCTAAATAATGTTCCACCTTCCATAATATATTTTGTCCATGAATATTCAGTTGGTATTGAAAATTGGAACAATCAAAAAATAGGGAAAAAGTTTACTTTTTCTCTCAACACATTTTCACACAATTGCAAACAGAGTAGACCCAGATCAGTTAGCTCCTTGGTGGAGAAATGATGATTTCAGCACTTGAGTCTACATGTTTACATGTATCTGTTGCTCCAAAGTAACTCGGTCTCTCATCAGGATCAAAACAGAGTAACACTGGGATTGCATTTTTGAAGAACAAGGATGGGAAAAGGCAGTTTTCAGATTTGTAGCAGACGGCTATATTAGCTGATAATTACAGCGCTTGGACACAGCAGACAGAACCTTAGACTACAGGTCCCTTAAGACATGACCTCCCATTCATTTCTACAAATATAATGCACAAAAAACCGTGCAAAAATGATTTAGTGTTCAGAGACTTTCTAATACACTGGGCCAATCCTCTGGCCATTTCGGTCCTAAAACAAATGGAGAAAAAAAACCAAGTGCTTTATAACCCTTTCTTCCATAAAAACGCCTTTCTACGCCTCTGTAAAAGTTACTTTTTGAAACCATCGTGATTAATAGTTTAATATCATAATGGTTTCAGAACTACAAAATTCTTAAAAAAATCCTTTTCTCTAGTTAATGCTCCTTTTCGGTAGATTTAGTCAAGAGGTTGGATCTAAAAATAGCCTATGGAGGAATGGGTTAAGAAAATGACCATAATTCTTTTTTCTACTGCCTTGCATTTTATTTCACCCCTATCCTTGTAAGAAAAATTGACATCATGAATATCTATTAGCTGAAGTTTTACAATATTATAATATAAACAAAGGAAATTTTGGTGTTTAAGTAGGAACTTTACAGTTCTGTAAGATCTATTATAATTTCATGAGTGAGCAGAGCAAACCCGGATCAGAATTGGCTCCTACATGAGCCATCT
Organism: Azorinus chamasolen; assembly: GCA_963576725.1. Lineage (NCBI taxonomy): Eukaryota > Metazoa > Mollusca > Bivalvia > Cardiida > Solecurtidae > Azorinus > Azorinus chamasolen. The sequence goes on along the minus strand of OY755237.1, from coordinate 53,635,708 downwards.
GATCTTGGTCTACTCTGTTTGTAAAGGCACGAAAAAGCGCTTGTATGAAGGAAAGGATAAACATGAGCATGCAATTTTTCAAATCACCTCCGAATGTATCATCTTTCAAAGCTAGTTTTTAATTTCAAATTGCTAACCATCTGTACCAAGCACGTACTAAGATAGCTAAATCACATCATTTCACAGATGATTAAAGCCAATCATATCATTTCACAAATGATTTATGATCTTTTCAAACCCCTGTTAATGCACCACACACTGTGATACTAAACTATTTAATAAAACACTTTTCATTTTCATACTTATCAATATCCCTTTACCTGACAAGTGCATTTTCACTTCTATCAAAGTAAATCTGTAAAAGCTGGGTCTGCTCTGTTTGCTAATGAAATAGAATTTGAATTAACAGCTTCAGCTATGGTCAAGAATTTCCCTTGTTAATTATGCCATTACAGCTGTGGTCAGAAATTCCCTTGTTAACTATGCCATTGTAACAGCTGTGGTCAGAAAATTCCATTGTTAACTATGCCATTACAGCCGTGGTCAGAAATTCTATTGTTAACTATGCTATTACAGCCGTGGTCAGAAATTCCATTGTTAACTATGCCATTACAGCAGTGGTCAGAATTAAATTCCCTTGTGGTCAGAAATTCCATTGTTAACTATGCTATTACAGTGGTGGTCAGAAATTCCATTGTTAACTATGCCATTACAGCTGTGGTCAGAAATTCTGTTGTTAACTTATGCCATTACAGTCGTGGTCAGAAATTCCCTTGTTAACTTATGCCATTACAGCTGTGGTCAGAAATTCCCTTGTTAACTTATGCCATTACAGCTGTGGTCAGAAATTCCCTTGTTAATTATGCCATTACAGTAACACCTTTATAAACCTGACATCAAAATTTGTATTAATGTCCGTCCTTAATGCAGGCTGAAAGTCATGCAGAAAGCTCCTAAAGGAGTTTCTGCATGACTTTCAACTTGCATTAAGCAGACACCTGCCTAAAAGATCTAAATTATACTTTACTGAAATTACAGTTTAAAGGGATTTTACTCTATAAACAGTATATTACTCCATGAATTTTCATGAAAGAAATAATGACAGCATGAATATCAATTAGGTTAATTGTTATAATAGCACATTTACACAGGAATGTTTAGTCATGGCAAAAAATGTAGAATTATATTATATCATAAGCAAACAGAGCAGATCCTGATCTGGGTCTACTCTGTTTGCAAAAGCATCAAAAGGTGTCTTTTAGAATGATGGAAAGGCTTTTATATTCATGCTGTCATTATTTCTTATATGAATATCCTTCATGTAATAGGATAAAACTGATTTATGAGTTTCTTAACGGATCACATTTATACAAATTTGTAAGTCGGAAAAGGCTAATCAACAAAATCTCTTTCATTTCTGAAACTGGCTTTCAATTTAATTCCTTTTCAATTTGCTTTTCCACAGCTGCCATTAATTCTGCGTACTGTTTCGCCCTTTAACCCTTCTCTTGTTGTTCACGTCAATATACCTACCTGTAAATAGTAAAGACTCTGTAGGAGCTGTCTCATCAGGGTCTGCATTATTTACAAGTTGATTGTGCAACCAGTACACCCCACTGTAGTGATTGCACAGAGAAACTTTTATAGACAGTGAAGAAATATGTCAAATACAACAGGACATTGGTAAAGAATGAGAAATGTATTTTAAAATTTAGCAAGAGAAGGGTTAAATATGGGACGGGCATGCACTATCATTTGCATACAGTGTAGAACCAGATCAGAGTCTGCACTGTTTGTCATTCAAAATCCTTTAGCAAGTTTAACCCCTTTCATACCGACTCTGTAGTTAAAACACTAATGGGCTATTCCACTCTGAAAATTCAGTGCTGAAAAGGATGATAAACATAAAAAATCTGGAATAAAAGTTTACACTTACCAATTATCAGAATAATATTGTTTGTAAAAATTGTCATAGTATTATTGTCATTTTTCCTTATTTATTTGTCAAAAAATCAGGATCTTAACTCTACGCAATATTTTTTACTTTTTCAAAAATTTGTCATCAGCTACAAATTCCTAATCCATTCCCTAATAGGCTACTTTTAGACCCAACTAATTTGAATAAAACTACCAAAAAGGAGCATTTACCACAGAAATGGATTTTTTTAAAATTGTGTAGTTTTGAAACCATTGTGACAAAAAGAGCATTTGCTCAATAGGAGCAAAATTAATGCTCTATTTATCACAATGGTTTCAAAAACTGATTTTTACAGAGGCTTCAATATGTGGGAATGAGTTAAAATGGATTTTTCCTGTTTTTTCAGAAACCATACTCCAAGTGGCAAACATGTTAGGCTCTGCTGAGATACTGAATTACCTGAATCCAAAATAGTTTATCACATAATCAGCACTTAATCAGGTTAACCCAAAAATTAGTCATGATTCTTCATATAAGAAACAATGACATCAGGACTATTTATAAGCGGTCATGATTTCTATCATAGTAAATGAACATGAGTTATTTTTGACATTGACATAAACTGTAAAATCAAATCTACATAACTCCATAAGCAAACAGAGCCATCTGATCAGACGATGTTTGCAAACACGTGAAAATGCCCTACTGTTAGTTCTTGGGTTAATTTCTGTTCAGAAACTACAAGCAGAGTGTTATATACAGTGTGTGTTGATAATTATAATACTAACGCCTTTTGACACTTTTAAAGTCACTTTTTGAAACCATTGTGATAAATAGAGCATTTGCTCCTTAGGAGCAAATGCTTTATTTATCACAATGGTTTCAATACTACACACTTCTAAAATTTTCCTTTTCCCTTTTGGGTAGACTGATTCAAAGAGGTTGAGTCTAAAAATAGCCTATGAGGGAATGGGTTAAGGTCTTTCATATGGTTCAAAACTGTCTGTAATAGTATCACAAATTCATCATGTAAAGGGAAAGATTTACGGGAGCCAGACATACCGATACTAGCTGTTTGACACCAATATGTCAATCAGACCTCTTATTACCTGTCTGTAATAAGTTCACCCTTTCATTGGTGAATTTTCAAAGTGGAATGGTTCATCATCATTTAACAATAGCTGTCCATTCAGTATTAAAGGTTATAAATATGCAACTGGGTTTTGAATGACAAACAGTGCAAACCCTGATCAGACAACTCCTGTAGGAGCTCTCTGATCTGGGTCTACACTGTTTGCAAATGCCAGTCCACTCATCTCCCACATTCACAGGGTTAACAGTAACCACAAAACATATATCACCTTAGAATTTTCGAGGTCAGGTGACTTCTGGTAACACAAACAGCTGTGATGTTATAGGGTTAAGATAGGGTGGATAGCTAAGTGTTTGCTGATCACATTCTGCCAATCATTAATTTTTTTGAAACAACAAGAGCTCCATATGTCAGAGCATTATGCACCCAAAGTGACCTTGACCTTTGACTGACTGACCTCAACATTGATAGGGGTCATCTACTGGCCATGACCAACCTTCCAACTAAGTATGAAGACAGCACACTAATTGTTATTGAGCAGACATGGGGTTTTTTTTATTGAAGGTCACTGTGACCTTGACCTTTGACTGACTGACCTGAAAATCAATAGGGGTCATCTATTTGCCATGACCAACTACTAGGTATATGAAGACAGCACTCTTAATACTTATCAAGTTATTGAGCTGACAAGATTTTTTAGTTGAAGGTCATCATGACCTTGACCTTTGGCCTCAAAAATCAATAGGGTCATCTATTTGCCATGACCAACGTTCCTACTAGGTATGAAGACAGCACTCTTCATACTTATCAAGTTATTGAGCTGACAATATTTTTAATTGAAGGTCACTGTGACCTTGACCTTTGACCGACTGACCTAAAAATCACTAGGGATTATCTACTAGCCATGACCAACCTTCCTACTAAATATCAAGAGAGCACACCTAATACTTATCAAGTTATTGAGCGGACAAGATTTTTGAGTTAAACGGTCAGTGTGACCTTGACCTTTAAACGACTGACCTCAAAATCAATAGCGATGACCAACCTTCCTACTACGTATAAAGACAGAACACCTAATAGTTATGAAGTTATTGAGCGAACAAAGATGTGGCTAACAGATGGACAGAAGGACAAGCCCCATATCATAATACGACCGAAGTTGCCTTTGGGCCTATCCTCTTATTGGTGTATGAGGAGCTGGACACAGAAATTGGGCAGGACATATATGTATATACAGATGGATCGAAAGATGTACATATGGACTAACAGGCTAAAAGGCTACCACCTTGGGGCACAAGCCCTATAGGAGCCCTCTCAGATCTGGATCTACAATGTTTGCAAATGGCTGATACATGTGTTTCCTGCATATAAAAGTTAACTGAGTATCAAATAGTGCAGCTAATGATCAAACTGCTCATTCAGGTTAAGGTAGATCTGGATCTCACCCAACTGTCTAAGTTTGTTCATCAGATTGTTTAACATTTTACTCCATGGATATTTAAGAATATTAATTTCATTTTTTATAATGACACATGAATGCAGGAAGGTTTGGCCATCCCAGGCAGAAACTGTTGCATCACATCTTCATCATTTCAAAAGAAACAGAGCAAACCCACATCAGATGGCTCCTACAGGAGGGTTAGGGTTAGGAGCCATCTGATCTGGGTCTTCTCTGTTTGCAAATTTAAATTTATGCCCCAAGGTGGTAGCCTTTTAGCCTGTTGCTCTTGTTCATATGTACACCTGTCGATCTGTCTGTATGTACATATATGTTCTGCCCTATTTCTGTGTCCAACTCCCAATAAGAGGATTTATTTCAAAATTGCACAGATGAACAATGCTCATATGTGTAAAGAAGGGAATTTTGGTTTGAACCAGCGTATTTATGGAGTAAAGGATTGAGAGAATTACAGTACAGCACTAAGTCTTGTTTGTATATTTCTCATAATCTCATCTATCACAAAGTAAGTATATATCATATGTATAAAGTGTATGTAGGACCAAAGAAGCTGGCAAATTTTCTATTTTCTGTTGACATAACAGCAGAATTTCTTCTTCTTTGTGTTGTCAAGGTAACCGAAGCCAGGATATCTACAATGTTATTTGCCTGCCAGATATTTTTCCGAGAAAATTAAAGCACTTAGAAATAATATTGGTTGGATTATTCACTGCCCATTCAATTTCATCCTTGGCAGGCTCGCCTATCAGGAGTCCAACTCTTTGCTTACGGTACTACTGGTGAATAAGTCTCATTCACGAAAATAGTCGACTGTAATTTCTGATGCTAATTTACCCGTAACCCTTTCAAAGCTGAATTTTCAGATCGCGGAATAGCATAATCTAAGACTTGTTTAACTATAAAGTCCACACAGTATGAAAAGCTTTTGAATCACAAACAATGCAGACCCTAATCAGAGGATTCCTAGGAGCCCACTGATCTGGGTCTACACTCTTTGCAAATGACAGTGGATGCCTGTCCCACATTCCAGGTCTTAACTCTTTCCTCCATATATATGCCTTTCTACGCCTCTGTAAAAGTCACTTTTTGAAACCATTGTGATAAATAGCACAATAAATAAATAAGGAGCAAATGCTCTATTTATCACAATGGTTTCAAACTAAAAAAATCTAAAATGTTCCTTTTCTCTAGTTAATGCTCCTTTTCGGTAGATTTATTCAAAGAGGTTGGATCTAAAAATAGCCTATGAGGGAATGGGTTAATTTCTATTCCAAAATGTAGTAAGAGTGTCAAACAGTTCAAATCCAAACCATTTGCATAGGTAGTCTCACTATTTCACCGTTTGCATAGGTAATCTCCCTATTTCACTGTTTGCATAGGTAGTCTCACTATTTCACCGTTGCATAGGTAGTCTCACTATTTCACCGTTGCATAGGTAGTCTCACTATTTCAACTCTAGCATGCATACAAAGGGGTAAACATCCTGCCCAATTATTACTGTCTGTCACAGTAATTGTCATGAAACAATGTGTCTCTTCTCATGCTATAAGCGTACATATCTGCATTTACAAACAGTGTAGACCCATATGTGACAGCTCCTCTAGGAGCTGTCTCTTCTGGGTCTGCACTATTTGCCATGATAATCCAGTGGCTACATTTGCATACAAAATTTTAAAGGTCTAGGCCTTACAGTTTCAGAGAAGATTTTTAAATATTTTCCTACGAAAAACTGATAAGCCCCAGGGCAGGGCCATTTTTGGTACAGGGGTCATAATTTAATCAATCTTTGTAGAGGACCATTAGATGCTGATACATATCAAATATCAAAGATCTAGGCCTTACTGAGTATCAGAGAAGATTTTTAAATATTTTCCTATGAAAAACTGATACGCCCCAGGGAGGGGTCATTTTTGGTCAGGGAGCCATAATTTTAAATCTTTGTACAGGACAATTAGATCATGCTCATACAAAGTATCAAAGCTTTAGGCTTTGTGGTTTCAGAGAAGAAGATGTTTAAGTAAATTGTTGACAACACATGACGCACAACGCCTGACATCGGACTTTGTGCCAGGTGAGCTAAAAACAGAAAGTCATGTTGCAGGTGGGTAAACGACAAATGTGCCGACGACAAAATTACTTAGCATGCCATGAGATTGTCAAATAGTTTGGGTTCTCGTGAGATGCCATTTAAAGTTAGTCAATGTCTAATCTGGATCCAAACTATGTATTTGCTGTCACTATAGCATGCGACGAGATAAGAAAAATACCAACCAACTCCATTGATTGAGAAGAGACAAAATTAACCAGTGTAATGACTGGTATAGAACTAATCCTAGTAGGATTTGGTCTGCCAAATTTTGATGTCTACTGCATAATTACAAGCATGCCTTCAGGAGAACATTCTTCTATTTCTTTTTACATTTTTTTCATTTCTGCAATAAGCAGACACATGCTTCTAACCCTTTCAATGCTGAATAATCAGAGTAGAATAACCAATCAGTGTTTAATTAACCCATTGTATGCTGACTTACAATATTTGATTCCTTCCTGCAGAGCTACAGATAACGATGCGTACTCAAATACTAAAATCATCATTTCTCCACCAAACCCTATGTCATGACCACTCTTTAGAATCGTCTCGAAGAGACGATTCTAAAGAGTTGTCACAACATAGAGTTTGGTGGAGAAATAAAGAAGTTATACTTGAAAATATTTTAATTTACGCATCTTTTCTGGAGCTCTGTCACTGTAGGAATATTAATGAAGCAAATGACCAAAACAATCATTTTTATTGCAGAATATGATTTTCATGGCAAACAGTGCAGACCCTAGTCAGTCTGGGCTCTTACAGGATCTGATCTGGGTCTACACAGTTTGCAAATGACTAATATATCTGTGTCTCGCATATAGCAGGTTAACCATGGCTCAAGCTGGAACTCTCCATCAGAGAGACGTTTAGTGGGATTCAGAAAAAAGTTCTGGTTTTGATTTTGTATGTCCTTATTATGTACTATGCTTTTAAAACTCTACCTCATCTCAATATGGCACCATATTGATAATGTTGAATTAGATTGACAGCCATCGTAACAAACAGTCTAGACCATCGATGGAAATCCCTCTAGGTCTGCATTGTTTGCCTCATGATAATTGTCCAAATACTTAATGTGAGAGTCCGCTGCAGAGAGCTTCTACTATATTGTGCAAAACACTAGCAGTGACACAACATCATTCAGATCTCATCAGGATCCTACATGTTTCATACTCTGACAGCATGTTTTGAAAAGAAATAAAAGTAAAGTGCATTTTCAGAATTGAAGCAGACGACAATTTTTGCAGTCATTAATTATTTTGCATGCAAAGAGTCTAAGAGCTGGAAATGTGCTGCCTGAAATGTCCTTTGCAAACAATATGGACCAAAAAACAATGACAGCATTCCTTTCAGTCATATTCTTTATTGCTTAGTCCCTTCCCAAGGAATTTTGCCATCAGTACAATTCGGGCACAAATACAGTAAACCTGCCAACAGCGACAATCCAAAACCAGAATCCTCTCTTCGAACCAATTCTAATGAGTGGTCACAACATAGGGTTTGTTTGAGAAATGATGATATACACAACTTTATCATTCGCTCTTAGAATGAGTGTAATTCTAGCTGGAGTTTTCTTCCTAACAGGTGGTGGCTTAGTGCAGGACAAAAGTTATGCAGAAAGCTCATCTAGGAGCTTTCTGCTTTACTTTTGTCTTGCATTAAGCTACCACCTTCTCATCACCATGTATATTTATCAAATGGTAGCTATATACAGGATTAACCCTTTCCTCCATATATATGCCTTCCTACGCCTCTGTAAAAGTCACCTGTTGAAACCATTGTGATAAATAGAGCATTAATTTGCTCCTATAGGAGCAAATGCTCTATATATCACAATGGTTTCAAATTACAAAAAAATCCTTTCTCTAATTAATGCTCCGTTTCGTTAGATGCATCCAAAGAGGTTGGATCTAAATATAGCCTATGGAGGAAAGGGTTATCTGTATGATGAAACGTAGCAATTATAGGTGAACTCGGATCCACAGACAGACTGCCAAGGAACTGATTTTTGAAACAAGCACAAAGAAAGAGAAGGTCTGTTAGTATGTGCCTATCAGTGCATTAATCAAATATCTCCCATGTCTGAGCCAGCCAAGTGTGCTTCTATCACAGGACTATACCAGTCCTCAAACTCCTCACACACGTCGTGACTGTCATTCTGTGCTGCAATTGTTCCACAGCAATTTTCCAAATTAATTTTTCTCCATATTTCTCTTCGAAAATATAATTTAAGTGTCAAACAGTTTAGAACCAGATGAGACGTCAACATCTTGTCCGTATCAGAACTGTTTACAAAGGATATAGTAATTTTGTGACTTAGCATGTAAAGAGCTATCGCTAAAGACTTATCCACAGTAATCTACCCAGAAAATTTACCGCCAATCAAAATACTATGTCATGCTACTATTTGCAATAGCTTGCAGCCTTCCTTGGTAACTCTTTAACCCTTTCCCTGTTCCATATTCTTTAGTAGCTGATTTTTTTTAAAATCATATAAAAATATTATGTACACAGGATATATGAAGAAACTGCAGAGTCAGATCTATTAACCCTTCGCTTGCGATTCACGTCAATATACCTACCTGTAAATAGTGAAGACCCAGATGAGACAGCTCCTGCAGGAGCTGTCTCATCAGGGTCTGCACTATTTACAAGTTGATTGTGCAATCAGTACACTCCACAACAGTGATTGCACAGCGAAATACTTGTACACAGTGACCTTATATGTAATTATACAGCAGGGCATGGGTAAAGAAGGAGAAATGTATTTTAAAATTCAGCAAGCGAAGGGTTAAAATTTCATAAGCAAACAAAGTGGTCATGGACATGATCATGGTCTACTCTTGTTTTCAAATGCATGAAAAAGTGATTATATGAAGAAAAGGGCTCCATCAGGAGACAGTTGGAAGCTTAATGCAGGGTGAAATTCATGTAGAAAACTCCTCTAGGAGCATTCTGCAAACGTTCACCTTACATTAAGCAACCACCTACCTAAAAGTATCTAAATTTGTCTGTACTAGAATTCTGGTTTACAGGGGTTTTACAGTACAACTATCAGTTTATGAAATTATATGCATTACAAAGGAAAAGGTTAACCCTTTCCCTCATTTAAATGCTTGGTCACACCTTTGCATACAGAGCTGACCCAGGTCTGACAGCTCCTGCTGTCTGACAGCTCCTGCTGTCTGATCAGGGTCTTCTGTGTTTGCTTATGAAGTTATTATAGTTCAGATTCAACAGTTTCATCCGCAATGGCAAAGTTTCCTCAGTACATAATTATAAAATTATAAAAAAATCAGCTAATAAATATTTACGATGTCATTATTTCTTAAATGAATTATTCACCAGGGAAAGGGTTTGACAGTGAAAAAGTGTGTTAAGTTTGACACGACGGCTGTACCAATGTCAAAATCTCAACCAAATGTCAAAAGTTTTTGCATATAACCCTGAAAATGACAACCACGAAAATGATGACAACAAGGCTCAATGACAATATCCTGTCTCGTTTTCTTTGAAAAGTAGACAAAATTTATATCATATTTCTAAGGGCCTGTTATCACAAACCTCAGTCACAAAAGAAAGGTGACTTAACCCTTTCCTCTATAGACTATTTTTAGATCCAACCTCTTCCAATAAATCTACCAAAAAGGAGCATTAACTAGAGAAAAGGAAAATTTTAGAATTTTGTAGTTTGAAACCATTGTGATAAATGCTCTATTTATCATATTGATTTCAAGCTAAACAATTCTAAAATTTTCCAATTTCTCCTTTTCGGTAGATTTATCCAAAGAGGTTATATCTAAAAATAGCCTATGAGGTAATAGGTTAAGAGTTATAAGAGTAACTATTTTCATACCTCATACGTCTAGATCTGTATATGTAGCTGCAGCAATAACAAATTCAAATGTCTCCAATCACTTGTACTCACCTGAAAATAGAAAATAACAATTGTTGAAGAAAATACAAGCAGCTCATTCAATATAATATATCACAGACTTAACCCTTTATAGCAAGCGAAGGGTTAACCCTTTACCAGGTGAAGGTTCATGTAAGAAAGACTGAGTGTATGACTACTTATGTAGCTAATACTTGATATAATGGCATCTCGTCAAAGGGTCATGACCTTTGATAATGTTTTAATTATAAGAATATTCATTTCTAAAGATCAAGTTCAAAAGTCATGGTCATTAGATTACAGTTTTAAATATTTGACATCTGACTTCGAATACTTTAAATCGATATCTGACCTTTGACCTTGACCTTTAAAAACTGTCTTCTGACCTTGACCTTTAAAAACTGTCTACAAATTCAATAGGGATTACCTATTCATCATAACCACCTCCCTATTTATTGGAAGTTTCTATGGTCAACCAATGCAACAGCTCCACCAACCGACTGTCATATGCCAAAGCACTACACTCCCCCTTTTTTAACCCTTTCCTCCATAAATACACCTTTCTATGCCTCTGTAGTAGTCACTTCTTGAAACCATTGTGATAAATAGAGCATTTGCTTCATAGGAGCAAATGCTTTTATTTATCACGATGGTTTCAATACTACATAATTTTAACATTTTCCTTTTCTCTAGTTATTGCTCCTTTTCGGTAGATTCATTCAAAGAAGTTTGGTCTAAAAATAGCCTATGGAGCAAAGGGTTAAGGGACTCATAAACATAATTAATCGTGTTTGCCAAACAGTTTGCTTTCACTTCATATAGCCAGGTACTCTGCATCTTTTTTGGATACAAGCTAAAAAAAATGCCAGCTCAGTCATAATTTTAAGTACTCCAAGAGTTAAAACTCTTTTATGAGCGCTAGTTTTGCAGTATGGAGGTGTGAAATGATATAAATTCATTCTCTGACAGGCTCTCTAAAATCTCCATGTTAATTTTTTGTGCTTAAGTAACAGCATCTTGCAAAAAGTGCTGCCTACTTAAAATTTGAAATATAGTTTTCTCCTATTTTCCTTTAAAGAAAATAAGTATGAGAATGTCAACCAGTTTGGGTTCTGAAGAGACACATGCTTACTGAGACTCTGAAAAGGATCCAAACTGCATGCGATGGTGCCTAACAAGACTCTCACAGCACAGTAATAGTTACTCAGCAATAAAAACACATTTTCAGGGTCTGTTAACCATTTCCCTGTTCAATATCCAAGCAAGAAACAATCAATGTTGATCATGAAACTTTATTAGCAGAATTTTTGATGGCATAAATATGTATACAGGATGTTTTGACTCAAGCAGAAACTGCAAAATCAGATCTATATCATATAGCATAAGCAAACAGAGCAGATCCAGATCAGATGGCTCCTATAGGGTCTACTCTGTTTGCAAATGCATGAAAAAGCATTTATGTGAAGGAAAGGGTTGATATAATAATGACACCATTTTATTATCAGAAGTTATTTTTGGACATCAAATACCATATGATATTTTCATAAAGTTGATAAGCACTCAACTGACTAATCAAAAATTTGACAGTATGATTAATTACAAAAACAGGAATTGTGAAATTTCTGGCATTAAAAACAGCTGTAATCCATCATATTTCCTGTCATTTCTATAAGTAAAATGAATGCCTAAGTTCCTGTATGGAACAAGCATCAAAGCTGCTGACACATAAAACCAATCCTATTGTATATAAGTGACCATAAAAAACCCTAACTGGCTGGTGGTAGCTTAATGCAGCTCAAAAAGAGCTGACTACATTACTTTGTCTTGCATTTAAACTCTTTCAATCATATTATTGCTTTTTCAGGCCCTTTCAAACAGAGTAGACCTAGATCAGACAGCTCCTACAGGAGAAAAATCTGACGGTATAGTTTCTGTCCTGGTAAAAAATGTTGTTAACCCTTTCCCTTATGTAAGCCCATTTTCACACATCTGCAAACAGAGTAGACCCAGTTCAGATGGCTCCTATAGGTCTGCTTTGTTTGCTTATGGTGTAATATAGATCTGATTCTACAGCTTCTGCCTGAGCCAAAATGTCCTGTGTTCATATGCCATTATAAAAAATAATCTTATTAATATTCATGGCGTCATTATTTCTTACATGAATATACAATAGGGAAAGGGTTAAAACAAATATGCAATGCAGGTATGGCAGGTATGAATTGTGTATAAATATTTATGAAGTAAAGGGTAAACCAGTTTGGTATTCATGTAAAAAAGTGTGACATCATGAATACGTATTAGCTGATGTTTTATAATAATTTTTATAAACCTTTCAGGGATTTTTTTTGCTTTGTCAAAAACTGTAGAATCAGGTCCACATCAGATCCACATCATGTAAGAAGCAAACAGAGCAGAACCTGATCAGATGGCTCTTATACATGTAGGAGTCTACTCTGTTTGCAATTGCATGAAAATGTGTTTATATAAAGGAAAGGGTTAAGCAATCAGCTGGATCAAAACTGTTTGTATAGGCTGCTGCAATCACGGTTTGGCCACTTAGCGTGCAAAGAGTTAATACTCCTTATTTAGAATGAGTAATTGATCGCTTAACCTTTAAACTCGAGCATATTTATACAAAATTGTTGACAACATCTAAATTTATTGGCTGAGTTCTGGTAACAGTGATGAAGACAGGCTTTTTTGACATGGCAAAAATGGTAGAATCAGATCTATAACCTGTGTATAACTTGGTTAGTCAGCTCTTACAGGAGCCATATGATCTGGGTCTACTCTGTTTGCAAAGGTGTCTTTAGGGTGTCTCTATCAGTTAATGGGCTAATTAATATTCATGATGTCATTATTCCTCCATTGATACTAGAAAACTGACTCACGTCAGACAGGGTCAGCAGCAGAGGATCTTTTGTTGAATATGGCATTTTTTATAAATCAAGGGCAGATAACTCTAGACATAGTGATCTCATTCAGCCAAAAAACTATAGGCGTCTTCCTCTGAAACTATAGGCGTCTTCCTCTGATAATACTAAGCATTATAATTATGCTCTTAATATGAAACCTGGTAAATATGTGAAGTACTGTTTGAGTTATTGCATCACATCAAAAGTGTTTACTGACAGACAGACAGATGGATAGACAGACAGGCGGACAGAAAATGTGATTCCTATAGGACATAAATAATAATTAACACCCTACATGTACAATAAATAATAGACCTTATAACTCTGAATGATGAAGTGGAATACAGAAGAACCTGTCTTAACCCTTTCCTCCATAAATACACCTTCCTATAGGAGCAAATGCTCTATTTATCACAATGGTTTCAAACTACAAAATTACAAAATTTTGCTTTTCTCTTGTAAATGCTTTTTGGGTAGATTCATTCAAAGAGACTGGGTCTAAAAATAGCCTATGGAGGAATGGGTTATTAGCGGCCATCAAATACAGGCTTAATTATGGGTCTGTAAGGTGGGTGGTAGCTTAATGCAGGTCAAAAGTAATGCAGAAAGCTCCTGTAGGAGCATTCTGCATTAATTTTGGCCTGCATTCAGCAACCACCTGCTTTTTAACACTGAATACTATGTTCAATAAATGAATGATTGCATAGTACTGGTTCTATTGTAGTCCTTCATTGTTTAACATTGTTCTATTGTAGTCCTTCATTGTTTAACATCGTTCTATTGTAGTCCTTCATTGTTTAACATCATTCTATTGTAGTCCTTCATTGTTTAACATCGTTCTATTGTAGTCCTTCATTGTTTAACATTGTTCTATTGTAGTCCTTCTATTGAAGTCCTTCATTGTTTAACATCGTTCTATTGTGTCCTTCATTGTTTAACATCGTTCTATTGTAGTCCTTCTATTGTAGTCCTTCATTGTTTAACATCGTTCTATTGTAGTCCTTTATTGTTTAACATAGTTCTATTGTAGTCCTTCATTGTTTAACATCGTTCTATTGTAGTCCTTCATTGTTTAACATTGTTCTATTGTAGTCCTTCATTGTTTAACATTAGGGTCTGCTCTGATTGCTAATGGAATTTGATAGATCTGTTCCTTTACTTTCTAAAATGTCTACAATTTTCAACCTTTCAATTATTGCATTATAACTATTCTGGTCATGAATATTCAGTAGATATTGTAAATTGGAATAAACAGAACAGGGAAAGGGTTAACCCATTTCCTCATATTGACGACTTTTGACGACTCTTTAAAAGTCACTTTGTGAAACCATTGTGATAAATAGAGCATTTGCTGCTATATGGTTTCAAACTAAAAAATTCTAAAATTTTCCTTTTCTCTAGTAAATGCTCCTCTTCAGTAGATTTATTAGGCTGGGTCTAAAAATAGCCTATGAGGTAATGGGTTAATTAAAGAAGATTCTAATGAGCTGCAGTAATATAAGGTTTGGCTGAGAAATAATAGATTTTGATAGGCATCTTATCTATAGCTCTGTTCAAAATAATGAAATGCGACATCATAGTAATCAATTATTTTGATGGAGATAAGATGAGAATTTCCTTCCAACCCAGTGCAGATCTAATACGAAAGTTCAAATGAGCACATGTCAGAATTTCCAGCAGAAGTAGGACAAACGGACAGACAGTCGACGGGAGAAGTGACACCAAAATTGTCTATACTGTTGTATAATTTCTTTCAATAACAGATGAAATAACCCAATTTCAGCACTATTCATTTCAGATGTACCGACACATGTGACAGTAAATGTCAAGACAACCACAAAACCTGACAGGAACATCAGGCGTCAAAACCAACCAAAAACATGAACTTTGTGTACTTATTCCAGATGAATCGCTGTATAATCCTTAGCTATCTTATCCACTGAGAGAAAGTCTGCTTTATCCCTCATGAATATGCTATTTTTAGACCAAACCTCTTTGAATGAATCTTACCAAAAGGAGCATTTACTAGAGAAGAGGAATTTTTTAGAATTATATAGTTTTGAAAGCATAACGTGTTAATAGATATTATTTATCACAATGGTTTGAATTATGGTTTCAAAAAGTGACTTTCTCAAAAGTGTCAAAAGACGTCAATATGCGAGAATAGGCTAACCCTCGTGAATATTCGAAATTCATGTGAGAAATACCATATTCTCCCTTATAAACACCTCTATTCTAATAAATACCATAATCTCCCTTATAAACACCTCCATTCTAATAAATACCATATTCTTCCTTATAAACACCTCCATTCTAATAAATACCATATTCTTCCTTATAAACACCTCCATTCTAATAAATACCATAATCTCCCTTATAAACACCTCCATTCTAATAAATACCATATTCTCCCTTATAAACACCTCCATTCTAATAAATACCATATTCTTCCTTATAAACACCTCTATCCTAATAAATACCACCTTACTTCTTGGGGGGGGGGGGGGGAACTAATGATCAAAACAATAATTAAAACCCTATATATTATAACCACTACAGTATATAAAGAAATGTGTAGGTTTTTCAAAATACAGGTGGCTGCTTATATAATCAGACTGCAGACTAACAGCAATGCAGAACACTCTTAATTTGGGAGCTCCTTGTATTTAGTACACAGGTTGTTGCTCAATGCAGAATGAAAGCTTTCTGTATTAAGATACCACAGTCTTGTGTTTTGAAAAAACCTACATTTCTTTATATACTGTATATGTAGGGTTTTATTTGTTGACTGGTAGTCCCCCCCTCCCTCCCCCCTCCCCCCCCCCCCTCCCCCGATGTTTACATTTATTATTGCTATTCATAAGAATTGCTACCTCTGGCATTAAAAAATTTTTTGACAGTCACTGTTGAAACTAACAGAGTTGCATGTAAACCATTGTTAAACCTCATTGTTAATAGCATAATCACTTTTACTAATCAAGGAGTCAATTTAATTCTTTGCACGCTAGCAGCTTAACCGTGATTACCTATGCAAACAGTCTGGATCAAGTTGAGATGTCGAATAATGCGGCCTCTCCTTGGTAAGGATCCAAACTGTTTGACACTTGGCCTGATATTTTTGCAAAGAAATGAGAAAAACTGTAGTTTTAAAATTGAAGCAGACAACAATTATTGCTGATGAAAAATTACTGGCCCTTTCCACCATGAATATATATGTTAGAAATAATGACGTCTTGAATATTAATAGATTAATTTGTTATACTAGCACATTGACACAGAGATATTTTTGGCCATGGCAGAAACTGTAGAATAATATCTATATTATTATTATAAGCAAACAGAGCAGACCCTCAGTCTCAGATCAGACGGGTCCTATAGGTCAGACCCTCAGTCTCAGATCAGACGGGTCCTATAGGTCAGACCCTCAGTCTCAGATCAGACGGGTCCTATAGGTCAAACCCTCAGTCTCAGATCAGACGGGTCCTATTGGAGCTGTCTGATCTGGGTCTACTTTATTTACAATTTTGGCGTAGAAAAGCGTATTTATGGAGTAAAGGGTTAACATGCATTAAATTCCTATAATTGTGGGTCCACTTTGTAAAAAATTAATGTTTTACACAATTACGATTGATTTCCAACACATGGTAATGCCAACAGAAGCCTGAGGCTTTTCAAGCACAGCAGCTAATTTAAATTAATTTAAAAACACAATCATTCAAAACCAAAATAATTACCTTGATTATCCTAAATCAGGCAGACAAACTTTGACAAATAGTGTGGACCCAAATTAAATGGCCCCTGAAGGAGACCTTTTGATCAGGGTTTCCACTATTTGCTACCATATCAGTCTTATTTAACCCTTTCCTCCATAGGCTATATTTAGACCCAAACCTTTTGAATGAATATACCCAAAAGGAGCATTTACTAGGGAAAAGTAAAATTTCAGAATTTTGTAGTTGAAACCATTGTAATAAATAGAGCATTAAATTTTGCTCCTAGCTGAAACCATTGTGATAAATAGAGCATTTGCTCCTATAGGAGCAAATTAATGCTCTATTTATCACAATGGTTTCAAGAGTGGTTATTACAGAGGTGTAGAAAAGCTTATTTATTGAGGAAAGGGTTAAAGTTATTAAAATTATTATGGTGCCACGTTGACTTCCTCAGCTTTACATAAAACCCATGAAAAACCCATGAAAAATGGAATTTGTGTATCTAAATACTGTATTCTGCCTACATAATAAACACCCCTTTACTTTCGATTGGAAACTTAAACAATCAATAAAACAACCAAAACTAGAGCTTGTTTTTAAGAAAAACAATATGTCTCCTACCTGCTCCTGTCTCAAAAATAATTGGATGTTTTCCAAAAGCCCAGTTTCAACAATTCAAGAGCCGTAACTCTGAAGTACCTGTTCCAATATTGCTACTTATTCAAATTGGCTTAGATATTATAACCATAAACATTTTCATAAGGTTCGGTGATGATTAGATGAGAACTTTATGACTTAGAGAGTGGACAAGGCTAAAAAGGCCAATTTTGTATTATTCCAGGGCCACAACTCTAAAATGCCTAGTTCAATATTGCTGGTTATTGTTCTTGGCCTAGATATTATAGCCATAAACATATTTAATAGGTTTGGTGAAGATTGGATGAGACTTTTTTTTAATAAGGCCAGATTTCGATAAATCAAGGGCCATAACTCTGAAGTTCCTGAAACAATCTTGCTGGATATTGAACTTGGCCTAGACATTATAGCCATAAACATTTTTATAAGGTTTGGTGAAGATTGGATGAAAACTGTTAAAATTAGAGAGCAGACAAGATTTTGTGACAGATGGACAGACAGACGGACTGACAGAGCCATGACATATGTCCCGTCTGAAGACGGGCATATAAAAATTGTTCATTGAAATCTATATTTAGAGCTCATGTGACCTAATAACCACTCAAAACCATATATATATAGAGGTCCAGATAAGATGTGTAAATTTAAACATTTTCAAGAATAGCTACTTTATATCTTCACCAAACCCTACACTGTGACCAGTCTCTTTGAGACAATTATCACAGTATAGGGTTTGGTGGAGAAATGACAAATTTTAGTATTTGGGTATGCACCTTTATCTGCAGCTCTGTATATAAATTTGATGGAGGACCTGATCTACTATGCCATTGGTGATAGAGCAATAAAAGCATCAAACTATAAACAGACTTATGGATGGACAACAGTAAACTAATCCCTGAGCCTCTATGATACTGCTAAATATAGCCACAGGTGCTAGGCGCGTGACCATTTCATAAATAGTACTTATAATATAAATACCTTCAAATACGTTTACACATCATACTTTGACTGGGTAAAAAAAAATTATTTTTTTTCATAATAGTATATTAATATGTACATAAATTTTTCATTTTTTTTTCTGTCAATGTATGATGTCTAAACATATTTAATGGTATTTATAAGTAGTATTTATGAAATGGTCACACGCCTAGCACCTGTGGATATAGCAGGTAACACAATCAAATGTATATAAGATGTAAAGTCCAAGCTCATTATTGATCAAAGAAAATCAATCTTCACTTGTGACCAGGGAGTTGCTTTTATTCTTTTTTCAAAGCAATATCTCTTGAATGACTGACTTTCTTAGATTTCTTCTCTGGCACAAATCTCCAGCTATGCTTTGATTACCATAAACTTTCCTTAAAACTGACTGAACATTGAATGTACATAAAATTGGTTTGGATCTAAACCTGACAGTGACAACAACACACAATGGCAAGATATCTTTAATGCTTGACAATCTTATTTGCATTTTCTTCAAAATCACAGAATTTACATTTAAAATTCGTAATATCTCGTGAAAATGGTTCCCCAAAAAGATCAAAATGTCAGCTGATAGAAGGATATGGATGAAAGAAATGAGGCAGAAAAGTAAGGCTTGACAACAAAATCTTACTTGGGCCTATGAAAGTTGCATTTTAAATTTGTTTAGAGCTTTAGTGGTTTCACACTTTTAGTAGTCAGTAATCATTAACCCCTTACTCCATGAATATTCATGAAGCATTCCACCCATTATGAACACAAGTAAAAAAATAAATATATTGTTATGTAGAACAAGTCAGTAGCTAGCTTTACCAAAGAGCATAGAATCAGATATAAGATATTCTACGAGCAAACAGAGCATACAACATTATGATCCAATGACTCCTATATGAGCAGTCTGATCTTAGTCTATTCTGTTTGCAAAAGGGATTAACTCTTTCCTCCATAGGCTATTTTTAGATCCAACCTCTTTGGATGCATCTACCGAAAAGGAGCATTAACTTGAGAAAAGGATTTTTTTTAAAATTTTGTAATTTGAAACCATTGTGATAAATGGAGCATTTGCTCCAATAGGAGCAAATGCTCTATTTATCACAATAGTTTCAACAGGTGACTTATACAGAGGCGTAGAAAGGTGTATTTATGGAGGAATGGGTTAAAGGTTTCTGTATCTGATTTTTACTCAATAAATACGCCTTTCTACACCTTTGCAAACACAGTATATCCTGGAGGAACTGTCTGATCAGGGTCTGCTCTGTATGCTTAAGAAATAATACAGATATGAGTCTACAGATATGATTCTACAGATATGAGTCTACAGATATGATTCTACAGATATGATTATACAGATATGAGTGTACAGATATGAGTGTACAGATATGAGTCTACAGATATGAGTCTACAGATATGATTCTACAGATATGAGTCTACAGATATGATTCTACAGATATGATTCTACAGATATGATTCAGAATCATTCTACAGATATGAGTCTACAGATATGAGTCTACAGATATGAGTCTACAGATACAGATATGATTCTACAGATATGAGTCTACAGATATGATTCTACAGATATGATTCTACAGTTTCTGACATGGCCACTAATTCCTATGTCCATGCACCATTAATTATAACAAGAGCTGCATGCGGCGCCAACACTCGTTTGATTTAAATTTGGTGCTTGTCAGCTTAATTGAAGCTTTTTGAAAAATATAAGGGGAAATAATTCAAAAACTTTGCAATCAAGAATTATAGTTCTTATGTAGGGGCCTAATCTCCTCAATGAGATCTACCAACAAATGAAGTTTCATGTTGATAATTCTTATACTTTTCGAGAAATGAGCAACATTAAAGTTTTTGTAGTCATTTTCTTGTTCTTACATTTTGCTTCACAAAATTACAGTCAGCATCTGAACTAGGTCTGAGCCTAATGAGACAGCCTCAGAGCTCCAGATAAGATGCGTAAATTAAAATATTTTTAAGCATAACTTCTTTATTTCTCCACCAAACCCTTTGTTGTGACCACAACATAGGGTTTGGTGGAGAAATGATGATTTTAGTCTATAGGTACGCACCGTTATCTGTAGCTCTGCAGTAAATTACTCTGCATTGCATCTAGATCTAAAATGTTACAACAGTCATAACAAAATTAATGTGCCACTTGCATGCGAAGGGTTTAAAGCTTAACCTTTTCAAAATGGACTATTCCAAAATTCCAACAGGTCAAGCTTATGGTGAATATTTAGGGATTTTTCTGAAGAAAAAGTGAGACACGACAAACAGTGCAGACACTGATGACTGGGTTCCTCTAGGAACCCTCTCATCTGAGTCTACACTGTTTGCAAAGGACATTAATGACTCATGTTCCCTACTGTAAAGGTTAAGATAATTTTCATCTATTGCGTTTTCTTTGTGAATTGTCTATCTATAGTAGTTATGTCTTATTTGCACGTAATCTTGATCTCTTGATATTAATTCTTCACTTTTGTAACATTAGTAAAAGAGAACTTCATATCACATACATAAAATCATATCTCAATCAGCCGTACAGAATTGATGATAAGACAGAATGCATATGCCTTAAATGTATTGCCCCATAAGAGCATCGCAGGGCCAACATTAACCCTTTGAATGCTGAATTATTAACCCTTCAATGCTGAATATATATTCATATTGTAAGTTGCTAATTTGTCAGTCTAATTCAAAATTATCAAAATACTGCCAAACTGATTTACCTAGAGCCCATTCCCTCATACTGACACCTTTTGACACCTCTGTAAAAGTCGCTTTTTCAAACCATTGTGAAATTTTCCTTTTGTCTCGTAAACGCTCCTTTTCAGTACTATGCTCAACATTAAAAGGTGTAGTTCTAGGACTGGTCGGCCCGGTGTCAGGATAATGTGACTTGGTGGGGTGCCCTTGCCATGTAACCGCGGCAGGGATATTTCAGTGAGGCAGCACTATAACTTGTCTCATGCTGGTGCCGTCTGCAGATAACTGAAATACTGTTGGTCGGACGTTAAACCCAACTCACTCACTCACTCACTCACTCACTCCTTTTCAGAAGATTTATTCAAAGAGGTTGGGTCTAAAAATAGCCTATGAGGTAATGGGTTTAAGCGAGGAAACTGGGAGTCCGAACATACTTGGGATAATTATGGTAGTTTTCCAAGAAAACGACATGAACTGATATCAAAGTCAAGTAATAGACATTGAATGGGTCCTTTGTGATAATAATTTGATAGTTCTACCAAATAATAAAGATAACTTCCTTTGAACTCTCACGCCAAATTTAGCTATAATATTTTCAAATTACTCATGATATTGAAAACTTTGATCTTTGAGTAGGTACTTTATCTTTCATAATGCTTGTGGTAACGGGGGCAAAGATAAGATGCGAGAAACATTTCTTCTAGATTATTTCTCCACTCAATCCCATGTTGTTACTGGTTTTGAGAATTGTCTCTTTTAACCCATTCCTTCATATTGACACTTTTTGAAACCTTTGTGATAAATAGAGCAGGAACAAATGCTCTATTAATCAGAATAGTTTAACAAGAGCTGCGTACGGCGCCAACATTCGTCTGATTTGGTACATTGTCCAGCTAAATTAAACAAGAGGGCCATTGGCCCTATATCGCTCACCTGAGTTACAGTAATACATGTATATTGACATGTTAATTTTTCAGTGGAAAACAATCTAGCAGATGAAATAAGCTTAGTGCACTGCTTTCACCCTTTCACTGCTGAATAAACTTGAACTGGATTCAGAACTAATACCAAGTGAATGGTTGACCAAGATCTAAACTGTTTACAACTTGTGCCATTTTTGCCTTAGCTCAAAATGCCTAAAACTGGTCTTTGAGAAATTCAAATGACTTCAATAAAGCTATGCAATTAATGCAATTATACCTTGACCCAGGTATATAGGCAAATAAAGTGCTAGGCAGTACATAATGCCAGTTTTTGTGTGAAATGACCAATAAGAATATCTTTAAAAATCGTTTAACCCTTTCCCTCATATAAAGCTGTTTTCATGCATTAGCAAACAGAGTAGACTCAGATCAGATGACTCCTACGGAAGCTGTCTGATCTGGGTCTTCTCTGTTTCTTTTGACACAATATAGATCGGATTCTACAGTTTTTGTCAAAGCAAAAACTTCTCTTCAGAGAAATAATGTGTTTTACACATTAAAAATAAGAGTAGACTAGATCAGAAGGCTGCTATAGAAGCTGTCTGATCAGGGTCTGCTCTGTTTACATTTGACAAGATATAGATTTGATTTTACAGTTTTTTTCAAAGCTAAAACTTCTATTTATGGCAATAACAATTTTTTAAGCATTAGCAAACAAGAGTAGTCCCAGATCAATTTTTGTCAAAGCAAATAGGTTAAGGGTTAATAGGTGTTTAGAAATAATTCTAGATCTAGGTGTGAATATCTCATGATAATTCAATTAAACGGGTCATTAGTATTTTTAACAATTGAAATTGAGAAGAGTTACGTCTATTGTTATAATTAAGTTATATTTACTCAGTTATTTCATTAATATCATACAAAATTCAGACATTTTAGGACTTTTTAATGTGTTGTCATCAAATTTTATATAAAAATGTTATATTTAAGATGCTTTTTTGGGCAGCAGTAGTAATTTTAACACCTATCATTGTTAGGGGGGCAAATGCATTATCATGTTTTCTTAAGAATTACCATGACTTATATCAGTTGGGCCATTGCATAATCATGTTTTCACAGTTTTCTTAAACATTACCATGACTTACATCAGTTGGGTTTGGACCCAGATCAAAAGTCTAGATGGTGATCATTTTCCTTGATTGGCTGAATTGTTACTTTCCAATATCTCTCACATCTAATTTGAGAGACATTGGAAGACACCATGTAACATCTAGCTATCACTAACACTACACACTGGGGTTAATAGGTCAAAATGCCTTTAATGTTTCTTTTGCAACAAAAAGTTATTGTCATCTGCTTCAATTCTTAAATTAAACTTACTTTCTTTTTATTGCAAAAATATGGTTAAGATGACAAACAGTTTGGATCCTGATGAGACGCTGCAGTATGCGGCCTCTCATCTGGATCCAAACTGTTTGCATAGGTAATCACAGTTTCACCACTAGCATGCAAAGAGTTAAGAGTCATGCATTGACCTGGAGAGATTTTACTGCCGAGCGCTGTAACCTTTGAACTGAAGGATCTGGAGTTGTTCATTTAACCCTTAATTTCCCTCATATAAACTTGTTTTCATGCATCTGCAAACAGAGTAGACCCAGATAAGGTGGCTCCTGTAGGATCAGTGTCTGTTATTTGCTAATGGAATTTGACAGATCTGTTTCTATGCCTTCTAAAACAGCTACACTGATTCACCTTCAACATTTTATCATAAATAGATATAAATAGAATGACACTGGAACTCCAATGCAGTTATCTCCCTTTGTCCCTTATGGCTATGCTGATGGGACAAGGGAAATAACTGTGAGGAAATTACCTTTTAAGTGTTACAGATTCAGATGTTAAGTAGCATAAAACCCCAGGGTGAGACCATTTTTGGCCCAGGGGTCATTATTTGAACACACCTGATAGTGGTATATTAGGTGATGCTTCATACCAAATATCTAAGCTCTAGATTATGTGGTTTCAGACAAAAAGATTTTTAAAGGTTTCCCTATATAAGTCTATGTAAAAACTACAAGCCCAAGGGCAGGGCCATTTTTGGCCCGGGGGTCATCATTTTAACAAACTTGGTAAAGGACCATTAGATGATGCTATATACCAAATATCAAAGCTCTAGAAATTGTGGTTTCAGAGAAGAAGATTTTTAAAGATTTAAAAAAAAACCCTGTAAAAGTAGTGGGGCGGGGCCATTTTTTGCCCGGGGATCATGATTTTAACAAAACTGATAGAGGACACCCTAAGGTACATTTCTGTGAAATTTGGTTGAAATCCTCCCAGTGGTTTAGGAGAAGAAGTCATTTGAAATAAAAGTGAACGGACAGACGGACGGACAGACGGACAGACGGACAGACGGACAGACGGACAGACGGACAGACGGACAGACGGACGACGGACGACAGGCGGTCACAATAGCTCACCTTGAGCCTTTGGCTCAGGTGAGCTAAAAAAAATGAGAACAATAACGGGCCGTAACTCCAAAATTTTGAAATAAAGAGTTATGGTTTTTATGTAGAGGCCTTCAATTCTCCTAAATGAGATCTACCAACCTATGAAGTTTCATGTTGATACCTCTTATACTTTTAGAGTAATGAGCTACATTAAAGTTTTTGCACGACGACGATGAATGACAATGACATCTATGACGACGATGACTACGACCCAGTAATCACAATAGCTTGACTTTTATTCGAAACAGACGAGCTAAAAACTACAAAATTCTAAAATTTTCCTTTTCACTAGTAAATGATCCTTTTCAGTAGATTTATTCAAGAGGTTGGGTCAAAAAATAGCCTATGAAGTAATGGCTTAACAAAATTCTAAGAATGGTCACAACACAGGGAGTGGTAGAGAAATGATAATTCTGGTATATGAGCTAATATATAATTTGGGCAGATTTCTTGTCCTTTAGGTTTTACACAAAGCACAAGAATGGTGTAAAGAAAGTTCCTCATAGAATGTGTACATATCAAGGAAATCTAGTAAAATAGTGATAAAAAATTGAATTTGAGGAATTAATTGAACAGCTGTACCAAGTTTTGGTATCAATTTTTAGGTAAAAGTCATGTCCCAAATCTAAAATTATACATTCAGATCTCTATTTCAATGAGAGAAAATGTGGTTTTCAAAATAATAATGGTGATTATAATGAATATCAACATTTAACTGCATTGTAAAGAGAAAATAAAGTCCGTAAATAGCATTAATGGCACTCAAAATACACTTTGAACTTTGTCCCTCAGACCTACGTCATTGCAGTAACAATGTTATAATATGGTGGAGTTCTACCATTAAAGCACACATTCAAGGGAGACAACTACCCTCAAGAAGAAGATTGTTAACCACTAAACGGTTGCCACCATGTTATAAGCATGGTGTGAAAACAGTTTCAAAAAACAAGATTATTTAAGTTAAGTATGTGAGCGAGTATTTTTGAAATCTGTCATTTAAGTAACGCATATTACAGCGATGTTTTAAATCATAGCTTGCATTTTAAAGTGCATATAGGTTATAAATATAAATGTTTATGTTATAAACATATCAAAGTAAGGCTAGGTCAGAGATCAGCACCAAAAGTTGAGGTAAATAGGAGAATGCGTCATTGCAATAACAGTCATTGCAATAACACTCATTTTGTGACTGCAATGACAGGATTTGTTATTGCAGTGACAATACAGCATTGTATTGTTACTATCTTTATAATTTTCATTTCAGTTGGAATTATTCAGCAGAAATATGGAAGTAAATATGCATAATAAATTAAAATGTGCATGTTTGTTGAAAATTTATGTAAGATGGGATTTTTAAAAAAAAATGTTATTGCAATGACAGGATTTGTTATTGCGATGACATTTCTAGTTCTTTTAGATTTTCTTCATTATTGTTTGTTATTTTACTACAAGAATAGCACTGCAGATATATGCATGCATGTAATGTAAATATATGGAATAAATACAGTTGTCTGTTTCTCAAAGTCAGTTTGAAGGCTGGATATTGTAAGACATTGTGTATTAATACGTTCCCTTATATAAACATGTTTGTATGCACCTGCAAACAGAGAAGACCAAGATCAGAAGGTTCCTATATGGTCTGCTCTGTTTGCTGAAGGAATTGGATAGATCTGCTTCTATACTTTCTAAAATGGCTACAGTGTTCCACTTTCCATATTTCATTGCAACAAATTTGTCCATGAATATTTAGTAGGTATTGAAATAGAATAGAATAGGGAAAGAGTTAAATAACAATTGTTGTCGTTGAGCTATGATGGACATTAATAAGTCTTTGGATTAACCCTTTCCCTGTTCTATATTTATTTGCAATTTCAATACCTACTGAATATTCATGGATCAAATAATATAATGAAATATTGAAGGTGGAACATTGGAATCATTTTAGAAAGTAAAGAAACACATCTATCAAATTCTATTAGCAAACAGAGCAGACCCTGATCAAATGGCTCCTGGGAGCTGTCTGGTCTGGGTCTACTCTGTTTGCAAATGTGTGAAAACATGTTTATATGAGGAAAGGGTCAAGCAAGTAGTGTATAACTGAACAGCCTGTCAATTCTAATTAGAAACCTGGATATTTTTAATATCAATTTAACCCATATAAACCATGATGACCAATAGATATGCCAATCCAGTCCTGAAGCTATAGCTTACATGGATTGTCACTTCATAACAACTTGTAATAAACAAATTCAAGAAAATGTTATTAACCCATTCTCTCCTAATGACGCCTTTTTGCCCCTCTGCAAACTCATTCTTTGAAACCATTGTGATAAATAGAGCATTTGCTCCATAGGAGCAAATAATCTATTTATCGCAATGGTTTCAAAACTATGCAATTCTAAAATTCTCCTTTTCTATAGTTAATGCTTCTTTTTGGTAGATTTATTCAAAGAGGCTGGGTCTAAAGATGGTCTAGGAGAGAATGAGTTAAGCAAGCCTCTGGCAAGCTTTATAGCATTTCCTGAATGAGTTAAATAAAATTTGATAAGAAGTGATAATGAGTGTGATAAGAAGTGATGATGAGTGTAAGTTTCTCTTATCATACACTCTTAAAAAAGAGCTCCAAAGTTTTAAATAAATAAACAAAATGCTGTATTTTTCAGCATTGTATGATGTCATGCCATACTGCTTTTAATAACATCACATCATTTATATATGCCAAATATAATAAATATGTGTTGGCTTTATTAACTCAGAAACAAGTGAAGTTATGTGATAAAAAAACTTTCATGGAGTTTAATAACAAGTTCATAAAATTTCAAGACATCTAATATTTTACATAAGTGTTATTTTTCAATGTAAGGAAGCTTCCAGATCAGGGTCAACTCTGATTAAAATTCTTTGCTCTATATACCCCAATAAAAAGTATATGTAATTAAATATGTACAGCTGGCAGAGTTTTACAAGAATTATAACTCATGAGTGAAAGGGTTCAATTGAAAGATAATTTAAGGGTTATCCCATTGCCTGGAAAGGAGCATTTCCTGGATAGAAGGAAATTTTCAGGATATATATATTGTAGTCTTGAAACCATTGTGATAAAAAGAGCATATGCTTCTTTGGAGCAAATGCTCTATTTATCACAACTGTTTCAAAATGTGGCTTTAAAGAGTAGTTTAAAGGCATCTGTTTGTATAAACTCTGTCTTATCCCAGTTTTAACTGAAGAAACAAAACTATCTCACATTTTTTTAGAAAATGACTTTTTCGAGGAAACTATAGTAAAAGTGGCCAAACTAGCATGAGAAGGGTTATTATAAAACATTAACACCCCTTACAACAGAAAA
This sequence comes from Azorinus chamasolen, assembly GCA_963576725.1. Taxonomy (NCBI): domain Eukaryota; kingdom Metazoa; phylum Mollusca; class Bivalvia; order Cardiida; family Solecurtidae; genus Azorinus; species Azorinus chamasolen. Next base: position 53,607,518 of record OY755237.1, on the reverse strand, counting down.
GATCCAGATCAGAAAGCTCCAAAAATGCTGAACATTGGTTTGCTGCATCTAACCACATATGCCAGCATTATTTTCAAATCATGCCCTAGATCGAGCATTATCTTGCAACACCTGTGTGCTTTGGGTCTACCCTGCTAGCTATGTAATGCATTGTAAATATATTTTTTGTTTGCTTTATTCTCAGCTATCAAAAGTTATTCTGTTATCAAAAATAAATTAATTTAAATAAAAGTCAGTCTAAGGCAACGGTGAAAAAAAATGCTCATTATAAAACATTAACACCCCTTACAACAGAAAAGATCCAGATCAGAAAGCTCCTCTTGAATCTGCCTGATCAGGGTTTGCTCAATTTGCTTATTGAAATATTATGGATCAGACCATCTCCTGACTCTGGTAATTAATTACTTTGTTTTATGAAGCGCAATGAAAAATGATAAAATATTCACAGTGGGCGGAGTTTTTTTTAAATATTCATGAGGGAAAGTATGAATTGCAAAGAACATTATAATGAGGGGAAATTAAGTCTGGAATAAGGTTGATTTTAGCAGCATAAGATTATGCAAGTCATTGCAATAACGAAAATGTCATTGCAGTCACACAGGAATCTTTTTTCAATGTCCATTAAAAAATTTTTGTAAAATTACTTGATATAGTTTAGAATTGAAATTGCTGAACGTGTTGTTAACAGTTTGTGTGTTATTTTAGACAATTTGCAAATAAAAGATAGCAAAAATAAATTTTATTGTCAGTTTGTCATTGCAGTTACAATAAATGTCTTTGCAATAACAAGGGTGTCATTGCTATAACATGCGTAAAGAATGATGACAAAAAAGCTGAAACATGTTTGAATATTTGTCTGATACATGATTTGTTGATAATTATGACATTATTCTAGGTTAAGCAAGTGTTAAGCACTTTACAAAGCCAATAATGATCATAACACTAATTGTTATGTTTGTAATCGTATTGGTTTTATTGCATCATGCAATGATCCAAAATTTCTCATTAATATATATGGAAAAAAAGGTTTTTATATATTCATCTATTCAAATATGGCATACATAAGATATATAATGCAATAAATTACTTTAAATGAACCACATGCTTTTATAGTCATTGTTTTCATTTTCGTTACTGCAATGACATGTGCTTGAGAGTCATCATCATAAAGTCATATAAAGTTTTAAAGATGAATAAAATTAGGGTGCATTTTACATTTTTAGTGTCACTTAAACAACAAAGTACCCAGAAATCAACAAAACTTTCAAAAAGAAACACCTTTTATTTTTCAAAAAATTGATTTCAAAATCTGCCCAAATTATATATTGGCTCATATATGTGAATTATGCCACTTAGACCTGTGGTAACACACCATTTATGCTTGCCATATTAGAAGGACTAGTACTAGATAGAGGCCCAGATAAGATGCTTAAATTAAAACATTTTGAAGAATAGCTCCTTTTTTCTCCATCATATCCTATGTTGTGACCACTTTTGAGGAGACGAGTGGTAATAACATAGTGTTTGGTGGAGAATTGTTGATTTTAGTATTTAACCCTTTCCTCCATAAATACGCCTTTCTACGCCTATTTAAAAGTCACTTTCTGAAACCATTGTGATAAATAGAGCATTTGCTCCTCTGTATATATGCCTTTTAATGCCTTTGTAAACAGAGTAGACACATATCAGTAGGAGGCACCTGATGAGGCTCGGATCTGTTTGCTTACGAAATAACATAGATCTGACATATCATGTCCAAAATTTCCTGTGTCCAATTTATAATGCCATTATATATAAACTAGAAAATTGTGTCCTGTATCTGGAGTAGTCTGATCTGGGTCAACTCTATTTGCAAGGGTATGAAAAGGTGTTTGTAATTGAGAAAGGTTTAAACTGATACTAGACATAAATTGGTAATATTTTTTACAGATGTCTTTTTTTTAAGAGTGAAAATTTCTCTGACAGGTATGTAGATTGGATGTCAGAAGTGTCCAATATCAAAGAAATGAGGAAACCAGTCATTTCCTGTACTTCTCTACCCTTTATATATTTCATGATATTCATCGGAGCAACAGGTAACTGTGTGCACTCAATCTATACTAAAATCATCATTTCTCCACCAAGCCCTTAATTATATAATGTTGTGTCCACTCTTTAGAATAGTCTCAAAGAGACCTATGTTGGGATCCCTCTTTAGAATCATCTTGAAGATCTGGGTCTACTCTGTTTGCAAAAAATAGAAATGTGTTTGTATGAAAGAAAGGGTTAACACTAAAAGGCCATTCCACTTTGAATATTTAGCACCCAAATATTTCGGGTAAAAAGGGTACAAGCTAGCTCACAGGAAAGCCATGTATATCCCCTGGGAAATTATAGAAATGAATTTAAAAATAAAAGCAATTTCAAAAGCTTTAACACTTTTAATACTGAATATTCAAAGAAAAATGGTATATCACTGTGTAATTATACAATCCATCAAGTACAAATAGTACACCACTGTGTAATTATACAATCCATCAAGTACAAAATAGTACACCACTGTGTAATTGCACAATCCCTCAAGTACAAAATAGTACATCACTGTGTAATTGTACAATCCATCAAGTACAAATAGTACACCACTGTGTAATTATAACATCCATCAAGTACAAAATAGTACATCACTGTGTAATTGTACAATCCATCAAGTACTAAATAGTACATCACAGTGTAATTATACAATCCATCAAGTACAAAATAGTACATCACTGTGTAATTATACAATCCATCAAGTACAAAATAGTACATCACTGTGTAATGGCACAATCCATCAAGTACAAAATGGTACATCACTGTGTAATTGTACAATCCATCACTGTGTAATTGTACAATCCATCAAGTACAAAATAGTACATCACTGTGTAATTGTACAATCCATCAAGTACAAAATAGTACATCACTGTGTAATTGTACAATCCATCAAGTACAAAATAGTACATCACTGTGTAATTATACAATACATCAAGTACAAAATGGTATAATTTGCTAGAGGATACTGAATGATAAATATTGCAGCCCCTAAACAGAGGGCTTTCTCTAGGAGCCCTCTGATCTGAGTCTACACTGTATACAAATACCTTTACACTCATTTCCAACATTTAAAGAGATAAGGTTATAAACTAACGGTTTTCTTTCAAAACGATGCATTCAAAGAAACAGTAATTAAATCTTCTTGTTCCATATCAGCACGAAATAAAACACCCCATGGGCATATTGTGTTTTGTCCTTTTCATATTCTTTGCACTACAAGAAAATAATTTGACTGACTTTTGAGAAACCTGAACATCCCAATATAGCAGACATTAGGGCATTGCAAACAATTGAATCGTTTTTACATACAGTTCGGGTAAGGGTGGATTACAATTTGCACTTTTTTTTAATCTTTTCCTTCACATAAATGCCTTTTTTATGCCTTTGCAAACAGAGTAGACCCAAATCAGGCCACTCCTGCAGGAGTCAGTTTTGTTTTCGTATGTGATTATATACAGTAGGCATGATTTTACAGTTTCTGACAGGGTAAAAAAAATTCCTGTGTTCATGCATCATTGTAAACAAATTCAGCTAATACATATTCATGATCTTATTATTTCTTACATGAATATTGAACAGGTAACCCATTCCCTCATAGGCTATTTTTAGATCCAACCACTTTCAAAAAATCTACCGAAATGGAGCATTAACTAGAGAAAAGGAAAATTTTAGAATTTTGTAGTTTGAAACCATTGTGATAAATATCACAATGGTTTCAACAGGTGATTTTTACAGAGGTGTAGAAAGGTGTATTTATGGAGGAAAGGGGTAAAGGGTTAACTCTTTGAACAGGTAACGGTTAACTCTTGGCTTACTAAGTTACTGTTACCTGCAAATGCAGTCTTTTCTTTTATTGGGGTTTTATGTTGCTTTGACAGTATTTCAATCTCAATAAATTATGGCAACTTCCAATTAATTACAGGTGGAGGAATATACAAGTTTTTCTGTACGTGGAACAAACTGTAATTTTCCTGAAGAAAAGAACCTGCCATCTACTGCTTAGAGCAAAGCTGCAAGGCTTCCTCACATGACAAATGCAAATGCCCAGGCTGGGATTAGAGCCAGTGGTGAGGGGTGCAACTACATCTGAAACTATCTATAACAGCCATTAAATAGATATCCATAGTGGCCATTAAATAGATATCCATAGTGGCCATTAAATAGATATCCATAGTGGCCATTAAATAGATATCCATAGTGGCCATTATAACCCTTTACTCCATGAATATTTATAGTGGCATATGGAGACAGGTTACTTTTTGTAGAATCTGACCTATACCATATTATATAAGCACACAAAGCAGATCCTGATCAGATGACTCCTCTAGGAGCCATCTGATCTGGGTCTACTTTGTTTGCAAAAGTGTAAAAAGGTGTTTTTCAATATTCATGTAGAAATAATGACATCTTGTTATGAATATTTATTAGCTGAATTCAAGGAATTTGTTTGCTTTGACAGAAACTTGGAATAAAATCTATGTCATGTCAAAAGCAAACAGAGCAGACCCTGATCAGCCCGCTAGCTAGGAGCCATCTGACCTGGGTGACTTCAGTGTTTGCAAACAAGTGAAAAGGCGTTTTTATATGAGGGAAAGGTTTAAGAAAACCCTAAAATGACAAACAGTAGCATGGTCTCACCGTCTATCGAACCTCTTAACCTTTGACCAGGAACAGAAAACGTTTACCGTGAATATTGAAGAAAAAAATAAATCAGCAGTTCAAAATAATCTTTTATACATACCTTGAAACAATTAAGTAATTTTATTCTCATCTATTAATCCCCAAACAATCCAGTATTCCCCACCACCCGCATAACAAAAACAACAAGAGAGTCGTCACGGGTGACAAATGCCCCCAAAGTGTTTGACACCGAAATGCATTTTGGCGGAAAAACAATGCAGGTGTAACATGAAATTTTGATGCTGTTAAAAATGACACAGGAGTCAGTTCTTAACATTAGAAACAGAACCTTTGGATTATGATAGCTAAGAAAAGAGCCAAGCGTCAAAACTTAGTTAAAAAGGACCCTAAGTCATTCTCAACGTTAAAAAGGACCCTGGGTTGATTGTCAACGTTTAAGGTATAGGAGATATGCTCTGGACAAGCTTTTTGTATCTGGTAAGATATAGAAGATATGCTCCGGACTGTAAAATTGAGGTCAAAGGTCAAGGTCAAGGTCAGTGATCTGAAAATGGTACACGACTCTCCGCCATCCCAAGATGAACTCACAAATCAAATTTGGAATCCGTAGCTGGTAAGGTATAGGAAAAATGCTCCGGACAAGCTTTGTGTAAAATCTAGGTCAAAGGTCAAGGTCACAGTGACCTGAAAATGGTACGCGACACACCGTCATCCCAAGATAAACTCACACATTAAATTTGGAATCCGTAGCTGGTAAGGTATAGGAGATATTCTCTGGACAACCTTTTTTGTAACATTGAGGTCGAAGGTCAAGGTCAAGGTCACAGTGACCTGAAAATGGTACGCGACACTCCGCCATCTGAAGGTGATCTCACACACCAAATTTGGAATCCGTATCTGGTAAGGTATAAGAGATATGCTCTGGACAAGCTTTTTGTAAAATCGGTCAAGGTCAAGGTCAAGGTTAAGGTCATAGTGACCTGGAAATGGTACATGACACTCCGCCATCCCAAGATGAACTCACACACCAAATTTGGAATCTGTAGCTGGTAAGGTAAAGGAGATATGCTCCGGACAAGCTTTTTGTAAAATCGGTCAAAGGTCATGGTCAAGGTCACAGTGATCTGAAAATGGTACGAGACACTCCTCCATCCCAAGATGAACTCACACACCAAATTTGGAATCCTTAGCTGGTAAGGAATAGGAGATATACTCCGGACAAGCTTTTTGTAGCTGGTAAGATATAAGCGGTTTTTAAAATCGAGGTCAAAGGTCAAGGTCAAGGTGACCTGGAAATGGTACGCGACACTCCGCCATCCCAAGATGAACTCACACAGCAAATTTGGAATCTGTAGCTGGTAAGGTAAAGGAGATATGCTCCGGACAAGCTTTTTGTAAAATCGGTCAAAGGTCATGGTCAAGGTCACAGTGATCTGAAAATGGTACGCAACACTCCTCCATCCCAAGATGAACTCACACACCAAATTTGGAATCCTTAGCTGGTAAGGTATAGGAGATATACTCCGGACAAGCTTTTTGTAGCTGGTAAGGCATAAGCTTTTTTTAAAATCAAGGTCAAAGGTCATGGTCAAGGTCACAGTGACCTGAAAATGGTACGCGACACTCCGCCATCCCAAGATGAACTCACACAGCAAATTTGGAATCTGTAGCTGGTAAGGTAAAGGAGATATGCTCCGGACAAGCTTTTTGTAAAATCAAGGTCAAAGGTCAAGGTCAAGGTCACAGTGACATGAAAATGGTACGCGACACTCCCCCATCCCAAGATGAACTCACACACCAAATTTGGTATCCGTAGCTGATGTGACAAAGGAAATATACTCCGGACAAAATGTACACACACCCACACACCCACCCACACACCCACCCACCCACACACCCACCCACCCACACACCCACACACACACACACCCACACACGCACGGTGCGATCACTATATGCCGCCAAAGCCTAGCTTTGGGGGCATAAAAATGACTGCCAGAAAAATATCGCCTGCTTATCGAACCTTTATTTTAGAAACTGTTTACTTTAACATAATACTCGTAATCACGTGATTTCATCATGGGCACGCGACATTTGCATAAGCTGAAGGGGTCAGAGCGGTCAAACATTTTTAATGTGGTACACTTTTCAATTTATGTTGATATTCTATAACGTAGAAAGAGTTTTCTCATGTTTAGCATAGTTGAAGGAAAAATAAAACTGTATTGACCTGTTTATGACGTATATTTCATTTTTAAAGCTACGAGGCGTTGTTTACAGACAAAGCAACGGTACTCATGATTTTATGACGTAGTATGCACTTGTACATGCGTAAAAACACAAAAAATGAAAGGTTCGATAAACTGGTGAGGTTCGATAGAAGGTGAGTCTACGATATATAGACCCTGATTAGAGGGTTCCTCTAGGAGCCCTCTCATCTGGGTCTACAGTGTTTGCAAATGACATTAATGACATATATCAGGGTTAAGTGGATGAACAGCAGACAGGCAGAGGGACAGACAAATAACAGGCAGCGAGCAAATCACAATACTTTGTGCTCAGCTGAGCTAGATACTGTCAGACTGACAACGGTTTGGATCCTAATGAGATGTTGAATTTACTCAGCATTTCATCTGAATCCAAACTGTTTGCTATGACAATCATGGATTCACTGCTATCATGTATATAAAACTTGTTCAGATTTTGGAATAATTGGGTCAGTTAAATAATATTTCTCCCTGGCATTATGAAGAGAGAAACCATCTAAATGTCAAAATCTCATATTAGACTTAACTGACTTTCGCTGCTAATATCGCATCTGTGACTACCTATGCAAACAGTTTGAATCCAGATGAGACGCCGAGTAACTCGGCGTCTCATCCGGATCCAAACTGTTTGTTACTGTGACTCTGTTTTTTTTTAATAAAAATGAAGAAATTTAAAAAAATGAAAATTGCAGCAGACGACAAAGATTGCAGCTGACAAAATTTGGCAGTGAAAGAGTTAAAGTATGAATAATGATGTTGCCTGTCAGTCAAAAGGTTCTTCATCTAAATAGAAACAGATAATGCCATGAGAATGTCACACTGTCAAACATTTTCTGCCTAAGTTCAATATATTGATGACAAGCCCAACAAGCTTCTATTGTACATGGCACTTGAATATGAGTTAAGTACCTCGTGCTTTGTAGTTACAAAACAGGAAGGCTATACTGTACATATTGACAAGGCTCTATTGTACAATGTATGTACCTACTGATAAGACTCCATTGTACAATGTACCTACTGGTAATGCTCCACTGTACAATGTATGTACCTACTGATAAGGCTCTATTGTACAATGTATGTACCTACTAATAAGACTCTATTGTACAATGTATGTACCTACTGATAAGGCTCTATTGTACAATGTATGTACCTACTGATAAGACTCTATTGTACAATGTATGTAAGACTCTATTGTACAATGTATGTAACTACTGATATGGCTCTATTGAACAATGTATGTGCCTACTGATAAGGCTCTATTGTACAGTGTATGTACCTACTGATAAGGCTCTATTGTACAATGTACCTACTGATAAGGCTCTATTGTACAATGTATGTACCTACTGATAAGGCTCTATTGTACAATGCATGTACCTACTGATAAGGCTCTATTGTACAATGTACCTACTGATAAGGCTCTATTGTGCAATGCATGTACCTACTGATAAGGCTCTATTGTACAATGTATGTACCTACTGATAAGGCTCTATTGTACAATGCATGTACCTACTGATAAGCTCTATTGTACAATGTACCTGCTGATAAGGCTCTATTGTACAATGCATGTACCTACTGATAAGGCTCCATTGTACAATGTATGTACATACTGATAAGACTCCATTGTGCAATGTATGTACATACTGATAAGGCTCTATTGTACAATGCATGTACCTACTGATAAGACTCCATTGTACAATGTATCTACTAGTAATGCTCCACTGTACAATGTATGTACATACTGATAAGGCTCTATTGTACAATGTATGTACCTACTGATAAGACTCTATTGTACAATGCATGTACATACTGATAAGGCTCTATTGTACAATGTATGTACCTACTGATAAGACTATTGTACAATGTACCTACTGGTAATGCTCCACTGTACAATGTATGTACCTACTGATAAGGCTCTACTGTGCAATGTATGTACCTACTGATAAGGCTCTATTGTATAATGTATGTACATACTGATAAGGCTCTATTGTACAATGTATGTACCTAGTGATAAGGCTCTATTGTACAGTGTATGTACCTACTGATAAGGCTCTATTGTACAATGTACCTACTGGCAAGGCTCTACTGTACAATGTATGTACCTACTGATAAGACTCCATTGTACAATGTATGTACCTACCGATAAGACTCTATTGTACAATGCATGTACATACTGATAAGGCTCTATTGTACAATGTATGCACCTACTGATAAGACTCCATTGTACAATGTACCTACTGGTAATGCTCCACTGTACAATGTATGTACCTACTGATAAGGCTCTATTGTACAATGTACCTACTGGCAAGGCTCTATTGTACAATGTATGTACCTACTGATAAGACTCCATTGTACAATGTACCTACTGGTAATGCTCCACTGTACAATGTATGTACCTACTGATAAGGCTCTATTGTACAATGTATGTACCTACTGATAAAACTCTATTGTACAATGTATGTAACTACTGATATGGCTCTACTGAACAATGTATGTACCTACTGATAAGGCTCTATTGTACAGTGTATGTACCTACTGATAAGGCTCCACTGTACAAACTGATAAGGCTCTATTGTACAATGTATGTACCTACTGATAAGGCTCTATTGTACAATGTATATGCCTACTGACAAGGCTCTACTGTACAATGTATGTACCTACTGATAAGACTCCATTGTACAATGTACCTACTGGTAATGCTCCACTGTACAATGTATGTACCTACTCATAAGGCTTCATTGTACAATGTATGTACCTACTGATAAGGCTCTATTGTACAATGTATGTACATAATGATAAGGCTCTATTGTACAATGTATGTACCTACTGATAAGACTCCATTGTACAATGTACCTACTGGTAATGCTCCACTGTACAATGTATGTACATACTGATATACTGATAAGGCTCTATTGTACAATGTATGTACCTACTGATAAAACTCTATTGTACAATGTATGTAACTACTGATATGGCTCTATTGAACAATGTATGTACCTACTGATAAGGCTCTATTGTACAATGCATGTACCTACTGATAAGGCTCCACTGTACAATGTACCTACTGATAAGGCTCTATTGTACAATGTATGCACCTACTGATAAGACTCTATTGTACAATGTATGTACCTACTGATAAGGCTCTATTGTACAATGTATGTACCTACCGATAAGGCTCTATTGTACAATGTATGTACCTACTGATAAGACACTCTTGTACAGTGTATGTATCTACTGATAAGGCTCTATTGTACAATGTATGTATCTACTGATAAGGCTCTATTGTACAATGTATGTACCTACTGATAAGGCTCTATTGTACAATGTATGTACATAATAAGCAGGCTCTTTTGTACAATGTATGTACATAATAAGCAGGCTCTACTGTATGTATCTGTATCGTTACATACTGTCGTGTTATATCTCTATCGTTACATACTGTCGTGTTGTATCTCTATCGTTACATACTGTTGTGGTGTATCTCTATCGTTACATACTGTCGTGTTGTACCTCTATCGTTACATACTGTCGTGGTGTATCTGTATCGTATAATACTGTCGTAGTGTATCTCTATCGTTACATACTGTCGTGGTGTATCTGTATCGTTACATACTGTTGTGTTGTATCTCTATCGTTACATACTGTCATGGTGTATCTGTATCGCATACTGTTGTGTTGTATCTCTATCGTTACATACTGTCGTGGTGTATCTCTATCGTTACATACTGTCATGTTGTATCTCTATCGTTACATACTGTTGTGGTGTATCTCTATCGTTACATACTGTCGTGGTGTATCTCTATCGCTACATACTGTCGTGGTGTATCTCTATCGTTACATACTGTCGTGTTGTATCTCTATCGTTACATACTGTCGTGGTGTATCTGTATCGTTACATACTGTCGTAGTGTATCTGTATCGTTACATACTGTCGTGGTGTATCTCTATCGTTACATACTGTTGTGGTGTATCTCTATCGTTACATACTGTTGTGGTGTATCTCTATCGCTACATACTGTCGTGGTGTATCTCTATCGTTACATACTGTCGTGGTGTATCTCTATCATTACATACTGTCGTGGTGTATCTCTATTGTTACATACTGTCGTGGTGTATCTCTATCGTTACATACTGTTGTGTTGTATCTCTATCATTACATACTGTCGTGGTGTATCTCTAATGTTACATACTGTTGTGGTGTATCTCTATTGTTACATACTGTCGTGGTGTATCTGTATCGTTACATACTGTTGTGTTGTATCTGTATCGTTACATACTGTTGTGGTGTATCTGTATCGTTACATACTGTCGTGGTGTATCTCTATCGCTACATACTGTTGTGGTGTATCTGTATCGTTACATACTGTCGTGGTGTATCTCTATCGTTACATACTGTCGTGGTGTATCTCTATCGTTACATACTGTCGTGGTGTATCTGTATCGTTACATACTGTCGTGGTGTATCTCTATCACTACATACTGTCGTGGTGTATCTCTATCGTTACATACTGTCGTGTTGTATCTCTATCGTTACATACTGTCGTGGTGTATCTGTATCGTTACATACTGTCGTGGTGTATCTGTATCGTTACATACTGTCGTGGTGTATCTCTATCGTTACATACTGTCGTGGTGTATCTGTATCGTTACATACTGTCGTGGTGTATCTCTATCGCTACATACTGTCGTGGTGTATCTGTATCGTTACATACTGTCGTGGTGTATCTGTATCGTTACATACTGTCGTGGTGTATCTCTATCGTTACATACTGTCATGGTGTATCTCTATCGTTACATACTGTAGTTGTGTATCTCTATCGTTACATACTGTCGCGGTGTATCTGTATCGTTACATACTGTCGTGTTGTATATCTCTATCGTTACATACTGTCGTGGTGTATCTTTATCGTTACATACTGTCGTGGTGTATCTGTATCGTTACATACTGTCGTGGTGTATCTCTATCACTACATACTGTTGTGGTGTATCTGTATCGTTACATACTGTCGTGGTGTATCTGTATCGTTACATACTGTCGTGGTGTATCTCTATCGTTACATACTGTAGTTGTGTATCTGTATCGTTACATACTGTAGTTGTGTATCTCTATCGTTACATACTGTCGCGGTGTATCTCTATCGTTACATACTGTCGTGATGTATCTGTATCACTGTACTTGCATACCCAATGACTGTCATGTAACTGTGCATTTACTTAACCCTTTCCCTCATATAAACATGTTTTCACGCATTTGCAAACAGAGTAGACCCAGATCAGACGGCTCCTATAGGAGCCTTCTGATCAGGGTCTACTCTGTTTGCTAATGGAATTTGATAGGTATGTTTCTTTAGTTTCCAAAATCGCTGTAATGTTCCACATTCCATATTTTGTCTATATTCATTAGATATTGAAATTTGGTCTAGGTATAGAACAGGGAAAGGGTTAAGTCTTCCTAGAGGACTAGCTTCCTGCAATCTCCTCTAGCAGACTTAGATCAATATATCAAGGATTATGCTTTCAGCAAAAAGAGAACAAAAAACCTCTCAAGTCTTCAACTTGCTTCAATAGAAGAAGACTGCTCTCTTTGCATGCTAATTTATTGTCGTCTGGAAATTGTGTCATCGGCAGTTTTTAAAATTAATTTATTTTTCATTTCTGTTCAAAACTACAGTACATGGGTCAGACAGTTTGGAATCTGTTGAGACTCGATGTCATCTGTATCCAAAGTTCACGGGGTCCAGATAAGATGCGTAAATCTAAACATTTTCAAGAATAGCTCCTTTATTTCTCCATCAAACCCTAGATTATGACCACTCTTTAGAATTGTCTCGAAGGTTTGGTGGAGAAATGACGATTTTAGTATTTGGGTATGCACCGTTATCTGTAGCTCTGAAACTGATTGCATAGGTTAGCACATATTCAACGCTAGCATGATACAAGATGACCCTACCCTGCTGTGAAGATTGCTGTCTCGTCAAGCTTTCAATACTTCAGTCTTAAATATTATCCAGTCACTTATGTTTAAACTTTGTGTATGCTAAGTAATTTTTGTCATCTGTCAATTGTCATCTGCTGCTCAGCTGTCGTCTGCAACATTTTCAAATTTTTCTAATATTTTGTATGCAGAAGTGGAGCCAGCGAGTGACAAATAGGTTGGATATCAGATCAGACTCAATTTTTTGTGGAGCCTGATCTGGATAAGAGATGTTTGTATAAATGGCAGGAGAATGCACTGTTGCTAGCATGCAAACAGTTAAGAAACTAACCGCTGACTGGCAAACAGCTTGGATCACTGTCTGCCACACAGATCTAGAGTTTAACTTTGCATCTCATCATCTCAATCCAAGCTACTTACATATGCCAGTCAACTCCAGACTAGCAGAATCAGGGTAAAAAGCTCTGCAGGAAATGAAATGGCAGTAATATAAGTAAAACTAGAGGTTTGTTTTTGTCACAAAAACAGATGTCTCCCCCTTCATCGTCTTTCCAATACACAAGTTTAATGTTTGTAACTCCAAAGATATCAGGGGGAGACAATTCAAAAAACCCAGGTGCACAACAGTCATGCTGGTGAACATTCCTGGGAAGTTTGGTGACTCTAGCCCTAGCAGTTTCAGAAATATGTACAACACAAAGTTTGTCTTATTTTAAGTCATCATGGGCAATAACTCCAATGTTATCAGGGTGATCTGGCTGTGTACAGTGGTTGCACTTCAAACTCTCTATTCATTACACAGAGTTGTGTATAGGCATACTTAGGAATATATTTTGTATTTCTCTGCCAAATAGTTAATTTTGCTACTACTCATTCGAATCAAGGAGATGAGGCAATTTCAATGAGTAGCACAGCCAGGTAGTGATTGACTGAGAAATAAGAGACTCTGAACACGACTTATCTACAACCCTGTATCAGTAAATCATTTTAACCTATTACTTCATGCATATTCATGTAAGAAACAATAACATTATGAATATTAATTAGATTAATTGTTATAATAATAGCACATGGGCGCAGGAAGTTTTGACCATGGCAGATTAAACTGTAAAATCATATCAAGATCATATCTTAACCCTTTTCTCCATAAATATGCCTTTCTACGCCTCTGTATAAGTCACTTTTTGAAACCATTGTTATAAAATGCTCTATTTATCACAATGGTTGCAAAACAACACATTTCTAAAATTCTCCTTTTCTATAGTTAATGCTTCTTTTGAGTAGATTTATTCAAAGAGGTTGGGTCTAAAAATAGCCTATGGAGGAAAGGGTTAAGCAACCAGAGCAAACATTATCCAATCAATATTATATTATAAGCAAACAGAGCAGACCCTGATCAGACAGTTCCTATAGGAGCCATCTGATCTGGGTCTACTCTGTTTGCAAAGGCGTAGAAAGGTGCATTCATGGTTTAACAACAACTCTGATAGGAAGAGCAGGTAACAAAGAAATAATTGTCCCTTTGAACCAACTGCGCATCTTATAACAAGATCTATGGCGGCTGTCAAAGAACATAAACATCCTGCAGAACTGGAATTCTTTTCTGGTGTGTGCTCTATGACTACACACACACATGTTAGTTCCCTACTTACTTGCCTGTATCTGTAAAGTACAGTGTTCTCTGTCTTAACCCTTTCCTCCATAAATATGCCTTAATCTACGCCTCTTTAAAAGTCACATGTTGAAAAGACACCTGTTGTAAAAGTCACCTGTTGTAAAAGTCACCTGTTGAAACCATTGTGATAAATAGAGCATTTGCTCCTATATGAGCAAATGCTCTATTTATCACAATGGTTTCAAACTACAAAATTCTAAAAATGTCCTTTTCTCTAGTTATTAATGCTGACCTTTTCGGTAGATTTATTCAAAGTGGTTGGGTCTAAAAATAGCCTATGGAGGAATGGGTTAAGCCATCAAAAACTGGTCTAATTATGGGTTTGTAAGGCATGTGGTAGCTTCATGCAGGTAGAAAGCTCTTTGCATTACTTTTGCCCTGCATTTAGAATTTTGTAGTTTGAAACCATTGTGATAAATAGGAGCAAATGCTCTATTTATCACAATGGTTTCAATAGGTGATTTTACAGAGGCGTAGAAAGGCGTATTTATGAAGGAAAGGTTTAACCCATTGGTATTCCCTCAAAGTGACTTTGACAGAGGTACCAAAAGGCATCTTTATGTGGGAATGGGTTAACTCAAGAGTCCGGCCACTCAGCATGAAAGACTTATGAAAGACTTAAGCTTGCTTCAGGGTTGTGAATGACAAAAAGTGCAGACCCTGATCAGAGGGCTCTTCCAGAATCAAAGATTATATCTGAGTGGCCTTTGTAGATAGGTTTCTCTGTATATATTCCCAACACTTTGACATTATACTGTTCAAGTTGTGATTATTTTCCCCATCATTTTATTACTTACAATAATAATGAACCAAATTCCAAGTTTTATTAGGATTAATCTAGTATTACTGATTCATAAGTTTTTGCATGCCACCTGAATATTTGTGATACCTTTAGCAAAATGTTTGAATCTAGATGAGATGTAGAGTGACACATTAGAATCCAAACTGTTTGGCGGCACTTATAATTGCTCTTGAAAAGAAAGAAGAAAACTTATGTCTACTTTGAAACTGAAAAAGATGACAAAAGTTGCTGACAACTATCTCGTATATATATTAATGAAAAGTGATGATAGAAAACTAATATCCAACCTTTTTGTACTAGCTGCCAATACTTCCCAGCAAAACACTAGCTTAATCCTTTGAAGGCTTAATATTCAAAAAGGAATGGTTCGTAACCATCGCTGTTATATGCTAATGTTCATTTAATGTATATATATATAATCATATATATTAAAAAATAAATTAGAAATCCAGTTTTTTACGTTTATTTGCGTTAGCGCTTTCAATGCTATTGCATATCATCAGACATTTTAAACGTATATGTATATATATATTAAAAAAGACTAAATGTTATATGGCTTTAAAATCTTTAATTAATAACTTAAAAATGCGCGACGCGTTTCATCAGATCATCAGGCGCAATATTATGACGTCATGACTTTGTTGTCATGACGTCGTCGTCCCTACTTCCTGTAAGGCTGGTAACTCTGTCAGACAAATGTTTTAATTAGTACATAAATACTTAAACTGCAGTTTAAGTATTTATGTATTATATTAATTCCCTATTTTGGAATATTAACTTCATTGTGTTTTAATTAGAACAAGAAGAACTATCCATTCACAGCAAATTAGAGACCCATCAACAAGACAAATTCCTTTAAGCGAACATTTAGAAAAATGCGGAATCAAAACCCTTCAATATGAAATATTTCCCTTTTTTAAATTAAAGACAGATAGTGTTTCAGCTAGGCTAGAAAAATAAAAATATTTTATACAAAAATTTAAACCAACCCTAAATGCAATTAATTTCTAATTAAAACATTTGTCTGACAGAGTTACCAGCCTTACAGGAAGTAGGGACGACGACGTCATGACAACAAAGTCATGACGTCATAATATTGCGCCTGATGATCTGATGAAACGCGTCGCGCATTTTTAAGTTATTAATTAAAGATTTTAAAGCCATATAACATTTAGTCTTTTTTAATATATATATAGCCTTTCCGGTTGTATTCTATTGCCAGTTATATAATATATATATATATATATATATATATATATATATATGAAAGAGTATAATTTGCAAAGGAGGAATTAGACTGACAAACAATGCAGAACCTGTTCGGGGGGGGGGGGGTATATACTCAGGAGAACTCTGATCTGGGTCTACACTGTATGCAAATGTCAGTATATTAGTTTTCTGCACTCAAGGCTTCAGAAATATTGCTCTCTTATATGAACACTATCGATTGTCAGAAATTTGCAAGTAGGGAAGATCTGAAACCAAGGATTTCTAAAACATTGATTGCCCTCCTCTTTCAAACCATTATGCAGATTTACAGATAAAGGTGCATACTTGAATACTAAAAGTGTCATTTCTCTACCAAACCCTATGTTGTGACCACTCTTTATAAGCGTCCTAAAGAGTAGTCACAACATAGCAATTGGTAGAGAAATAAAGAAGTTATTCTTGAAAATGTTTTAATCTATGCATCTTATCTGGACTTCTGATTATGGATTGTCATATTTTCAGGAATATTACACACAAGCAATATATTTAATGAACAAAAACAGTTTGTTTTCATAAAACAGGCAGATCGTATTGAATACCCTAACCCCATCCAATAAGACTTAACCCTTTCAGTGCAGAAACGAGTCACTATTGTCCTTTGCAAACTGTGTACAACCAGATTAGATGGCTCCTAGAGGAGCCCTCTCATCTGGGTCTACACTGTTTGTCAGGTTACACTTTTCTTTAACTTTTTACTCCATTAATAGGCCTTTCTATGTCTTTGCAAACAGAGTAGTCCCAGATCACAGTCTGCTTGGATTTCTCAAGAAATAATATAAATATGAGACTGTATTTTCTTGCATGGCCACAATTTCATTTTGTTCATTATGCCATAATACAAATGAATATTACTGATATTCATGATGTCATTATTTCTTACATGAATATTCATGGAGTAAGGGGTTAAAAATCCCTAAAGCTTGACCTGTTTGAATTTTTGAACAGTCCATTTGAAAATTCAGCAATGAAATGGTTAATGTTTGACCATTGCTGTACCATGTACATCATCCCTATAACTGTTTCTGTATGACTATTTCTGCATCATGTACATCAGCCCTATAACTGTTTCTGTATGACTATTTACGCATCATGTACATCAGCCCTTTAACTGTTAATCTATGACCATTGTTGCACTGTGTACATCAGCCCTATAACTGTTTCTGTACGACCATTGCTGCACCATGTACATATCAGCCCTATAACTGTTAATGTATGGCCATTGCTGCACCATGTACATCAGTCCTATAACTGTTTCTGTATGGCCATTGCTGCACCATGTACATATCAGCCCTATAACTGTTTCTGTATGACCATTGCTGCACCATGTACATCAGCCCTGTAACTGTTTCTGTATGACCATTGCTGCACCATGTACATATCAGCCCTATAACTTTTAATGTATGACCATATGGCCATTGCTGCACCATGTACATATCAGCCCTATAACTGTTTCTGTATGACCATTGCTGCACCATGTACACCAGCCCTATAACTGCTTCTGTATGACCATTGCTGCACCAAGTACATCAGTCCTATAACTGTTTCTGTATGACCATTGCTGCACCATGTACATATCAGCCCTATAACTGCTTCTGTATGACCATTGCTGCACTATGTACACCAGCCCTATAACTGTTTCTGTACAACCATTGCTGCACCATGTACATCAGCCCTATTACTATTAATGTATGGCCATTGCTGCACCATGTACATCAGCCCTGTAACCGTTTCTGTATGACCATTGCTGCACCATGTACATATCAGCCCTATAACTGTTTCTGTATGACCATTGCTGCACCATGTACCTCAGCCCTATAACTGTTTCTGTATGACCATTGCTGCACCATGTACATATCAGCCCTATAACTGTTTCTGTATGACCATTGATGCACCATGTACATCAGCCCTGTAACTGTTTCTGTATGACCATATGACCATTGCTGCACCATGTACATCAGCCCCATAACTGTTAATGTATGACCATATGGCCATTGCTGCACCATGTACATATCAGCCCTATAACTGCTTCTGTATGACCATTGCTGCACCAAGTACACCAGCCATATAACTGTTTCTGTATGACCATTGCTGCACCATGTACATATCAGCCCTATAACTGTTTCTGTATGACCATTGCTGCACCATGTACACCATCCCTATAACTGCTTCTGTATGACTATTGCTGCACCAAGTACATCAGCCCTGTAACCGTTTCTGTATGACCATTGCTGCACCATGTACATATCAGCCCTATAACTGTTTCTGTATGACCATTGCTGCACCATGTACACCATCCCTATAACTGCTTCTGTATGACTATTGCTGCACCAAGTACACCAGCCCTATAACTGTTTCTGTATGACCATTGCTGCCCCATGTACATATCAGTCCTATAACTGCTTCTGTATGACCATATGGCCATTGCTGCACCATGTACATCAGCCCTGTAACTGATAATGTAATACCATATGGCCATTGCTGCACCATGTACATATCAGCCCTATAACTGCTTCTGTATGACCATTGCTGCACCAAGTACACCAGCCCTATAACTGTTTCTGCATGACCATTGCTGCACCATGTACATATCAGCCCTATAACTGCTTCTGTATGACAATTGCTGCACCATGTACACCAGCCCTATAACTGTTTCTGTACGACCATTGCTGCACCATGTACATTAGCCCTATTACTATTAATGTATGGCCATTGCTGCACCATGTACATCAGCCCTATAACTGTTTCTGTATGACCATTGCTGCACCATGTACATCAGCCCTATAACTGTTTCTGTATGACCATTGATGCACCATGTACATATCAGCTCTATTACTATTAATGTATGCCCATTGCTGCCCCATGTACATCAGCCCTATAACTGTTTCTGTACTACCATTGCTGCATCATGTACATCAGCCCTATAACTGTTTCTGTATGACCATATGACCATTGCTGCACCATGTACATATCAGCCCTATAACTGCTTCTGTATGACCATTGCTGCACAATATAAATCAGCCCTATAACTGTTTCTGTATGACCATTGCTGCACCATGTACATATCAGCCCTATAACTGTTTCTGTATGACCATTGCTGCACCATGTACATCAGCCCTATGACTGTTTCTGTATGAATATTGCTGCATCATGTACATCAGCCCTATAACTGTTTCTGTACTACCATTGCTGCATCATGTACATCAGCCCTATAACTGTTTCTGTATGACCATATGACCTTTGCTGCACTGTGTACATCTGCCTTATAACTGTTTCTGTATGGCCATTGCTGCACCATGTACATCAGCCCTATAACTGTTACTGCATGACCATTGCTGCACCATGTACATCAGCCCTGTAACTGTTTCTATATGGCCATTGCTGCACCATGTACATCAGTCCTATAACTGTTTCTGTATGACCATTGCTGGACCTGATGTACATCAGCCCTAGAACTGTTTCTGTATGACCATTGCTGGACCTGATGTACATCAGCCCTATAACTGTTTCTTTATCAAAACTATGGACCAATTTTGATGACCTTTCGTCTATAAAAATGTCACTTGCTACAATGCTGGAAATAAATTTCT
Source organism: Azorinus chamasolen (assembly GCA_963576725.1). NCBI lineage: Eukaryota > Metazoa > Mollusca > Bivalvia > Cardiida > Solecurtidae > Azorinus > Azorinus chamasolen. The sequence goes on along the minus strand of OY755237.1, from coordinate 53,587,276 downwards.
TTTCAAAGAAACATAATTATTTCTTACATGAATATTGATCAGAGAAATGGTTAAAGGTTGGTGATAAAGAAACCCACAGTGTCCAGCTTCACAATGTGTCACACAGTGCAAACCCTGGCCAGATACAGCTAAACCCACAGTGTCCTGCTTCACAATGTGTCACACAGTGCAAACCCTGGCCAGAATACAGCTAATTAGCCTGATAATTTTATATGAGTTTATATCGTCAGCAAGGTTTGAAATTCTTAAGTCTGGAAGCTGCTCATATATTGATCAGAATAAAACAGATTAAAAATAATTAATGTTACTTTTATTAACCTGGAGATGGTTACCATGGTAACCTCATTTTATGACAGAGGTTGAATTCCATTCAAACTTCAATTTCTATGTGTGAGTCTCGTATAATCTACGTGTGAGTCTCGTATAATCTATTCATTACATGAAGAACAATGAGAGTATGTTTCCCGCTATTATAGTTGGTAACGTAAGCATTTATGCAAATGAGCATGTCATTATCACGCTTTGAAACCTATTTGAGCAACACCATGAAAAAGGTTATCATATATTATCCGAGCTGGAAATTTGAGGCCCAGTCTAACCCTTTCCCAGTTCAATATTCATGTAAGAAATAATAACATCATGAATATTTATTAGCTGAACTTTTATAATGTTGACTTTTCAAGGAAATTGTGTGCTTTGACAAAATCTTTGGAATCAGATCTATATCATGTCAAAATCAAACAGAGCAGACCCTGATCAGATGGCTCTTATGAGTCTACTCAGTTTGTAAATGCATGTAAAGGCTTAATTTATATTAGGGAAAGGGTTAAAGATATGAAAATAATATAGTTTATTTTCAAGAACAGTTCCTTTATTTCTCCACCAAACCCTATACTATGACCACTGTAACTGTTTCAAGTCTGATAACTGTATATGAGATCTATACAGACAGTGTAGGAGCTGTCTAATCAGGCTCAGTGTGTAGGAGCTGTCTAATCAGGCTCAGTGTGTAGGAGCTGTCTAATCAGGCTCAGTGTGTAGGAGCTGTTTAATCAGGCTCAGTGTGTAGGAGCTGTCTAATCAGGCTCAGTATGTAGGAGCTGTCTAATCAGGCTCAGTGTGTAGGAGCTGTCTAATCAGGCTCAGTGTGTAGGAGCTGTCTAATCAGGCTCAGTGTGTAGGAGCTGTCTAATCAGGCTCAGTGTGTAGGAGCTGTCTAATCAGGCTCAGTGTGTAGGAGCTGTCTAATCAAGCTCAGTGTGTAGGAGCTGTCTAATCAGGCTCAGTGTGTAGGAGCTGTCTAATCAGGCTCAGTGTGTAGCAGCTGTCTAATCAGGCTCAGTGTGTAGGAGCTGTCTAATCAGGCTCAGTGTGTAGGAGCTGTCTAATCAAGCTCAGTGTGTAGGAGCTGTCTTATCAGGCTCAGTGTGTAGCAGCTGTCTAATCAGGCTCAGTGTGTAGCTGTCTAATCAGGCTCAGTGTCTAGGAGCTGTCTAATCAGGCTCAGTGTGTAGGAGCTGTCTAATCAGGCTCAGTGTGTAGGAGCTGTCTAATCAGGCCACTGAGCTTTGTTTGCTTATGGAATTATGGTATCCCTTTACTCCATAAACACACCTTTCTACTCCTTTGCAAACAGAGTAGATACAGATCAACTTTAGTCTGCTCCGTTTGCTTATGAAGTCATGATGAAATTGTGCTTTGTTCATAGTGTATATAATAAAAATTCAATTATTATTCATGAGTATTTCATGTATAAATATTCATGTCAGTAATTAGGGTTATAGATTCTGCAATGGTCATCAAAACTCTGTGGGCATATACCATTACAAATTCAGGCAATAAATATTCATGATATCATCATTTCATATATGAATAATGAAGAGGGAATTAGGGTTAAGTAAGATTATGAGTTGCTTTTGTTCTGATCTTGATCAATAGCGTTTATCAAGGACAGACTACGTAATAAACAGCTGCACACGTAATGTGTCTCAGCTATATAACACAGAGGAAATAAAGCTGTGCTTTATGACTTTCCAATTAACCTTTCCATTTCAGTTAGGAATAGAAGAAAATTATCTCGGTATGAGATCATGCAATCCAATCATTAGGATGCGGAGTGCTATGTAAATACTATGGTTCTTATTTCCACGAATAATTTCCTAAAATGTCAACTATCACATAGACAGTTAAACCCTTTCCCTGTTCTACATGTATTAACCCTTTCCCTGTTCTACATTCATTAACCCTTTCCCTGCTCTCTATTTATTAACCCTTTTCGTGTTCTACATTTATATTTATTAACCCTTTCCCTGTTCTACATGTATTAACCCTTTTCCTGTTCTACATTTATTAACCCTTTTCATGTTCTACATTTATATTTATTAACCCTTTCCCTGTTCTACATGTATTAACCCTTTTCCTGTTCTACATTTATTAACCCTTTTCGTGTTCTACATTTATATTTATTAACCCTTTTCCTGTTCTACATTTATTAACCCTTGCCCTGTTCTACATCTATTAACCCTTTTCCTGTTCTACATTTATTAACCTAACCCTTTCCCTGTTCTACATTTATTCACCCTTTCCCTGTTCTACATTTATTTAGTCTAATTTTCAACACCAACTGAATGTTCATGAACAAAATAGTGATAATGAAGTACATGTATGGAAGGTGGAACAGCATAGCAATTTTAGAAACTAAAGAACCAGATCTATTAAATTCCATACTAACAAACAGTCAACAGACCCTATTCAGCTGACTCCTATAGGTGCTGTTTGATCTGGGTCTACTCTGTTTGTAAATGCATGAAAAGGCGTTTATATGAGTGAAAGGGTTAACCCTTTCGATGTTGTATACTCATGTAAGAAATAATGACATCAAGAACATTTATTAGCTGAATATTGGCATATGAACACAGGATTATTTGGTAGTGTTACAATAGGAGCCTGCTGATATACTTTATTTGCAAAGGTGTGAATAAGCTTTTATATTAGAGTTAACCCTTTACATGATAAAAACAGCTGGAGGTCTGCTCTGTTTACATACTACAGATCTGATTATACAGGTTCTGTTATATACAGATGTGATTCTGCGGGTTCTGTTATATACAGATCTGATTCTATAGGTTCTGTTATATACAGATTTGATTCCACGGGTTCTGTTATATACAGATCTGATTCTACGGACTTCTGATATATATATATATATATATATATATATATATATATATATATATATATATAAAAAGACTAAATGTTATATGGCTTTAAAATCTTTAATTAATAACTTAAAAATGCGCGACGCGTTTCATCAGATCATCAGGCGCAATATTATGACGTCATGACTTTGTTGTCATGACGTCGATGTCCCTACTTCATGTAAGGCTGGTAACTCTGTCAAACAAATGTTTGAATTTGAAATTAATTGCATTGAGGCAAATTAACAGAACCCGTATAATCACATCTGTATACAATATCACCCATAGAATCAGATCTGTATATAACAGAACCTGTAGAATCAGATCTGTATATAACAGAACCTGTGGAATCACATCTGTATGTATGTGTATATATATATATATATATATATATATGCATATATGTATATATACAACAAAGTCATGACGTCATAATATTGCGCCTGATGATCTGATGAAACGCGTCGCGCATTTTTAAGTTATTAATTAAAGATTTTAAAGCCATATAACATTTAGTCTTTTTTAATATATATATATAGCCTTTCCGGTTGTATTCTATTGCCAGTTATATAATATATATATATATATATATATACATATATACATATATATATATACACATACATACAGATGTGATTCCACAGGTTCTGTTATATACAGATCTGATTCTACAGGTTCTGTTATATACAGATCTGATTCTATGGGTTATATTGTATACAGATGTGATTATACGGGTTCTGTTATATACAGATGTCATTCTACAGATTTCTGTTATATACAGATGTGATTCTACGGGTTCTGTTTGATTATGAAATACTATAGATCTGATTCTACAGGTTCTGTTATAGCAGGCTAGAGATTGTTGTGAAACAGTTGATAGGTTTTACTGTGTGGCTTGGTTACAAGCTCCGTCAGTTATACGTAGAGTGTTGGCATGGTAAGCCAGAGGCCTTGGGTTCGAGTCCCAGTTGAGTCACAACTTTTTCATCATGTTACCTTTGGCGCCCAACGTAAATATCCCACAGGGTGATTTATATGATGATAATATGAAGATTATATGAAAATAATTTGGAATAATAAGAAACTCATGGAGTGTTCTTTGAATAAGAATTCGGGACGAATTCTTGTATAGAAGGGGTGTGTGTAGCCAGGTAGAGATTGTGGTGAAATAGTTGATAGGCTTTACTGTGTGGCTTGGTAGCTCAGTCGGTAGAGTGTTGGCATGGTCCTAGGTTCGAGTCCCAGTCGAGTCACAACTTTTTCACCATGTTACATAAGTACCTTTATTACAATGTAAACCGAGAAAAAGAGTTGTAACATATAAAACAGAGCAGACCCTGATGAGAGAACTCCTACAGGAACTGTCTGATCTGGGTCGACTCTGTTACAAATTTACAAAACAAAGATGGAATACCAGGCAAAGACTGTAGGAGCTGCCTGATCTGGGTCTACTCTGTTTGCAAAGTCATAAAAGAAGATTGAATTACAAGTGATGGCTTATAAAAATACCCCACAAAGTAAAGCAACGTCAGGGACAGAAATAGAGAAGACATACATTGGATGAGGGCAACAAGTTGAACACGTTTCGGATGTTTTTAGGTTATTTTCTGCAACGCTCTGCTACATGTGCAGATCTGGGTGCAGCTAAACGAATTTTACAGCGAGACGTAATGTGCATTGCAGGTTGGTTTAATAATTAATTAAGCAACACTGCATGTTGGTCGCTCTCATATCCGTGGCACACAGCCTTTTATTTGATTTCTCAATTAACCCTTTACTCCATGAATATTCATGTAAGAAATAATGACATCATATCTATATTTTTCCATAAGCAAACAGAGCAGGATCTACTATGTTTGTATAGGTGCTGAATTAAAGGCATATTTTTTTTGTAGGAGCCATCTACTCTGGGTCTACTCTATTTGCAAAGGTGCTAAAAGGCATACATGGGCTACAGAGTTAATACAGGATGATAGTTATAAATGCAGAAAGCTGCCATGTGAGTTTTCCGAGTAATTTTGTTTTTCATTGGCACTTTATCATGATCATCTCACGCTTTTGTTTTTACCCCTTTGGAAACAAAGTAGACCCAGATCTGTACGAGCTGTCTGTACAATGATGGCCTATTCTCTTTGCTTGTATGCTACAGATTGGACTCTAAGAAAATGCTGTTTAATAATACAATTGTTTATTTATATTCTGCCATTATAAAACAATCAAATAAAGATTCATGAGTTAGCTATTTCTTTCATGAGGAAACTATCTACTTCAATCCTTTAACACATTACCTCATAGGCTTTTTTTTTTTAGATCCAACCTCTTTGAATAAATCTACTGAAAAGGAGCATTAATTAGAGGAAAGAAAATTTTAAGAATTTTTTAGTTTGAAACCAATGTTATATATATAGAGCATTTCATTTTTGCTCCTATGGAGCAAAATTAATGCTCTATATATCACAATGGTTTCAACAGGTGACTTTTGCAGCAAGGTCAAAAGGCATCAATATGAAGGAATGGTTATTGAGCAGACCTGTGGGAGCCATCTGATACACTAGACCAGTCTGACCCGAGGGAACCATCTGATACATTAGACCAGTCTGACCTATGGGAGCCATCTGATACATTAGATCAGTCTGACCTGTGGGATCCATCTGATACATTAGACCAGTCTGACCTGTGGGAGCCATCTGATACATTAGACCAGTCTGACCTGTGGGAGCCATCTGATACAAGACCAGTCTGACCTGTAAGAGCCATCTGATACAAGACCAGTCTGACCTGTGGGAGCCATCTGATACATTAGACCAGTCTGACCTGTGGGAGCCATCTGATACATTAGACCAGTCTGACCTGTGGGAGCCATCTGATACAAGACCAGTCTGACCTGTAGGAGCCATCTGATACAAGACCAGTCTGACATGTGGGAGCCATCTGATACATTAGACCAGTCTGACCTGTGGGAGCCATCTGATACATTAGACCAGTCTGACCTGTGGGAGCCATCTGATACAAGACCAGTCTGACCAGTGGGAGCCATCTGATACATTAGACCAGTCTGACCTGTGGGAGCCATCTGATACATTAGACCAGTCTGACTTGTGGGAGCCATCTGCTACAAGACCAGTCTGACCTGTGGGAGTCATCTGATACAAGACCAGTCTGACATGTGGGAGCCATCTGATACATTAGACCAGTCTGACCTGTGGGGGCCATCTGATACATTAGACCAGCCTGACCTGTAAGAGCCATATGATACAAGACCAGTCTGACCTGTGGGAGCCATCTGATACATTAGACCAGTCTGACCTGTTGGAGCCATCTGATACATTAGACCAGTCTGACCTGTGGGAGCCATCTGATACAAGACCAGTCTGACCTGTAGGAGCCATCTGATACAAGACCAGTCTGACATGTGGGAGCCATCTGATACATTAGACCAGTCTGACCTGTGGGAGCCATCTGATACATTAGACCAGTCTGACCTGTGGCAGCCATCTGATACAAGACCAGTCTGACCTGTGGGGGCCATCTGATACATTAGACCAGTCTGACCTGTGGGAGCCATTCTGATACATTAGACCAGTCTGACTTGTGGGAGCCATCTGATACAAAACCAGTCTGACCTGTGAGAGTCATCTGATACATTAGACCAGTCTGACCTGTGGGAGCCATCTGATACATTAGACAAGTCTGACCTGTGGGAGCCATCTGATACATTAGACCAGTCTGACCTGTGGGAGCCATCTGATACATTAGACCAGTCTGACCTGTGGGAGCCATTATGATACATTAGACCAGTCTGACCTGTGGGAGCCATCTGATACATAAGACCAGTCTGATCTGTGGAAGCCATCTGATACAAGACCAGTCTGACCTGTGGGAGCCATCTGATACAAGACCAGTCTGATCTGTGGAAGCCATCTAATACAAGACCATTCTGACCTGTGGGAGCCATGATACATTAGACCAGTCTGACCTGTGGGAGCCATTCTGATACATTAGACCAGTTTGACATGTGGGAGCCATCTGATACATAAGACCAGTCTGACCTGTGGGAGCCATCTGATACATTAGACCAGTCTGACCTGTGGGAGCCATCTGATACATTAGACCAGTCTGACCTATGGGATCCATCTGATACATTAGACCAGTCTGACATGTGGGAGCCATCTGATACAAGACCAGTCTGAACATCATGAATATTAATTAGGTTGATTGCTATAATAGCACATGGACACAGGAGTATTTGGCCATGGCAGAAACTATAGATTTATTACTAAATTATACCACAAGCAAACAGAGCAGATCCTGATCAGACGGCTCCTATATTTTCACAGTTTGTAGATAACAATATATTGCTCAACATTCTAAGAGCTACCCAATGGCTTTGACCAAGAAGAGATACCATGTAACGTTATGGCGCTGTACTAGGATTCTATATTTTTGATGCTCTGATTAGGAAATGTTAACTCATTAAGCACAAATTAGGTTTTGCTTGCAAAATGTGTCTCCTACTCTAATTAGAAATACAGACAAGGTGTCCAATAGTTCTAATCCTTTAGAGATTCAGGTTTTTTCACAAATTCACAGCTAGAAATAGGCAGATGACATTTTTAGGAGGATAGCTAGTAAAAGGTCTACCTCTCTCACATATAAACTCTTTTTCGTGCCTTTGCAAACAGAGCAGACCCAGATCAGAATAACTGATGGATCCTGTAGAAGCCATCTGATTTCTCAGGGTCTGCTCTGTTTGCTTATGAAGTTATAATAGATCTGACTCTGCAGTTTCTACCAAAATCACATATTTATATGGTCCATTATAAAAACTTCAGTAACTATAAATGATGGTATTATTTCAGACATGAATATTCAGCACGGAATTAACCCATTCCTGCATAGGCTATTTTTTAGAGCCATCCTCTTTCATTAAATCTACCAAAAAGGAGCATTTACTAGAGAAAAGGAAATTTTCAGAATTGTGTAGTTTTGAAACAAATGCTCTATACATATATTTTTGCAATTTTGACAAAAACATTATCAGAGTAACAAACAGTTTTGTTCCTGATAAGACATCATGCTACTAAGTGTCTGGTCTGGATCCAGACTGTTTAGCCCTTTCCCTGTTGACTTTTAAGACAATAGCATGAATATTTATTAGCTGAATTTTTTAACCATTTCCTCCATCAATACGCCTTTCTACGCCTCTGTAAAAGTCACTTTATGAAACCATTGTGATAAATAGAGCATTTGCTCCTATACGAGCAAATGCTCTTTTTATCACAATGGTTTCAAACTACAAAATTCTAAAATTTTCCTTTCCTCTAGTTAATGCTCCTTTTGGGAAGATTTATTCAAAGAGGTTGGGTCTTAAAATAGCCTATGGAGGAATGGGCTAATGGCTTATGTTCACAGAATATTTTTATATCTGAGTCTAAAAATCTGTATAGCGTCATATCTATTATCTGATCTGGGTCTACTCTGTTTGCAAAACATGAAGAAACGTTTATGAGAGAAACTGTTAAGCAAACAGAACAGACCTGAGATCTGACTGTTCCTGTCGGAGCCATTTCTTATCTGGGTCTGTTTTGTTAGGTTATGAAAGTATACAGATCTGAATCTACTGTTTCTGCTACTGACCAAACAGTAAAATCTTGATTATTCGAACACTGAAATAGGTATTAGTATCGATCTTTAAGACAGGTGGCAGCTTAATGCATGGTATGAATTTCACCATGCATTAAGCAGGCACCTGCCTAAAAGAGTCTAAATTCTTCTATACAGAAAATTCGACTAATCGAGATTTTACTGTATCTTTAGTTTTTACATGAATATTCATCTAGTTAAAGGTTACATTTGCCGGAAGTGTGTCGAAGCTGTAGCCTAATCATATAACAAATTCACATTCATCACTCCATATACATGTATATTCCCCACAAAATGTTTCTGGAAGCAGTTCCAGTGTTAGTTGGTAATTAGTTTTTCGATTTCTGTTTTTTGTCACCATGTTTTCAAACTGGAATAAGAAAACAATTGTGCTGCATTCATTGAAATACAATTCCCTGGTCACGTAAAGTTGTGCATTATTGAAATTCAAAAATAGAAATTTCTCTTCATTACACTTTCAGCCCAGAGGTGGTTTTCCGATAGAAATATGGTGACGGGTTTTGTAGAATTTGCACCAGATTTTGTCAAATAAAGGAATACTTGAATTCTGAATATTTAACATGGAATGCTGTTTAACCCTTTACCTGATAAAGATGCCTTTTACTCCATAAAAACACCTTTCTACGCCTTTGCAAACAGAGTAGACCCAGATCAGACGGCTCCTATAGGAGCCGTCTGATCAGGGTCTGCTCTGTTTTCTTGTGATATGATATACTGTGATGGGAGTTCCCTGTATTTATTAATTCTTTATGTAGCAGTCATATGCTTAAGCCCTTTGCAAACAGAGTAGACCCACATGAGACAGCTCCTGTTGGAACCATCTGATAAGTGCCTGTTCTGTTTGCATATGGAATTATACAGAACTCATTCTACAGTTATGGTTAAGCATTGCCTTTAATATTAAATGTGCCAATACAAATCAAGAGCACTGCAAGCGGGTGCAACGCTCGTCTATCGTCATTGTCAAGATGAACATGCATATCAACAAGAGCTGTCCACAGACAGCGCGCTCCACTTTCTTTAGTGCTGGATAGTGTAGTGGAAGTCTAAGTCAGAAAGGGGAGATAACTACAGCAAAATTAATTTTAGGGTTACCTGCCCTTGTGAAAAGGGTCCCCCTTGTAATAGTTAACATGTATACCAAAGTTGAACCAAATATCTTGGACAGTTTCTGAGACATAGACCTGAACATAAAACTTAACAAACAATGAAAAATCTAAGTCAAAAAATGGGCATAACTATGGCAAAATTAATTTTAGGGTTACCTACCCTTGTGAAATAGGTTCCCCTTGTGATAGTAAACATACATACTAAATATGAACCAAATATCTTTGATGGTTTCTGAGAAAAGGGACCTTAACAAAAAGGTTAACCAATGCCGACGCCGACACCCACGCCGACAAGAGGGTCATGACAATAGCTCCACTTTTTGAAAAAGTGGAGCTAAAAATAAAGGTTGTAAATGAAAAATTGAAGAAGTTATGGTCAATGTTAAGATTTCGGACGATGAAGACAATGACGACAATGACGCGGACACCGGGGTTACGACAATAGCTCGTGATTTCTTCGAAACAGACGAGCTAAAAATGAATTAATAATTATTCCTTTATCTGTTGAATATTCATGTATTCATAATGACATCATTAAATCTTTACAATGGCATATGAACCCAGGACAGCCTGGCTCATACAGAAACTGTGTAATCCGAGCTTATATAAATATTAGTCCATAAGTAAATACAGCAGACTCTAATCAGAAGGCTCCTGTCGGAGCCGCCTGATCTGGGGTTACACTGTTTGCAAAGGCGTTTGCAAATTTACATGAAGCTCAAAGTGGTCACTCTAGAGAAATGACTGACAATGATGGATTTCCTCTGTGGTTTTTACCCTATCAGGTAATGACAGGAAATTCTACAAGACAATTACTTGCAACACCCAATGACAGTTATTTCTATGAATCCAGAGTATCAATGGAAACCATCAGCCAATTAGGCTATAATTGGTCATCCTTCTGTGCTAAATTCTGGCGCCTGCAGGTTACTTAACCTTTACTATTATTATCTGCACAAATTGTCGTCTGCTGCAATTTGCTAAAAAAACACTAAAAAAACAGTGTCAAGGTGTCAAACAGTTTGGATCTTGATAAGATACCGAGTTACTTGGTGCCTGACACATGGATCTAAACTGTTTGAGACTTTGTCCATACTTTTGCAAAGAAATGAGAGAAATTTATATTAACTCATTCCTTCATATAAACGCCTTTTAATGCATTTGTAAACGGATTAGAGCCAGATCAGACAGCTCCTATAAGGAGCCATCTGATGAGGATCTGCTCTGTTTGCTAATGGAATTTGATATATGTTTCCTTAGTTTCTAAAATGGCTACAATGTTCCACTATTCATTATAACTGTTTTGTCCATGAATATTCAGAAGGTATGGAAATTTGAAATAAATACACAACAGGGAAAGGGTGAAGAATTGAAGACGACAATTTATTGTTGCAGACAAAAAATTACTTAGGTTCAAAGAGTTACAAAAACTTTGAAACCTGAAGCAGATTATAATCTTAGCAGACAAAATTCATATTTTGTGACCCAAAACTTCAAAAGGCAGACTAAATATGAATAATTTGTGACAAATAACTATGGAGACAGAATAATCTGTAACAAATATGTAACAAATCTGTAGCAAAGTACCACCTTTGCAAAGCTAACCATATCAAATGTGCAGCATAGGACTTATGAGACAGGATTATTTTGTAATAAAAGAACCAAGTTCCTGTAGACAGTCACCCAAGGCAACAATTTATATTTTGGTGACCGGACTTTATTACTGTCATTACATTCAATATTCAGACACCCGATCTGACACTGGTTATCCCATTCCCTGTTGAATATTCATTTAAGGAACTAGAATTGTTTTTGATACAAAAACTGATGTCTCCCCTCCCCCCCCCCCCCCCACCCCCCCCACCCCCACGACAAAATTTTCCAAAGTCCCATAACTCTGCAGAAAACCATTGAACTGGAAAAGGAATAAAATATGCACAACTAGGCATGGTGCTGACCAATCCTATGAAGTTTCATAAAAATTCTACCAAAGACTTTGGAGAAACCACGCAGACAAAAATTTTCATGTAAATTTTCAAAGTCCCATATCTCTGCAGAAAATCATCAAACAGGAACAGGAATACGACATGAACAACTAGGCATGGTGTTGATCAATCTTATTAAGTTTCATGAACATTAGACCTAAGGTTTTGGAGAAACCATGCGGACAAAATTTTCCAAGTAAAAATTTAAAATCCCAAAACTCTGCAGAAAATCATCAAACCGGAACAGGAATAAGATATGTACAACTAGGCATGATGCTGATCAATCCTATGAAATTTAATGAATATCCAATTAAAGGTTTTGGAGAAACTGTGCGGACCAAATTTTCTTTGTAAAATTTCAAAGTCACATAACTCTGCAGAAAATCCGGGGCAAAAAACCCAATATTATTGAAGCCAGAGTTATGGAAATTGTGTATGACACTTCCTTCCATCATGCTCTTTCCATAAATGAAATGTTGTTCCAATAGCATCACAAGAACAAGAGTTATTGATCGGACAAAAATGTTAACAAAGGGCAATACCTCCAAAAATATTGAAGTCATAGATATGGCCCTTGTACATGACACTTCCTCTCATCATGTTCTTTCCATATATGAAGTTTCAATCCAATGACATGAGCAATATAGGAGTTTTCGTCCTGACAAAAAATGTGAAAAATAAAAACATTTGATCTTGAATAGTGACCTTGACCTTGAATTGTGATCTTGACCTTTGACCCATGTGCCTAAATCCTTCTGTCTGCACACCAGCTTGTTAAGGAGAACATTTGTGCCACAGCATTTTTGAATCCTTCCAAGGGTTATACAGATGCGGAGCAGACATGAAAATTAAGGCTTAAACATTTGACCTTGAATTGTGACCTTGACCTTTGACCAATGTCCCTGAATCCTGCTGTATGCACATTGGCTTGTTATGGAGTACATTTGTGCCACAGCATTTTGAAATGCTCCCAAGAGTTTAAGAGATATGGAGTGGACACAAAGGTTGTGGCTAAAACCATTTGACCTTGAATTGTGACCTTGACCTTTGACCCACATGCCTCAATCAAATGTTCTGCACATTGTCCTGTTGAGATTAATATTTGTTCCCAAGCATTTTGAAATCTTTCCATATTTGTGAGAGATATGGAGCGGACATAAGTGAGACAGACAGACGGACAGACATACGGACAACTCAACCAAAAACAATATGTCTCCCCATTATAAATGGGGGAGACATAATAATGATGACATCATGAATCCTGCAGGATCCATCGGATCAGGGTCTGCTGTGTTTGCTTTTGATATAATATATTAGCTATGATTCTACAGTTTCTGCAAAAAAAATCCCATGTCCATGTTTTTTTTATAACAAATAGTCTAATTAATATTCATCATATCATTATTTCTTGCATGAACATTTATGGAGTAAAGAGTTAAAGTACGGAAATCAAGTATATATGACTAATGCAAACAGCATAAACCCAGATTGAAGGGTCCCCTAGGAAGCCCTTTGATAAGGGTTTGCACTGTTTCTCATAAAACTTTTTTTTCAGTAATAAATTTTGATACAATTAAATTAAGTAGCATTCAGAGAGGGAGAATTCAGCGGGTTAAGGATAAAAATCATTTTAAGATGACAAATTTTAGGTGTACATTAACCTTTTACTCAATAAATAAGCCTTTCTATGACTTTGCAAACATAGTAGACCAGATCAGACGGCTCCTATAGGAGCCGTCTGACCAGGGTCTGCTCTGTTTGCTTATGATATAACATCTAGACAAGATTCTACAGTTTCTGCCATGGCAAAAACTTCCAGTTACCATGTCTATTATAAAAAAAATTATATCTAATTAATATTCATGAGGTCATTAGTTCTTACATGAATATTCATGGAATAAAGGATAATGCCAATGTTATTGTCGTTGTTATTTTCCAGTGAATCCACAGGAGTAAAAACTATCCTATGCTTGCAGTGTCTCCAGACAAAAACACTTCCTCAATTTGTAAAAACTCATGAATCATACAATTCCACTGCCAGCCACACTGCAATACAATAAAATTACAGGGTTCAAATTCCCAGAAAGTCTGGTGTAAAGCTTGGTTTATAGGTCCTGGTAACAGATTGTTTCTGCTAGATTTCCATAGTTTGTCAGAACAGATAGTCAGTTTGACCTTTGTCCTCTAAGAATATATTTGACATGTCTCTATAAGAAAATGACCCCTCCTCCAAGCATTGTCTGAGATTGTATCAAAACAATAATTCTGATAGAGTTTCATGAAGATTGGGCTGAAAATGTGACCTCTAGAGTGTTCACAAGGTTTTTCTATTATTTGACCTGGGGACCTAGTTTTTTACCCTAAATGACCCACTTTCAAACTCTTCTGAGATTTTATCAGGACAATCATTTTGACAAAGGTTCATGAAGGTTGGGCTGAAAATGTGACCTCTAGAGTATTCACAAAGTTTTTCTACTTTCTGACCTGGTGACCTAGTTTTTAACCTCACATGACCCACTTTCGATCTCATCTGAGATTTTATCAAGACAATCATTCTGACTAAGTTTCATGAAGATTGGACTAAAATTGTGACAACTAGAGTGTTCACAAGCAAATTGTTGACAACGGACGACGCACACCGGACATTCAAGTCTCCCAAAAGCTCACCCTGAGCTTTGCTCAGATGAGCTTAAAACTGGAGTTAAAGTGCGGTCCACGGGATATACGCTCAGAATGATATGCTGTTTGATACATGCAAAAGCAAAAGGCTTAACGGGAAATAATGTTCATAATTTATGACAAAAGTTATGTGATAGGCCAACTAGAATCATGATTAATAACCACACTTAAGCGCTTGTCAGATTGTGATATTTTTAATAATCAAGGAACCATAACTCTTTAAAAAATCATCCAACAAGTATGGTGTGTAACAATATGCATGAATCTCCTCTTGATGATAAAGCTACCCATAAAGTTTCATTGAAACTTGTTAAGTGATTGCTGAGAATTGGTACAGACAAGACAGACCAACCACTGGACAGACTGACATTGTTACTCCTGAATGCCTCCCATTAATCTGCATTTGTGAACAACATATCTCCAGATCAAGATGATAAAACAAATTGCGAAAAGGTGAATGTGTGATTATTATTATGCACACGGTTTAAATTACAAGAGACTCCGAGTAACCAAGCGTCTGATCAGGATCCAAACTGTTTGATTATCTGATTGCATAGTTGAAGAAAAGAAAAAAGATGGAAAAGGTAGCTCTCAGAGTTTGTGCAGACGACAATTACTTAGCGTAGGAAGAGTTATCCCCCTTTGTCTGATGAACACTCATGCAAGAAATAATATCATGAATATTTATCAACTGATTTTTTATAATTATAACGAACGAACGAACGAACTTTTATTCATATATAGTTTAGGCCAGTACTGGCCCATGAACAACATGCCAAATATAATATTGCAGTTAACAGCGACAGTAAGGAAGATAATAATATAAAATATAAGCATCATCATTGAAGTACACGTCTAAAAAGTGCTGCTGCATATTGTTTGCATATGCAGCTAGGTACATGAAGTAAATGTATGATTTTCATTTTTCTTCAACAACAAATTCAACTAGAGGTTTTTGTCACAAAAACGGATGTCTCCCCTCTAATAAAAACAATATGTAAAGGGAAATCACTAAAAATGTTATGGTCTTGATGAATGATACTTCCCCTCATTATGCGTTTTCCACACTACATTTTTCAAGAAGAAAATGATAACAGCTAATAACTCCAAAAATACTGATACCAGATTTATGGCCCTTGTGCATGACACTTACTTTCAACATGCTCTTTTCAAAAATAAAATGTCATTCCAATAGCATCAGTCGAACAGGAGTTATTGATCGGCCAAAAAATGTAACAAAGGGCAATAACTCCAAAAGTATTGAAGCCAGAATTATGGCCCTTGTTCATGACACTTTCTCTCATCATGCTCTTTCCATGCATGAAATTTCAATACGATGGCAAGAGCCATGTAGGAGTTATCGTCCGGACAAGAAAGAATTAAACAAATGTACAAGGGGCAATAACTCTAAATTTATTGAAGCTTGAGTTATAGATCTTATGCATGACACTTTCTCTTATCATGATCGTTCCATGTATGAAGTTTCATTCCAATGGCATGTGTCACATAGGAGTAATCATCCGGACAAAAAATTGTGATTTTTTTTACAAAGGGCAATAACTCCAATATTAGTGAAGCCAGAGTTATGGACCTTGTGCATGACACTTCCTCTCGTTATGATCTTTCCATATATGAAGTTTTAATCCAACGGCATGAGCCATATAGAAGTTATCGTCCGGACAAAAAAGTGTGATTTTTTTTACAAAGGGCAATAACTCCTATATTAGTGAAGCCAGAGTTATGTACCTTCTGCATGACACTTCCTCTCATCATGCTCTTTCCATATATGAAGTTTCAATCAACTGGCATCAGGCATATTGAAGTTATTGTCCGGACAAAAAATTATATTTTTTACAAAGGGCAATAACTCCAATATTAGTGAAGCCAGAGTTATGGACCTTGTGCATGACACTTCCTCTCGTCCTGATCTTTCCATATATGAAGTTTCAATCCACTGGCATGAGCCATATAGGAGTTATCGTCCGGACAAAAAAGTGTGATTTTTTTTACAAAGGGCAATAACTCCAATATTAGTGAAGCCAGAGTTATGGACCTTGTGCATGACACTTCCTCTCATCATGCTCTTTCCATATATGAAGTTTCAATCAACTGGCATCAGGCATATTGAAGTTATCGTCCGGACAAAAAGTGTGACAGACAGACGGACAGACGGACAGACGGACGGACAGACAGACAACTCTCACAAAAACAATATGTCTCCCCCATATAAATATGGGGGGAGACATAATTATGTATCCTGTCGAAAAAATTGTCAGGTAAGTGCTGATCAATATTCTAAGACAACATGAGTTTTCAATCATATAAATTATATCACTTCACATATATTCCATTTGGCTAAATTTTACGGAACACAACATATTTTATTTTGACTTCTACATACAGTATTAGGTCAATGATCAAAACAACATAATACAAACACATTTCATTTGGTCTATGACCGAATCATTTGATCTGCACAGTGCGGGTCAAAAATAACACAGAATGTTTCTAATTGTGCTTTCTGCATCACTGTTATCCCAAACTGCGTAATCTACAACCTTTAGGTATGTGTATCAACAATACCATATTAAACAACCATTTGATAAAATACACGTAGTAAATTCTTCATATACATGTAGGACGTTGCACAATGCAAGTCAGAACTAACACAGAAAGCCACTGATTGGTCTTTCTGCATCATTTCTATCCTGAGTTGGGCAACCATCTATCTCAAAATATATGTACAATTAATACTAAATTTTACAACCATCTGATATAACATCCCAATGCAGCTCTTCATTTAAGAGTATTTCAAAGCTGGTCAAAAGTAACACCGAAAGCCCCTAATGGTGCTTTCCGCATCACTTTTATCCCGAATTGAGTAATTTGCTACCTTTAGGTATATGTATCATTAATACCATAATAAGCGACCATCTGATAAAATACACATAGAAGGTCCTTTATATAGGACGTTGCACAATGCAAGTCAGAACTAACACAGAAAGCCCCTGAGTGGGCTTTCTGCATCATTTCTATCCCGCATTGAGAAACCATCTGTCTCAAGATATATGTACAGTTAATACTCGATTTAACAAACGTCTGATATGATATCCTAAGGCCGCTTTTCATATAAGATTTGTTCAAATCTGATCAAAAGTAACACAGAAAGCCCCTAATAGTGCTTTCCGCATTCCTTTTATCCCGAATTATGTAATTTCCCATCAGGCACATGCCGCTTTTTAAACGCCGAAACAACGTTGGAATGCTTAGATCAACGTTGTTTCAACGTTGAAACAACGCCGTTTGCCTGCTGGGTTGCTACCTTTAGGTATATGTATCATTAATACCATATTAAGCAACCATCTGATAAAATACACGTAGAAAGTCCTTAATAAAGGACGTTGCACAATGCAAGTCAGAACTAACACCGAAAGCCCCTGAGTGGGCTTTCTGCATCATTTCTATCCCGCATTGGGCAACCATCTATCTCAAGATATATGTACAGTTAATACTCGATTTTACAAACATCTGATATGATATCCTAAGGCCGCTCTTCATATAGGATTTGTTCAAATCTGGTCAAAAGTAACACAGAAAGCCCCTAATTGTGCTTTCCGCATTACTTTCATCCCGAATTGAATAATTTGCTACCTTTAGGTATATGTATCATTAATGCCCTACCAAACAATCACTTTCTAAAGTCCTTCATATAGGACGTTGCACAATTGCAGGTCAGAATTAATACAGAAAGCCCCTGAGTGGGCTTTCTGCATCATTTCTATCATGAATTGGGCAACCATCTATCTCTAGATATATGTACAGTTACTAGATTTAACAACCATCTGATATAGTACACTAAGGAAGTTCTTCCTATAAGAGTTGTTCAAAACTGGTCGAAAGTAACACAGAAAGCGCCTGATTGAGCTTTCTGCATCACTTTCGTCCCGAATTGAGCAAATATTACATTATTACCAGTAATCATTTAATATAGATCCTGACTTTATTGCATGAAATATCAACAAAGACAAATTGAGAAAGTGTAAAGTGAAAGTAAAAGTATCACTTACTACCCTCTACTAAACCTACTGACAGACCGAAAATGAATCTGGTCAGCAACTCCAGCTGTCCCAGCTTATATAAAATAAACCGTATGCCACGAAATAACAAGGTAAATAAAGAGAATGCAAAATGAGGCTGCAGACTAGGTCAAATTACAAGTGTGCAACCAAAAATACAGTAAAGCCTCTCTATAACGATCACTTTTTACGTTAAGTATTTGGCGTTTTAAGAAGGTGGCTGCTTAAAGCAAGGCAAAAGCAAATCTGAAAGCTCTTAAAAGTAGTTTTCTGTTTTACTGTCAAACTGTCCTAAGCCGCCACCTGTCTTTCGAACAATCAATTACCCTTTTCGGCGGTCGTAATATGGTTTTACCATACAATCAAACAGTTCCGATACTTATTAAGATATGTCGTATTTAAAAACTTTTTGAAAAAGCACTATACTGTACGCAGTTTCAAAATGTCATTGATAATTTGAAAGTTGTCTCAATTTAAAAGCCCTGTAAACATAAATACTTAAATTTATCGTATCGGATCTGCTACTATCTGTAATCAATTGTGTAAACTTAAGAAAACTAGGTCGTTTCCAAAAATGGTTCTTATATATTTCTTTCTAAGTTCTGTAAATAAACTACATTCTATAACAAAGTGATACTCGTCTTCTAAGACTCCACAAAATTTACAAATTCTTTCATTTAATGGCACACTGACTGGTTTTCTCCATCTACCACATTCAACTTCTAATCTATGAGCTGACATTCTTAGTTTGGCTAGTGCATGTCTAAACTTAGGCACTGTAATTTCAGAAAGATAAGGTTGCATGTCAAAAGACGATATTGTGCGATAAAAAGAAGCCCTGGAAGAGTCCGTCAAATCCGAATTCCAATTTTGAATAAAAACGTCCTTAACCCTTTGCTTAAATAAAGAAACAAATTGTTTAACATTCCCAACGTTCTGGGCTAACCATACATCATAAAAACCTAATGTCGATAATAAATATTTTACATGAGATACCCAGTTTTTCTTATTTGGGTGGGCTTCACTGTCGTGTTTGAGTATGTTATAGACATTTCGTATATATTTATTTTCATTTGCCTGACAAATTTTCACCAAATATTTTATTATAATCGTATAACGTTGGTTTTGATAATTCATTCTGCCTGTATCTCCGTAAACGAAATTATTTTGTGTCGAAAGTTTAACGCCTAACATTCTTTTAAGAAAACGTAAATGTGTTCTTTCAATAGTTAATCCTTTGTTAAAACCCCAAGCTTCGGCTGCATAATTCATAATAGGTGATATTAATGTGTCGAAGAGTTCTAATGTGTGTCTGGGGGACAAGGTTGTGAATTTAATCAAATAATTATTAAGTTTAAAAATCGCCTTTAAAGACTGACCGGCTAACGCTTTTTCCATCTCGTTAAAAGAACCTCCAGAGGTAAAGACACACCCAAGATATTTAAACTGCCTTACAATTTCAAGAGTTTTGTCTGAATATTTAAAATTAAGATTTTTTGAAATTCTGCCCCCATTTCCAAAAATCATAATTTTCGTTTTTTCCGTGTTAACTGTAAGTTTCCATTTATTACAGTAATCTTCTAAAATATTTAACAAGTTTTGAAGTGCCTCTGCAGACTCAGCAAACAGTATGATGTCGTCTGCATATAATAAAATTGCTAAATTTAGAAAACCTATATTAATTCCTTCCACTCCTTTCACTTGCAATTCCTCTTCTAGGTCATTTAAAAACATGCTGAATAAGAAGGGTGATAAACACTCTCCTTGTCTTACCCCTAACATACATGTAAATTCTTCACTCAGAACATTGTTATACTTTACTTTTGATTTTACACAGTTATACATAGATTTTATTACCTTAAACATTTTCCCCCTTACTCCAATCTTAATCAGTTTGTACCATAAATTATCTCTGACAATAAAATCGAAAGCCTTTTTGAAGTCTAAAAAAGCACAATATAGTTTTTTTCTATTCATTAGACAGTGTGATATTAGACCATTTAAAATAAAAATATTATCCACTGTACTCATTCCTTTCCTAAAACCAGCCTGTGCCTCTATGTAAACATTATAAGTTTCCGCCCATTTGACAAGCCTATTGTTTAGGGTCCTTGAAAAAAGTTTCCCCAATGTGCTGAGTAGAGTTATCCCTCTGTAATTATTTGGTTCTGATTTGTCGCCAGATTTAAAAAGTGGAATAATGTGTCCGTCGCTCCAAGAATCAGGGAAAAATCCTCTTTCCAGACATACATTAAACAATTTCACAAAGTATGGTAAAAGAACATATGTTCCGTTTTTGAAAAATTCATTCAGTAAATAATCTGGCCCTGCACTTGCATTATTTCGCAACTGTTGTATAGAAGTTAAAATTTCTGATTCTAATATGTGCAAACATAATTCCTACTTCTCCATTCAGATAATTTTCAACGAACTCTAAAATGTCTTCATCAGCTTATATACATGTATGGCATTAGCAGAAACTAAAGAAACAGATCTATATAATTCCATAAACAAACAGAGCAGACCTTGATTAGACAGCTCCTATAAGAGTTGTCTGAACTGGGTCTACTCTGTTTGCAATTGTGTCAAAAGGACGCGTCTGAGCTCTAACATGAGTATTCATCAGATATAGGGTTGGAGAAGTGTTGCAGTAGTTTGGTTACAACCTAATTATGATCAACATTCCAAGCAACGCAAAGGCCCTGTTCAATATTCACGTAAGAAATAATGACAGCATAATTATGTATTAGCTGATTTTTGATAATGGTTCATGAACAAGGATGAACAATGGTTCATGAACACAGGACGTTTTTACCTTAGCAGACACTGTTGAATCACATCTATGAAATTTCATAAGCAAACAGAGCAGACCCTGATCAGTTTCTCCTAAAGGAGCTGTCTTATCTGGGTCTGCTCCTGTTTGCAAAAGCTTGAAAAGGTGTTTATATAAGGTGAAGGGTTAATGAATCACTTGTCATGGCAACAGATCCCCTACAGAAATTACTTCAGTAACAACATTATCCTACACCTTATTTTGGCACTATATATCGATGTCCGTTTAACCCTTCCCATGCTAAATGCGTCTTTACTCATATTTGCTAGGCCTCTCCTGGTGAGAACTACAGATAACGATGCATGCGTAACCAAATGCTAAAATCGTCATTTCTCCACAAAACCCTACACTGTGACCACTCTTTAGAATCGTCTCGAAGAGACGATTCTAAAGAGTGGTGACAGTATAGAGTTTAGTGGAGAAATAAAGGAGTTATAATTCTTGAAAATGTACGCATCTTATCTGGAGCTCTGCCTCTCATCAGGATCCAAGATGTTTGCCACTCGTCAAATAGTTTAACAAAGTTTCAGACAACTGGATAACTATTAAAAATGACTGCAATGAAATTTTCAGCTAACATCATTTTTTGTTAACATGAGAATGAAGTCTGATCTGGGGCAATTTCATTTGTTCGTGCCTTCAGGAAATAATGATGAAGCTTCAAACAGTTTGGATCCTGATTTAGAAACCAAGTTACTCCGCATCTGATCTGGATCCGAGCTGATTGCAAAATCATTTAGATCGCAATCATGAGGATAAGTGTTCAACTAATACTAAGCAATTACTTGTTTCCTTGCCCAAAACACTTTGAATAGCGACCTGAATTACAGATAAGAATTTAGAATTCTCTCCTCGCAACCCCTCACATTTATCCTCGATGACGAAACAAAAAGCAATAAAAAACTGCCTGATTAGCAAAACAGGAGACAGTAGTGCCTAATAAAGTAAACTGAATATTATTCCGGAAAAAAAATTGGTTCTTAACTGCTCAATATCTTGGATAAATTACTGCAGGTTTTTCCTGTTGGGACTAATTAATTTCCCCGGCTAGGTCGAGGAGCAATATTAAACTGAACTGATTTAACCCTTTACCAGATAAAGACGCCTTTTGATGCCTTTGCAGACAGTGTATGTATACCCAGATGAGATGGCTCCTGCAGTCTAATCAGGGTCTACTCTGTTTGCTTAAGGAATCCTTTAGTTCTGATTCTATACCTATGGCAATGGCAAAAAAAAATATTCTGCTGAAATTAACCAATTCATATTCATAATGTCATTTGTAAGACTTTTGTCTTACATTCAACCTTCATCCCATGTATACTCATGAATGACATATTGACATCATGAATATTAATCAGATTAATAGTTATATCACATGGACAAAGTATTTCTTGACCATGACCATGAATCAAATCTATATTATATCATGAGCAAACAGGGCCGACTCCTATAGGAGCGGTCTGATCTGGGTCTTCTCTGTGTAATTATGGAGAAAGGGGTTAACCCTTTCCCTCAAATAAACGTGTTTTCACCCATCAGCAAACAGAGTAGACCCAGATCAGACGACTCTTATAGGAGCTGTCTGATCAGGGCCTGCTCTGTTTGCTAATAGAATTTGATAGATCTGGTTCTTTAGTTTATAAAATGGCTACAATACCCAACCTTCCATATGTCGTTAGGGTTAGGTTACCCTAACTATTTTGTCCATGACTATTCAGCAGGTATATATCAAAATTTGAAATAAACATAGAACAGGGAAAGAGGTTAACATTCTACAGTATTAACCCTTTCCTTCATACAAACACTTTTTCATGCCTTGCAGAGTATACCCAGCTCAGACGACTTCTATAGGAGCCATCCGATCAGTGTCTGCTCTGTTTGCTTATGAACTTTTAGTAGATCTAACTAATACCAAATATTCATGTGTACATAAATTATGCCATTACAAAAAATTAGCTAATAAATATTCATGATATCATTATTTTCTCACATGAATATTCAATAGGGAAAGGGTTCACTCTTAGCACACTAGTGGCCAATCTGTCATAACCTGAATAAACAATTAACCTTTCCCCTTTCGTGTTTTCATGCATTTGCAAACAGAGTAGACCCAGATCAGACGGCTCCTATACAGGGTCTGCTCTGTTTGCTAATAACATTTGCAAGATCTGTTTCTTTACTTTCTAAAATGACTACAATGTTCCACCTTCCATGTATCATTACAACTATTTTCCATGAATATTCAGTAGGTATTGAAATATGAAATAAACATAGAACACGGAAAAAGTTAACATTCATCAGGAACTCTGCATCTCTCATTAGGATCCAAACTGTTTTCGACACTCTGAATATATTTTTGAAGAAAAAGTAATGAAACCATAAGAATTTTAGCAGGCAGATGACATTTACTTTTAATGCAAAAAGATGGAGACAGTTAAATCCTCAGACAGAAGTCCAGATAAGACGTGTAAATTAAAACATTTTCAAAAATAACTTCTTTATAAATTTCTTTTCCAAACCCTGTCTTGTGACACCACTCTTTAGAATCATCTTGAAGAGATGCCATCATTTTAAAATGTGGTCACAACATACTGGGTTTGGTGCAGAAATGACTATTTTAGTACTTCAGTATGCACATTTATCTTTTACTCCGGGCAGAGTTGAGCGAAATCACCCTTCTACAAGGCCAGTGACACACGCAACAACACATATTGGGTAGTAATGAAACAAATATCCATTAGCAACCCAGACAAAATTATTTCCCAAGAGATAAAGTCATAATTTTTCATCTGGAAGCTGTGAATAAATTTAAACCTTCAACACTCTACTCAAGGCTTTATGATAGCAAACAGTTTGAATCCAGATGAGTTACTGTTTGACACTCTTGATACAACTTTTGAAAAGAAACAGAAAAAAAAACGAACTTAAAGAATTGAAGCAGACGACAATATTAGCAGACAACATTTGCTCAGAGTGCAGCAGGTTAACGACAAGGCAGCCATTTTGATCCCTTTGGCTTCGGGATGGACATTTTTTTAATATTCTTTGGTAGCAATAGATACAAGGGTGGCGATCCACAGACGAACCCATGGTAACTCGCCTACCTGACAACTGTCATCCCGCATAGCAGTCTAGTGCAATTTATTGACCTGTATTCAATGGATACAAAAGGTGTTTAATAACATGGAATCCAGACCCAATCATGATATACTATTTCTGACATGAAAATTCTGTTTAACCCTTTACTCCATGAATATTCATGCAAGAAATTACGTCATCATGATTATCAATTAGATTATTTTTTATAATGGTATTATATGATAATGAACAAAGCATATTTTGGCAAGACAGAAACTGCAGAAATATATTTTCATTATACAGGAAGCAAACAAAGCAAACCTATATGATCTGGGTCTACTCTGTTTGTTTATAAAGTAAAGGATTAAACCTTTTGGCTTAGCCAACCATTTGTGCCAACATGAGTGGTCTGATCAACGGGTGCTCTGTTTGCTTATGAAATTCTATGTACCTGACTCTACAGTTTCCATCAATACAAAATATTCCTGTGTTCATCGTCATTATACAAATTCTGCTAATAAATATTCATGGTGTTATTAATTCTCACATGAATTTATATATCCAGTAAACGGTTAACTCTTTCACTGCCACAGTCTCATCTACAAAATGTGTCATTAATGTTTCTAGTTTCTTCCATTTTATTTGGAAAACATAACCACAGCTTCACACCGTTTAGATCCTTATGACGCCAAATGACTAAGTTTCTCATTTGGAGCAAAACTGTTTGCAAAACTGATCCAAGATTCGTCCCGGGAGACTAGCTGGCCGGCACTAAAAGGGTTATGGCTGAATACTGCATGAACAAGCATGCATCATGCAAGTGATTTAAATAAATGCTCTCAATTATCTCATTTAATTGAAAAGTGTAAAGAAATGCCAGTTAGCCTTATACCTGCTTTAACCCTTTCCCTGTCCTATATGTTTATTACAATTTCAATACCTACTGAATATTTATGGACAAAATAGTTATAATGAAATATGGAAGGTAGAACATTGTAGCCATTTTAGAAAGTAAAGAAACAGATCTAACAAATTCCATTAGCAAACAGAGCAAACCCTGATCTGGGTCTACTCTTTTTGCAGGTGCGTGAAAACACGTTTATATGAGGGAAAGGGTTAACCGTTTCACTGTTGAATATTTATGTCAGACAGTATGATCCAGACACTATTAATAAGGGATTTTTCCACTGTGGCAGAATGTGTAGAATCAGATCAACCTTATTCCATAAGCAAACAACAAACCCTGACCAGACAACTCCTGTTTGATCTGGGTCTACTCTGTTTGCAAAGATGTGAAAAAGTACCTGTATTACAAACAGCTTAGAACCAGATCTGATGACACATGTTGGATTTGAATCAATGCTTTAAGATTAAAAAGGTCTTAAAAATGAAGCAGCTGTGAGTTCCACAGGAGGGCTTGATTAAAGATTTCATTGTATAATAATTACCCTGTACTCCATAAATATTCACGTAAAAATAATAACATGATGATAATTAATTAGATATTTTTCATCTGATCTGGGTCTACTCTGTTTGCAAATGTGTGAAAATGGACTATCAATGATATTGATTGCTATCGGTTGCCTGCTACAACAGATAAAGCATACTATTTGCACCAAGGCTGCAGATAATAGCATGAATAATAGCATGAATAATAGCATGACCGAATCCCATCCATGCCTTAATTAATACTAAGTATTGTGACACCCAATTTCTCCTCTCAATGGGTTTGTAAAGCTGAATTAATAAAATTGGCATCATTCTCATTACACTGACAATAAGTAGCATGTAATGTAGACCCAGATCAAACTTAACTCCTTCATGAGCAGCTTGATCTGGGTCTGCACTATTTGCCTAAGTATGTCTGTCGCAATGCTTATAGTAATTAGTGTAGCATGAATAATAGCATGACCGCAGCCCATTGTACCGGTAACTTCAGCTCCCATTGTGCTCTGTATTTAGTTTCCTCTGTTTCAATATTCAAAGGTCAATTTTATTTAACCATTTCCTTTGTAATTCTGGGTGGCGTCTGTTCAGGGTCTGCTCTGTGTGCTTACATAGGTGCTGTCTGTTCAGGGTCTGCTTTGTTTGCTTACAAAATTATTATAGATCTGACAGTACTGTTACTTGTTACTATACATAAAACTCCTGTGTACATAATACACCAGTGTGAAAATTCAGCCCATGAATATGCATGATGTCATTATTTCTTATGATTCAACAAGGAAAAGGGGTGAACTCTCACTGAAATAAGAACAGGATTAAGAATTTACCACTGCTTTGTTTAAACCCCCTTTACTCCATGCATATTCATGTAAGAAAAATGACATCATCAGAGCTCCAGATAAGATGTGTAAATTAAAACATTTTCAAAAGTAACTCCTTTTTTTCTCCAACAAACCCTATACTGTGACCACTTTCGAGACGATTCTAAAGTATAGGTACTGGTGGAGAAATGACGATTTTAGTACAATGTATTTGGGTACACAACATTATCTGTAGCTCTGCATCATGAATATCAGTTAAGATTATTTGTATAATAGCATATATGAACAAAGGCCATTTTGGCTCATGCAGCAGCAACTGTAGAATTAGATCTCTAGTTATTTTATAAGCTAACAGAGCACTGGACCCTGATCAGACAGATCCTATAGGAGTCTTCTGATCTGGGTCTACTCTGTTTGCAAAGGCATAGGCATAGAAAGGCGTATATAGAGTAAATGGTTACATATGGGATGCTTTATGGGACACATACTTTTGATCTAATTTTACAGTTTCTGCCATTATGCCAAACATTTCTGTGTTTATATGCAGAGCTACAAATACTAAAAATCGTCATATCTCCACCAAACCCTTTGTTGTGACCACTCTTTAGAATCGTCTCAAAGAGACGATTCTAAAGAGTGGTCACAACATAGGGTTTGGTGGAGAAATAATGAAGTTATACTTGAAAGTAATTTATTCACGCATCTTATCTGGAGCTCTATCATATGCCATTTGCAATATTCATTTTAATTAATATTCATACATTATTTCTTAAATGAATATTCATTAGGTAAAGGATTAAAGGAAGGAGGTACCTTAAAGCAGGATATAAGTTAACCCTTCACTCCATGAATATTCATGTCAGAAATGATGACTCTACGAATATCAATTAGCGATTTTTAATAATGACATCATGAACAAGAGAATTTTTGCCATAATAGATCTAAGCTATTTCATAAGCAAACAGAGCAGACCTTGATCAGGAGCAGACTAATCTGGGTCCACTCTTATTTTGCAACTTTAATATTTGAATATTAATTAGATTATATTGTTTTAACCCTTTCCTCCATAAACACACCTTTCTAAGCCTTAGCAAACAAAGTATACCCTGATCAGACGGCTCCTATAGGAGTCGCCAGATCAGGATTTGCTCTGTTTGCTTAATTAATATAATATAGATATGATTCTGCAGTTTCTGCTTCAGTAAAAAATTCACATCTTAATATACCATTTTTAAAACAAACAGAGCAGACCCTGATCAGACAATTCCTATTCTGATCAGGAGCGGACTAATCTGGGTCCACTCTTATTTTGCAACTTTAATATTTGAATATTAATTAGATTATATTGTTTTAACCCTTTCCTCCATAAATACACCTTTCTAAGCCTTAGCAAACAAAGTATACCCTGATCAGACGGCTCCTATAGGAGTCGCCAGATCAGGATTTGCTCTGTTTGCTTAATTAATATAATATAGATATGATTCTGCAGTTTCTGCTTCAGTAAAAAATTCACATCTTAATATGCCATTTTTAAAACCAACAGAGCAGACCCTGATCAGACAATTCCTATTCTGATCAGGAGTGGACTAATCTGGGTCCACTCTTATTTTGCAACTTTAATATTTGAATATTAATTAGATTATATTGTTTTAACCCTTTCCTCCATAAATACACCTTTCTAAGCCTTAGCAAACAAAGTATACCCTGATCAGACGGCTCCTATAGGAGTCGCCAGATCAGGATTTGCTCTGTTTGCTTAATTAATATAATATAGATATGATTCTGCAGTTTCTGCTTCAGTAAAAAATTCACATCTTAATATACCATTTTTAAAACAAACAGAGCAGACCCTGATCAGACAATTCCTATTCTGTTTGCAAATGCGTGAAAATGCGTTTATATGAAGGAAAGGGTTAAGGTACTCGTAAGGCTGCAGTAGTGAGATGTTACTCTGAATCTCAACAAAACTCCTCTGCCAATGACAAGACTTTGTGAAAACCATATTATGTTGTATGTCAATGGCATTTATCTTCATCATTTATCACTGCTGTCAGAAATTGTTAGTCAACGATAAGTGCCTAACATCATATAGCAACCACCTTTAAACTCCAGCTATTTTTAACCCTTTACTCCATGAATATTCATGTAAGATTCATATATACTGTATGTGTTTATGAATATTAATAAGCTTAATTTTTATAATGATACATAAACCCATAAATATTTGGCAATGGCAGCAACAGCAGAATCCATTCTCTATTATTGCATTAGCAAACAGAACATACTCTGATCAGATGGCTCATACAGGAGTCTGGGTCTACTCTGTTGCACAAGTGCCAAAAGGTGTCTGCATGCAGTAAAGAATTAACCCATTACTTCATAGGCTATTTTTTAGATCCAGCCTCTATGAATAAATCTACCAAAAAGGAGCATTATCTAGAAAAAAAGAAAGTGTTAGACTTGTGTAGTTTTGAAACCATTGTGATAAATAGAGCATTTGCTCCTAAGGAGCAAATGCTCTGTTTATCACAATGGTTTCAAGAAGTGACTTTTATAGGTGTAGAAAGGCGTATTTATGGAGGAAAGGGTTAAACTGACACAACTATTGTATGCAAATGAGATGTCCAGTAGCCCCAGGTCTCATCAAAATCATTTGTCACTCTAAACTTTTTGTTTAACACTTAACTCCATGAATATTCCTTCTTTTTTTTTTAAATAATTACATCATGAATATTAATGAGATTAATTTTAGTAATGTCACATGGACATGGGAATTGTTGGACAGAGTAGAAACTGTAGAATCATATCTATATTATTTTGTTAGCAAACAGAGCAGACCCTGATCAGACAGGTCCAACAGGAGCCGTCTGATCTGGGTCAACTCCATTTGCAAAGACATATAGAAAGTCGTATTTATGGAGTAACGGATTAACCCTTTCCCTCATATAAACGTGTTTTCACACATTTGCAAACAGAGTAGACCCAGATCAGACAGCTCCTATAGGAGATGTCTGATAAGGGTCTGCTCTTTTTGCTAATGGAATTTGAAAGATCTGTTTCTTTACTTTCTAAAATGGGTACAATATTCCACCTTATATACTTCATTATAACTTTTTTATCGATGAATATAGAGTAGGAATTGAAATTGGAAATAAACACAGAACAGGGAAAGGGTTAAGAGACATGGCACACAAAGTTACCTCAAAGAATTATTGCAGATGACCATTACTAATCATTTGAATGTAGGAAACGCCAGTGCACTAGCATAATTATGTCAAAAGTATAAAGCAGAGGGCTCCTAGGAGAACAGTCTCTCGTCTATGTCTGCACCGTTTGTCATTCAAAATCCTCTAGCAAATTTAACTCTTTACTCCATAAATATGCCTTTCTATATCTTCGCAAACAGAGTACACTCAGATCAGACAGCTCCTATAGGATCTCATCAGAGTCTGCTCTGTTTGCTTCTGATATAACAGAGCTACGATAACAGTGCGTACTCAGATACTAAAATTGTCATTTCTCCACCAAACCCTATGTTGTGACCACTCTTTAGAATTGTCTCAAAGAGGCGATTCTAAAGAGTGGTCACAACATAGGGTTTGGTGGAGAAATAAAGAAGTTATACTTGAAAATATTTTAATTTACGCACCTTATCTGGAGTTCTGGATATAATATAGATATGATTCTACAGTTTCTGTCCCGGCCAAAATTCTGTGTGTCCATGTGCTATTATAACAAGATGTGTTTGTGAAACACTATGCTCTGGGATATAACCCTTGACCCTGAATGATGACCTTGACCTTGACATGTCACCCCTCAAAATGTGCAGCTTCATGAGATGTATACACATACATGCCAAATATCAAGCCTCTATCTCTAATTGTTAAAATGTTATGGCCAATGGTAAAGTTGGTGATTTGACCTATATATTTGACCTCTGACCTTTAAGGATGAGCTTGACCTTTACATGTCACCCCTCAAAATGTGCAGCTTTATGAGATACATATGCAGCCAAATATCAAGTCTCTATCTACTTACTGAAAAGTTATGACCAATGTTAAAGGTGGTGACAAACAAACAAACAGACAAACAGAGAGGGCAAAAACAATATGCCCCCCCAGATCAGATCTAAATAAAATTAATATTCATGGTGTCATTATTTCTTAAATGAATATTCATGAAGTAAAGGGTTAAGATACCCACAATAAAATAATGGACTCAATAGCTAAACACTAATGGACCAGTTCACTTTGAATAATCAGCATTCGAAGGATTCACTTTTACGAGAAATGCAAGTTTAATTTGCAGACGACAATTACTTATTTTCTCTTTATGCTACCTTTCAGTTCCAATTTAGACTTACTATATCATATTGTCATTATGGCAAACTCGAATATGACAGCCAGGACTGGAGATAAAATGCGTACTAATCTATTGAAAATTATTATTCTTCTCGGTCCAACCCAATCTTGCTGCTACTCATCAGAAGTGCAGAGGCCAGAATAAGATGCGTAAATTTAAACATTTTCAAGATCTCCTTTACTTCTCTACCAAACCCTATACTGGAACCACTGTTTAGAATCATCTCTTCGAGACGATTCTAAAGAGTAAGGGTTTGGCGGAGAAATGACGATTTTAGTATTCGGGTACGCATCTTTATCTGTAGCTCTGAGAAGTGCCTTCTTAAGATGATTCTAATAAGTAGTAGCAGTTATAGGGTTTGAATGGGTTATACATGTATAAACAAGTGGGCCATGAAGCCCTGAAGCGCTCACCTGAGATAACCCCCGGGATGGGGCCATTTTTGACCCAAAAGTCATCATTTGTAGAGAACCATAAGGCAAAGCTGCATGCCATTAATTAAAGGTCTAAGCCTTATGGTTTCAGAGAAACTAATATTTTATATTTGCCCCATGAAAAACTGATATTTAGCCCCTGGGCAGGGCCAAGTTTCGCCCGGAGGTCTGGGGTAGTAAGTTGAACTACATACCAAATATGGAAGGTATGGGTCTTATGGTTTCAAGGACTGAATCACTTTTTAAGGTTTTTACGGTTTTTCTTAAGTAAGTCATTCAAAAATTAATATGCCCCAGGGCGGGGCCATTTTTTACCAAAGGGTCATAATTTGTACAACCTTGGTAGAGGACTATATGGTTAAGCTGCATGTCAAATATTAAAGGCCTTATGGTTTCAGAAAAGAAGATCTTTAAAGGTTTTCCTATATAAGTCTATGTAAAACTGATAAACCCCGGGGTAGGGCCATTTTGGCCTGGGGGTCATAATTTGAACAATCTTGGTAGAGACTGTCAAATAATTATTTATATCAAATATCAAAGGTCTGGGCATTTTAATTTCAGAGAAGACTTTTAAAGATTTTCCTATGAAAAACTGAAAAGCCCTGGGGCGGGGGCCATAAATTTTTCGACCCAGGAGTCATAATTTGAACAATCTTTGTAGAGGACCATTAGATCATGCTACATACCAAATATCAATATTCTAGGCCTTACAGTTTCAGAGAAGAAGATTTTTAAAGATTTTCTTATGAAAAACTCAGATAAGCCCCGGGGAGGGGCCATTTTTGGTCCGGGGGCCATAATTTGAACAATCTTGTAGTGGACCATTAGATCATACTACATACCAAGTTTCTGAGGAGGTGTCATTTGAAAATGTGGACAGACGCCGGATGCCAAATAGATCGTAGTCACAATAAGCTCATCCTGAGCCTTTGGCTCAGGTGAGCTAAAAATACTCTACTTACATTTCCTTAACCCTTTACTCCAAGACTGTTCATGTAAGAAATAATGACACCATGAATATTACTTAGTTTTTATATTGACACATGAACACACAAATATTTGACCATGAATGGCACATAAACACAGGAATATTTGGCCATGGCAGAAACTGTAGAATCATATCTATATTGTTTCAAAAGTAAAAAGAGCAGACCCTAATCAGACAGCTTCTATATTATAATATATGAATACATATATTTTCTAAAATGGCATTACGGACAATTTTTTATCATGGCAGAAACTGTAAAATCATATCTACAGTATTTCATAAGCAAACAGAGCAGACCCAGATCAGAATGGTGCCAACTTGAATTGTTCATGCTTACAAATCAATAGGGAGATTCAGGGTGTCTAAATACTTAGGGTGAATATGGTAGTAATTTCTACAGTCTGTGTGAATATAAACACTTTAAGTCATTTATTTGTCTCTTGTCTGTCTAGCTGGAACTCTCTTAGATCATTGAGATAATTCCTCTTGGTATAGTACGTACCTACACGTATCATAAGTCAAGGTAGTTATCTGGGAAATCTCCTCTATCTCAACATCTCTGTTTCACATGTAATTTCATTGGGTTGGACGTCAACCAAATCTCTTTGAGCGACAGTAAAATGTATTCTGTTACTCCAAATTTACATTTAGCATTGAAATGAGCAACCTCATTTAACAAACTAACGATAAAAGCCATTCTAAACTGCTTCTCCTTAAATTTCAGACTTACATTAGCTCTTCCTGATCAAACTGATGCCTTTTCCGTGTACAAATCTATTTTTCTGTTCATTACATAGTTATCTACGGAAAGCACCTTGCACAGTGAGAGCTTATCTTGTATGATACTCCACTTCGCTACACATTTACTAGGCTTTTCGCACGCTAAGCAAACCTTTACCTGATTGAGACACATTTTTACGAATTTGCAAACATAGTAGACCCAGCATTCGTCTGATCAGCGCATGCTCTGTTTGCTTGTGAAATAATATAGATTGGACGCTACAGTTTTTATCAGGTTTATAACTTTCATTGTTCATAATACAATTATAAAAATTATTTTCCCTATGGAGCAAAATTTTAATGTTCTGTTTATCAAAATGGTTTCAGAAAGTGACTTTTACAGAGGTGTCAAAAAGTGTCAATTATAGAATGGGTTAGGTGCAGAGAGTTCATTGGCTAATAATGATGATAGTGATGTCCAGTAGGACGGAAAACAACCATGGCTTTCCTTTATACTATACATTGGTTAAATGCAAAGAGTTAATTGGCTAATAATGATGTCCATTCGGACTGAAAACAACCAAGACTGAGACTCCTTTATATACTATACATGTACATTGGTTAGGTGAAAAGAGTTAATTGGCTAATAATGATGATAATGATGTCCATTTGGACTGAAAACAACTGAGGCTCTCCTTTATGCTATACATTGGTTCTTCAACAGCTATTGAAGACAAATTATAATTAACACTTGCTGACTTTTCAAAGTGGAATGATCCATCATTGTTTCAAGAGAGAGTCCATTCTGTTCAAAGGGGTTTAATTTGCAAGAATATGTTGAATGATAAACAGTGCAGACCCTGTACAGAACTCCTCTATTTTTTGAGCCCTCAGATCTAGTTCTACACTGTATGTTAATGCCAGTACATGTATTTCCCACATTCAAATGGTTATACACTTTGCACGCTAGCGGCAAATCATTATTACTATATAATACAGCATATCATCATGATCCAAACTCATGGTTCATACACACTTTCCAAACATAAAATCAGGGCCTTTTTCGGGCCTTTTTAGGGACTCCATTCACTAAATTTAGGGTCTCAAAGTATGTCATAGCTTAACGGTATGTTTGTGACTAAAACTCTTATTTCTAATAAGAAGTACACTTATGCCTACCTAATACCTAAACTGTTTTCAATTCTGTTACCTTGTCACTGATCTTACTCTGACCAATGCTTTGTATTTAAAACACTTTTCTCTTTTGCCTTTTCCCCTGAGAGCATTGGATTTGGCTATGTGAGAAAAATTTCTCTCATTTTCTGGTGGTGGAAGAACAGTAAAATTAAACGCACCCATGCCTCTTAGCGTAGAATGACATCAATTGTTCATTTTGTCTTTTTCACCTTTCTCATGTGACCACAATGCATCCTCTCCCATCTTACCAAGATCAATTGATTTATTACACATTTTACAATATGCCTCGAAAGGCTACGCAGTCACGTTTTCTGTAATTCATTTGTTTGGTACAAAGTTTACAGTATTACACAAGGACCCCTCGCCCGGGAACTTTTACTTTCAGTTTCACGAAATCGTCGCCAATTATCACTTTCTTGTTTCTTTACCAAACGTCAACGTCATTTCTTTCTCTAGCCATCTTGTGTAGAACTTATTTTTCACACTGTTTTTGTAATCTCTGCCTGTGCTTCTCATTTTTGTCTTACATTCAGATTAGTTAACATTACAGATACAGAATTTTATAACAAGTACGCCATATTGGAAGGTTGTACGAACACTGCATAATACGAGTGTTTTGATTGGCTGTAGGACAAGAGTCTCGTTATTTGATTATCTGAACCGAAATCTTGCTGTTAACGTGATAAACGTTATTAACGCGGATTTACTTGGAATAGTAAAAGAATGTATTGGGGAATTTAGTTCCCAGATGAATCCTCCCCCAACCCCCTTTCCAAATTTCTCATCGGATTTACGTCGATCTCAAAAACGGCTCGAGTGAAACAAAATCCGCGGAATTCCACGGAAAATTCTCACCCCTGAATCATTATACGTGTGAAATGAAAATAATGGCCAGTAAATCTAAGTTTCAGAGCCAGTGTGAACAAATATATGGCCTTTTTAGGGCCCATCTTCAAATTTAGGGACTTTTCAAGACACCCGTCCAAATTTAGGGCCTTTTCAAGACTGTGTGAACCATGAAACTGTTTGACACTCTGACCATACTTTTGCAAAGAAATAACAGAAATTTTATTTAACCCTTTCCCCCATAGGCTATTTTTAGATCAAACCTTTTTTAATAAATCTGCCGAAAAGGATCAGCATTAAGTAGAGAAAAGGAAATGTTTAGAATTTTGTAGTTTGAAACCATTGTAATAAATACAGAATTTGCTCCTATAGGAGCAAATGCTCTATCTATCACAATGGTTTCAAGAAGTGACTATTACAGAGGCGTAGAAAGGCATATTTATGGAGGAAAGGGTTAAAAGATTTGAGGCAGATGACTGTTGCAGCGGAAAAAACACCCAGCATGGAAAGAGCTAAGCTTCATTTTACCTTGGAGACCTTGGAAACCAATCCACCTTTTGTACTCACCTGAAAGTAGAAAAGAAAAGACAAATATAGGCTTACAGCCACAATGAGGAAGGAATAAGCTTATAATGATTGACAATAATTAATTCAACATGAATTTGAAAAGCTTTGAGCTGTAAATAAGATTTATACTGACCTATAACAAGAGGGCCATGGACGGCCCTGTATCGCTCACCTGTTTTACTATGTTTTCTATATCAAAGCTGTGACCATATTAATTTCAGAGAAGATGTTTGAAGATTTCACTACATAACTCTATGTAAACTGACAACCCAAAGGGCAGGGTCACTTTTACCCTGGGGCAAAATTTGAATAATCTTTGAGGAGGTCTACCAGATAATA
Source organism: Azorinus chamasolen (assembly GCA_963576725.1). Classification (NCBI taxonomy): domain Eukaryota; kingdom Metazoa; phylum Mollusca; class Bivalvia; order Cardiida; family Solecurtidae; genus Azorinus; species Azorinus chamasolen. Next base: position 53,550,935 of record OY755237.1, on the reverse strand, counting down.
CTACAAAATAAATATCACAGATCTAAGCCTTTGGGTCTCAGACAAGAGGCTTATATAAAACTTTTGAACACCCCCTCCGGCCTTTGGCAAAGCCAAATTGACCTCAGGGGCAAAATTCAAGCAATCTTAGTACAGGTCCATCAGATGATGCTACATACCAAATTTGGTAGCTCTAGGCCTTACAGAATTTGAAAACAAGATTTTTAAAGTGTTCAGTAAAATGTGTGACCCCCGGGGCTGCGAGTCAATTTTGACCCTAGTTATACTGCAAATAAACTTTCACATCTGACTGTCCACATCTGTCAATATTAACCCTTTACTTCTTAAATACACCTTTGAAAACAGAGTAGACCCAGATTAGATGGCTCAAATAGGAATGGTCTGATCAGGGTCTCCTCTGTTTGCTTATGATATAATATAGATATGATTATACAGTTTCTGCAAATTTTGACCAAATCTTCTTTTATCCATGTGCTACTATTACAATTTCCCTAATTAATATTCATGACATCATTATTTCTTACATAAATATTCATGGAGGAAAGGGTTAAAGAAAGCTGTAACTTGTTTTACACTGGCTTGAACAATAACTGATAAACATCCATTTTGCTCTTGGCCATCTCACCTTGTGAGACTTCTGACCAACAAGTTGGGATCTGGTAAACTCCTTGCACTTAGACTGTTTCAGAGTAGAATAGAATCAGATTTTAACCCTTTACTCCATAAATACGACTTTCTACACCTTTGCAAACAGAGTAGACCAATATCAGAAGCCTCCTATAGGAGCGGTGTGATCAGGGTCTGCTCTGTTTGCTTATGATATAATAGATACAATTATACAGTTTCCACTACGGCCAAACAGACAAACCAACCAAAAGAGAGAGCAAAAACAATATGCCCTTCTTCTTCCATTTCTTCTTCCGTTTCTTTCTGAAAGTGAGTGAAAATCAGTTTATATCATGAAAAGAAACCAAGTTACCTCAAGTCTCATGGATCGGATCACAGCTATTGGCACTAATTAGCCGCTAAGTTGTACTTAGATAAATAGAGATGCCGTACTGATGCCTTTGCAAACAGAGTAGATCTAGATCAATCGGCTTCTGTACGAGGTGTCTGATCAGGGTCTGCTCTGTTCATATACCATTATAAAATTCAGTTAATAAAAATTCATAAGTGTCATCATTTCTTACATGAATTTTGAAGTACAGGGTTATCAGTTCTTTCAGACCCTGAACAGGCGGGCCCCTATAGGGGAGTTCTCATCTGGATCTACAGACTGTTTGCAAAGGTGTAGAAAGGCATATTTATTTATGGAGTAAAGTGTTAAGGGTTTGTCATCTCATATTAACCCATTACTTCATAGGCTATTTTAAGATCCAATCTCTTTGAATAAATCTACCGAAAAGGAGCATTAACTAGAGAAAAAGATTTTTTTTAGAATTTTGTAATTTGAAACCATTGTGATAAATGCTCTATTTATAACAATGGTTTCAACAAGTGACTTTTACAGAGGCGTAGAAAGGCGTATTTATGGAGGAAAGGGTTAATATATTGCCTATTGCATACTACAGTAACTGTTTAACCTCGATGCACTATACAATGTGTGTGTTCCTCCGCCATGACCCAGACAATTAAATGCGGACAGGTAAACTGACAGCGGAGACAAGTCAAACAGCTATTTCGTCACCTGTGTCATTAAAGGATTCTTGTCATCACATATCTAATAGCTGTAATGAGACCCAGCTATCGTGTTTTACAAGAACAAAGCAAAGGAATAGCTGATAAATAATTTTATGCTACAGCCTGAATACAAAGTGATAGCTGATAAATATGCTATGGCCTGATCATGAATACACAGTGATATTTCATTCATCCTTAGCCTGATAGTAAAGCTCTTTTCACCTCTTTGCAAACAAAGAAGACCCAGATCAGACAGCTCCGACAGAAGCAGTCTCATCAGGGTCTACTCTGTGTGTCCTTATGAGAATTAATCCTGACCTTATTATTCTTTTGCCCATTTGTTATTATGAAAATATAGATCATTAATATTGGTTAAGTACTCAAAACAATAGATAAGGAGCGGATTCAAATACTAAAATCATCTTTTCTCAAGCAAACCCTATGTTGGGACCACTCTTTAAAATCATCTAAAATTAACAACATAGGCTTTGCTTGAGGAATTAACCCATTCCCTCATATTGACAACTTTTGACAACTCTGTAAAAGTCACCTGTTGAAACCATTGTGATAAATAGAGCATTTGCTCCTATATGAACAAATGCTCTATTTATCACAATGATTTCAAACTACAAAATTCTAAAATTTTACTTTTCTCTAGTTAATGCTCCTTTTCGGTAGATTTTTTCAAAGAGTTTGGCTCTAAAAATAGCCTATGAGGTAATGGGTTAAGGAGGTATTCCGGAAAAGGTTTTAATTTACCCATCCTACCTCGGCCTCTCAGTACCTAACCCTTTCCCTGTTCAGTATTTTTTAAAGAAATAATGATATCACAATTTTTTATATTGGCTCGTGTACACATGCACTTTTGGTATTGTTAGAAACTGTAAGAGTCAGATCTATATTAGTTCATAAACAAACAGAACAGACTCTGATCTGAAGGCTTCTACAGAAGTTGTCTGATCTTGGTCTACTCTGTTTTCAAATGCGTGAAAATGCGTTTATGTGGAGGAAAGGGTTAATTGTCAAACAATAGTCATTAGTCATCAATATACCATCTGAGAATACTCAAATGACTTGAACTATAGACTTCTGCAGACCCTGATTAGAGGGCTCCTCTAGGAGCTCCTCTAGGAACACTCCTCCAGGAACACTCCTCTAGGAACACTCCTCTAGGAACATTCCTCTAGGAGCTCCTCTAGGAGCTCCCCTATGAGCACTCCTCTATGAGCACTCCTCTATGAGCACTCCTCTAGGAAGACTCCTCTAGGAAGACTTCTCTAGGAAGACTCCTCTAGGAACATTCCTCTAGGAACACTCCTCTAGTAGCTCCTCTAGGAACACTCCTCTAGGAGCTCCTTTAGGAACACTCCTCTAGGAGCTCCTTTAGGAACACTCCTCCAGGAGATCCTCTAGGAACACTCTTCTAGGAACACTCCTCTAGGAACACTCTTCTAGGAACACTCCTCTAGGAGCCCTCTAGGAACACTCATCTAGGAACACTCCTCTAGGAACACTCCTCTAGGAGCTCCTCTAGGAACACTCCTCTTGGAGCTCCTTTAGGAACACTCCTCTAGGAGCTCCTTTAGGAACACTCCTCTAGGAGCCCTCTAATCAGAGTCTACACTGTTGGTAAATGCCAGTACACGTCATTTCCTGCATTCAAAGCTTTATTGGTACATCCCTTCAGATCCAAATAAACATACAGAATAGAATGATGCTGCATGGCTTTTGGAAATGATTTCCAGGGAGACTGTCAAGCTTTTGTATTCATCTGAAAACATATTGCAAGCTTTTCAATCAACTAAATCCTACATTCAATTAATTACTGTATTTTATCACTGTTCCAGCAGTCACCAGGAAAGTCATGAATAGAAGAACAAACATATTGCCTACCATACTTACACTAAAATTTAGGACAAGCAATTTCCCCTCCAGACAGATTTGTATTCAACCCTTTACTCCATAAATACGTCCTTTCTACGCCTTTGCAAACAGTGTAAACCCAGATTAGGCAGCTCCCATAGGAGCCTTCTGATGAGGGTGTGCTCTGTTAACTTATCATATAATATAGATGTGATTCTACAGTATCTGCAATGGTCAAAACTTCCCTGGATCATAATGCCATTAAATGAATACAGTCAATTAACCCATTCCCTCATAGGCTATTTTTAGATCTAACCTCTTTGCATAAATCTACCAAAAAGGAGCATTTACTAGAGAAAAGGAAAATGTTGAATTTTGTATTATGAAACCATTGTGATAAATAGAGCAATTGCTCCTATAGGAGCAAATGCTCTATTTATCACAATAGTTTAAACAGGTGACTTTTACAGAGGCGTAGAAAGGCGTATTTATGGAGGAAAGGGTTAATATTCATATATTAATTTGTTATTTCTTAATACATGGAGTAAAGGGTTAACCCATTCCCTAATATTGATGACTTTGTAAAAATCACTTTGTGAAACCATTGTGATAAATAGAACAATTGCTCCTTCCTATAGGAGCAAAATTCAATGCTCTATTTATCACAATGGTTACAAACTACAAAATTCTAAAAAAAATCCTTTTCTCTAATTAAAGCTTTTCGGTAGATTTATTCAAAGAGGTTGGGTCTTAAAATAGCCTACGAGGTAATGGGTCTAAAAATAGCCTATGAGGTAATGGGTTAGAGTATTATTTCTTACATGAATATTCACTAGGCCAAGTTCCCACTACGTCCTCAAAAATATGTCAGGACACAGTGCGAACGTGTACAACGTAGCGAGGACGCAGTAGACACGGCTTTGCGCGTGGTATGGTCTTCATGGATGTGAAGGACGCGGGTGAACTTTGAACATGTTCAAAACTTACGTGGCGAGGACGTGGTCAAATCAGGACGTGGTAAGAACTTGGTAAGGTCGTAGTAATGACGTAGCTAAAACCTAGTAAGAACCTCATTGACGCCATACACGCGTAGTGCAGACGTGGACGAGTGTGTGACGTTCGCATCACGTTGTCTCTAGGTTGTCACTACGTTCTTGCTACGTCCATCGGGTTCTCACTACGACCCTTCCACGCTAGTGTTGCGACAATGATACGTCCCTACTACGTTTCAAAATACCGCATTAGGTTCTTAGTACGTTCTACCGGTGCTTATCACGTCTAAGGTACGTTTGCAGCAGGCTCTAGCCACGACCATGCCACGTTCTGGTGGTCGAGTATAAAAACTGGATTCATTTCCCTTTCACTTCCATTTCAATATAGAATGGACAACCAAGAACTTCTCCAGCATGTTGCTGTATTGGCTGGACAACAGGCTCTTCTCGATGGTGATGGAGTTCTCGGTTTTGCTTTCGTAGCTGCTTTGCAGCCCCCCTTCCTTCTCGGCATATTTTCTGATATAAAATACTTTACTTTTGCTCAGAAGAAAGTCGCAGAATGAATGATCAGATCGAGCCAAATCGCAGAATTTTATATGCAGACATAGAACGCGGTGAGAACGTGAAGAGCGCGTGGTAAGAACGCAGTGCTATCTTGGCGGTTGTAGTAGGGACCTAGTACGAGCGTAGTTAAAGCATAGCAAGAACGTGTTGGACGTGGTACCCTCCTGAATACACGCGTAGTAAGAACAATTTTTACCCCGTCCTCGCTACGTCCTACGACATTTTCAGGACGCAGCGCGGTCTTCAAGGACGTGGTCAAAGTGTGACTAGGCCATTACCTGATAGAAATGCTTTTTCATGTCTTTGCAAACAGAGTCTACCCATATCAGACGGCTCCTATAGGTCAGGTTTTGTTCTGTTTAATTTGCTGATCTAATTCTACAGTTTTTGCCTTATCGGCAAAAAAATCCTGTTTTCATATGGCATTATAAAAACTCAGCTAAATAATATTCATGATGTCTTTATTTTGTTCCACATTAATCAGATGCAATATGTAATCAGCAGCACTTCTTTTCAGACATAAATCGTAAAAGTAATTGTATATATCTGAGTACATGAGGCCATTACTATAAAGCATAAATACCAGTAAGACAGAATAATAACGACTGAATGTTATAATTCCCATAAAGACAGCATTATCTCTTTGCATGCTTAGTAATAATAGCATACAAGCACTGCCATCTGCTGAAATGCTGAAGTTTTATTTTTCCGCCATCTTTCTTAACCCTTACAATGCTGAATTTTCAAATGGACTATTGCGAAATTCAAACAGGTCAGGCTTACAGTGAATGATTTGGGGATTTTTCTAAAGAAAAGTGTAACAAGACAAAAAGTGCAGGTCCTGATGAGAGTGCTCCACTAGGAGCCATCTCATCTGGGTCTACACTGTTTGCAAAGGACATAAGTGATTCGTTTCGCACTGTTAGTGTTAACAAACAGTTTGTATCCTGATCAGACCGCATGTTGCTAAGCCTCGGGATCCAAATTATTTGCATACGTAATAACAATCTCGAACAATCTCGAGACTTAAGTATGCAAACAGTGAACCATGTTCTGCTTTCCGCAACTTGACTTGCATTTGCAAATAGCTTGTATCTTGATGGGAAGCTGTATAACTAGGTGTCTCAAATAGCTTGTATCTTGATGAGACGCTCAATAACTAGGTGTCTCAAATAGCTTGTATCTTGATGACACCCTCAATAACTAGGTGTCTCAAATAGCTTGTATCTTGATGAGACGCTGAATACAGTAAAACCTCTATATAACGGCCACTTAATTGTTTTAATTAGTTGGTATTTAGGACAGGTGGCTGCTTAAAGCAAGGTGAAAGTAAAATAAAACGCTCCTATAGGAGCGTATTGTTTTACTTTCACCTTGCTTTAAGCAGCCACCTGCCTTTAACACAAAATACTTGATGTAATTAAGTGGCCATTATAGAGAGGTTTTACTGTAACTAGGGGTCTCATCAAGATCAAAGCTCTTTGAATACTCAAGTCAATAGTTTCTCCAAATTTCAGCAGACATTATTAGTTCACAGTGGGATAAGAGTTATATGACAGGGATTTGCGTCACTGTGATTCCCTATTACTAATAGCACGTTTCATGACCAGAAACCTGATCACTTTGATATTTACCACTGTCGCACATGGCTTCAGGTAAATGGGAGAAAATGCAAAAGTAAGAGTGTAGTACCAGGAAATTGATTGCAGGTTTTGTGTCAATCAAACGCTTTGTCTTTACCCTTAATACTCCGCTAGATAAAATAGTGTAGACCCAGATCTCCTATTGAACATGGAGTCTAAACCCTAACAAACAGGTCAAGCTGATGGTGAATATTTAGGGATTTTTCTAAAGAAAAGTGTAATATGACAAACAGTGCAGACCTTGAAATATCATGTGATCATATGCCATTAAAAACATCTAATTAATATTTATTAGTTCATTATTTCTTGCATGAATATTAATGGAGTAAAGGGTTAAATGACTGATAGATCAAACCTCCCCCTTTGAACATTTCCCCTCTACCTGTGCTATCGGGTCAGTTCCTGATTTCAAGACAAAAGGAAGCACAGGAAAGCAACCTCTAGGAGTGATATACATGTATATATGATATTGACTGGTTCCTGTACATACATGGATAAACCATGTTTCAGCTAAGACAAAAGGAAGCACAGGAAACCAACCTCTAGGACTGATGTATGTATGTATGATATTCACTGGTTCCTGTACATACATGGATGAACCATGTTTCAGCTAAGCTTTTAAGAGCATTTATAAGCGTTGGCTGAGCTTCCAAATTTTTCATGGAATATTGCTCATTAACACCTCACATGCTAGGCGTGAAGTCATCAATACCTCCACAAAAACAGTTTGGATCCAGATCAGAGATAATGGGTAGCACATCAGGATCCAAACTATTTGACACTATGATTGCACTTTGAACAGAAAAACTGACCTTGATAATTATAGTAAGAAAACTGACCTTGAAACTGTAGCAAATGACAAATTTTCGCAGATGACAATTACTTACCGTGCAAAGATTTAATGGAACTGCACAGAATCTTTCATGATGGATCCCATATTATACAGAATCATTATTACCCATTACCTCATAGAAATGCCATTTTACTCCATTGCAGAAGGAGTAGACCCAGATCAGATGTCTCCTGATCAAGGTTTGCTCTGTTTGCTTAAGAAACTATACAGATTTAATCCCATAGTTTTTATCAAAGCCTAAAATTTTACATTATAATTTTAAGGTAATGATTATTCTTAAAGTGATCAATTCACAAATAAAAGTGTTCAGTAGGAAAAGGCTTAACCACAAACAATGCATTCTTTTTTTTTTATTGAAGATCAGACACTAACCCAAATTGCATTCTAAGCAATTCGAGGGCTTGGTGCAAAACTATTCTAACTCCTTCACAAAGTGAAGGAGTTAGAATAGTTTTGCACCAAGCCCTTGAATTGTCATCTGCAAAAACACCATCTGCTACAATTCTGAAAGAAGATTTTAATTCAATTTCTTTTTCCATTTCTCCTATTACAGACAAGCAGTCTGGACGTGTAACCCTGCAAGCAGTCTGGACACGTAACCCTGCAAGCAGTCTTGACGTGTAACCCTGCAAGCAGTCAGGATGTATAACCCTGCAAGCAGTCTGTATGTATAACCCTGCAAGCAATCCGGACGTGTAACCCTGCAAGCAGTCTGGACGTGTAACCCTGCAAGCAGTCTGGATGTTTAACCCTGCAAGCAGTCAGGATGTTTAACCCTGCAAGCAATCTGGATGTATAACCCTGCGAACAGTCTGGACATGAAACTTTGCGTCTCCTCAGGATCCAAAATGTTTGACACTGTTTATATATTTGCAAAGAAATTGAAGAAAATGCTCATTTGAAACCTGAAGCAGACAATAATCTTAGCCATCTGTAGCTTGGTGGTTTTAAATGACAAACAGAGCAGACCCAGATCATAGGGCTCCTAGATCTGGGTCTACACTGTTTGCAAAAGCCATTGCATGCATGTGCCACATTCAAAGAGTTAGCAGAAAGAGACAGCAATCCTGATATAAAAGTCTCATTCTCTTGTTTGTTGTTAGGGACTGATTGAATCTTCAAATGATAGTACTAGATGAGTTACTGATTATCTATGCAAACAGTATGGATGTAAATGAAAAACTGACAGACTCCCTGTCTCATTAAGATCCAAATGATTAGAAACTGGTCATATTGTGGGGAAAATGAACCCTTTGTTCTATGAATATTCCTGTAAGAAGTAACAGCATTATGCATATTAATTATTAGTTGTATTTTTATAATGATATACAAACACAGGAATATTTAACCAAGCCAGAAAGTGTAGAATCTAGCCTGATGCCTATAAAATTCTATGAGTCCGAGTACGAAATCATGCTCAAGCTCCAGATTGGTACTCAAAATCTGACCGATCTAATGCTTGAGTATGATATCAGGCTATATATACTGGTACTCCAAATCTACTTAAGTAAGCTTTAGTAAAAATATGGGAAATGCTTGAGAATGAAATCATGCTCAGACTCAAAACAGTTTTATAATAGGCACCAAGCCAGATCTATATTATGTCACAAGCAAACAGAGCAGACCCTGATCAGACGGCTCCTACATAAGCCATCTGATCTGGGTCTACTCTGATTGCAAAAGGGGTAGAAAAGAGTATTTATCGAGAAAAGGATTACCAGAGAAATTCGTCTCAGCAGATGAAATGTTCTGCAGACAACAATTACTTAGCGCGCAAATGTTTATTCCATGTAAATGGTTTTCTGTTACCTCTGGCTGCCATTTTCATCAGGCAGCGACCTGTAGTTCTTAGGTTTCACAGCAATTATCACACGCTGCAGTCAGCAGGTGTAATTTCCTTCTAGGTTTTTTGCTTCCAAGCATTGTCGTCTGTGGAATTTGTTTTCTGCTTTCATTTTATTTATCATTTTTCTGTTTTTGTTTCAAAAAGAATCAACACAACTTGAAACATTTTGGATCTTGATGCAATACCGTCCTGGGGTCTCGTCTAGATTCTGACAATGTGTAAATATAATCAGAGATTCGCTTATTGGCATCGAAAGAGTTCTACCTTTTGTAGTACTCTCTAGCACATACGTGTTGCTGACAATATTGATCAGCATCGCTCACGGTAAAAATCTGTTGTCTGCTTCAAACCTTTACATAACATTCTTTCCATACTAGCAACAACTTTTAAAACTATGAACACATAAACAGTTTGGATACAGATGAGATTGTTTGCAACAATTGTCGTCTGCTTCAGTTACAATTAAACATCAAAAAATATGGTCACTTACGTGTAAAACAATTTGGATCCTAATGAGACGCTGCATTATGCGACTTTTCATCTGGATACAAACTGCTCGCATAGGTAATCATGTTTTTGCTGCTAGACTGTAAAAAATTATTGCCGTACTGTAGATCTGTGGGAATATCATCATCTACGTATACAGGCTTCTTATTTGCTGAATGCCCAACTCTTTAAACCCTAAAATTCCCTGTTGTATATTCATGTAAGAAGTTATGACGTCATAAATATCAATAAGATTATTTTTTATAATGGTATATGAACACAGCTCTGATTTTGCTCAGGCAGAAGCTGTAGCACCAGATCTATATTATACCTAAAGCAAATACCAGTAATAATACACATACCGGTACTTATAATATTATTTTAGTCATTGCAGAAACTGTAGAATATCAGTTCTATGTAATTCCATAAACAAAAGAGAAGACTGATTAGACGATTATTGCAGGAGCAATCTCCTCTGGATTTACGCCATTGCAACAGGAGTCATAGGTCCAGTCAAGATGCCTACATTTAAACATTTTCAAAAATAGCTCCTTTATTTCTCCACCAAACCCTATACTGTGACCACTCTTTAGAATTGTCTCAAATCTACAATGGGCTGTCATAGTAGGGGACATTTTTCGAAATTTTGTTACCTGGTTCACAATGACAGGATACTTTCAGATAATGAAGAGTATGACTTAACAATCAAAATAAGAAGGGTGGCAGCATTGTGGTACAATTATAAAGCACTAGAATTTGAGTTTCCATGGCAACGGCTATGTCGTAGAAATAAAATAGATATCATACACAAAGATCTCTTAATATCTTTTTAACTAGTGAAGGGATTTTTATAAAACTTTATAATTAAATGACTAATATCAAGGCAATGTTACAAATATAAGTTTCAATTGATTCCCTTTAAGGTCAATGTCATGGTTAGGGGTCAAAGGTCAAATTTTAGCTTTTATCTCTGTTTCAAGACCTTTTTGTTCTACAATTTTACATTAACATTGGTATATTTAAGTAAAACTTGGCACAGATACTCATTTAAAAAAGGAGGTGCCCTTTACCATGAGTTTTATAAGTGTGTCAAGGTTAATGTCACAAGTAGAGGTCAAACGTCACATTTTAGAAGTCAAACATCATTTTTTACTAATTTGTGAATGTTGATGTCCACTTGTTCTACATATGTGATGTATTTTTAATAACTTTGCAAGATCAACATACTAAATCAATATCCTCTACCAAGGACTTTGGTACATACTGCCAATGTCAAGGTCGCAAGTAGAGGTCAAATGTAACAATTAAGGAGTCAAAGGTCAAATTTGTACTTTTTGTGCAATTTCAGTACATTCTCCCATGTATGTGATGTATGTTTTGTAATAAATGTGCACATACACCTTACTAAGTCAATATCTTCTACCAAGGATTTCGGTACATATTGTCAATGTCAAGGTCGCAAGTAGAGGTCAAAAGTCACATTTGAGAAGTCAAGTGTCAAATTTGTACTTTTTGTGCATTTCAGTCAATTTTTTCTACCTATGTCATGTATATTGCAATTAATGTGCACAACATACTAAGACAATATCCTCTACCAAGGACTTGGTACATAAAATCAAGGTCATTGGAAGGTCAAAGGTAAAACTTGAGAACTATTTTCTTAACCTAACTTGAATATTTCGTAAATCGAAGAAGAGACATAAATACAATGGTTATACACAACAGTTTAAAGATATATTATTTTAGATCAATAAGTTGTACCTTATAACGAATTATGTCAAGTGACTCTTCTTTCAGCATTTCAGATAATATCATTATATTTAGTTTGCGCCTTGTTAACATTTAAATGATCACAATTTTCTCAGAAATATCAACTAAGTGTTGTTGTTTTTTTCATTAATAACTATGACTAAGCACATATTTATCACAAAAGTGCTGTAATGATAATGTTAAATATCACAAATGATTTAAAAATCATTATCACCGCCAATCAAAACCACTATCACTGACATTCAAAATCATTTTCAGATGATTAAAATCATCATCACAGACATTCAAAATTGTGACAATAACAGGGTACATGTATCAATATCTTAATAGCGGCATTATTATGCCCCCCCCCCCCCCCCCATCAAAGAGGGGTCATGTTGTTGTTTTTTCATTGTCAGTGTTTGTTGGTTTGTTGGTTGTTTTGTTCCCAACTTTAACGTTGGCGACAATTCTGTAGCTATTGCACATACATACTTCAAACTTAGCATGCATATGCAACTTATAGAGTCAAAAATATTTAGGGGTGACATATCGAGATCATGTTCATACATCAAGGTCAAATGTCAAATTACTAGTCAAATTTAGATTGGCGATATATTTGTCACCATTCAAAATACATCCCTCAAACTTGGCATGCATTTGCAACTTATGGAGGGGAACGTTTCAGTGGTGACTTTTTAAGGTCAATGTCATACATAATGGCCAAGCGTCAAATTATGGGTCAAATTTAGATTGGTGATAATTTTGTCGTCTTCAACATACATCCTTCAAACTTGGCATGCATGTGAAACTTATGGAGGGGAACATTTTAGGGGTGACCTCTTCAGGTAAAGGTCATACATCAAATTCAAACGTTATATCGGGGACATTATGTTTCACAAACAGATTTCGTTGTTTTTAAATCACAACGTGTGTATACCACATACATTATTTACAACATGTATACACATTACATAATATAGAATATGTCAGTAGACTGTATTTTATTTGAAAACGTACAAGAAGAATTGTTTTTACAGCATATTGGAACAAAATGTTTTCCTTGAAAAGTAAGCTTGTTTTGTTAAAATGTTCATTTAAAATCATCTCTGTTTTTAAACACCAAGAACAAAATTGATTTCAACCAAATAAGCAAACCACTGTCAATATGATAGATCTAATAATGTATCGGTAGTCACATTCATTCATTGGATATCGCAAAGTTGATTGTGGCCAAATACAACTAAGCTATCACCAAAAGGAGATTACTACCCCTGCCCGCCATCTTGTCACAAGATGCACTGACTTCAATACAAGCGGCAATAGCTCAATAATCCTTTCATTCACTTAAATTGCATATGAAAAATAACAAAGGGCAATAAATCCTTCAAAAATGAATTTAGAATTACAGCCCTTGTTGACTGCACATCCGCTCACCACCCTCTTTTCATATATAAAGTTTCACAGTTGTGCCTACAATACTTGAGAAGTTATGCTCCAGACAAACAAATTGTTTCTAAAAAGTAACTATGGGGAATAACTCCCACAAAAATGAATTTAGAGTTACAACCCTTATTGACTGCACATCCTCTCATCACCCTCTATCCATATAAAAAAGTTGCACAGTTGTGCCTACAATACTTGAGAAGTTATGCTCCGAACAAAAATTGCTTCTGGAAAGTAACTAAGGGGAGTAACTCCCTCAAAAATTAATTTAGAGTTGCAACCCTTATTGACATCACCCTCTCATATCCTCTCATCACCCTCTCTCCATATATAAAGTTTCACAGTTGTTTCTACAATACTTGACAAGTTCTGCTCCGGACAAAAAAATTGCTTCTGAATAGTAACTAAGAGGAATAACTCCCTCAAAAATGAATTTAAAGTTACAACCCTTGTTGGATGCACATACTCTCATCACCCTCTATCCACATAGTTATGAAGTTTCACAGTTGTGCCTATAATACTTTAGGAGTAATGCTCCGGATGGACGGACGGATGGACGGACGGAAGGACGGACGGATGCATGCGATTCCAATATAGCCCCACTTCTTTAGAAGTGGGGGTATAATTACATATTTTGTCCATGTCAGTTTATTTAATACTTAAGCAGCTCATAACTATTGAAAATCGAAGTATTTCCATAAGTTTCGTATGTTCAAATATCACACGAACACTGACAGCTAGCTGAGCATTGAATAATCGCTTCGTACACGAGCCTCAATTAGTTTTGCATGCGCACAGTGTAAGCTCCTGAAATCCCTTGACGATCAAGGGCTTGTCTGTCCACAATGTATGCGGGTGGACTTGCCAACCAAACAAAGCTCAGGTGATGGAAAATCAGTTTGGAAATTCAGACATAAATACCAAATGCTGTCACTGTTTCAGCTATTTTGGTAGAGTCACCAAATGATTATTCCCATCAACTTATTTCGAAATCTGACCATCGGTTTGTAGAAATATATTCCGAAAGAGGGAGATCCTTCGAAAGCATAAGAAGTAATGCGAAAGCAGAAAAATGCAGACTCGGTTTTATTGAGTCTGTTTGTGACTAGTTATTAAAAGTGCAACACTACTACTCACGCCCCCCTAGCACCGGCTTAAGCAGTATTCAATTAATAACATAAAAACTAATGATCCCGAAGGACCAGTAAGTATATCAACACTGAGAATTTAAATATTGTTTTCTTTTGGTTGTTATGGCAACCAGAGTTCCGCATGGCTTCAAACCATTTTAGCTATTTTGGGAGGTGGTTACCTAATGATTATTCCAATCAAATTATTCTGAAGTCAGACCATTGGTTTTGGTGAAGAGAAGATTGAAAATTTTGCTATGTTTTCTCTATACAGCCAAAGAGGCCCGCCCTCTAGCGGCCATGTTGTTTTAGATATTGTCATGATTTTAGCTATTTTGGAAGATAGTCACCTAATGATTATCCCTTTCAAATTATTTTGAAACCTGACAACCAGTTTTGCAGAAGAAGAGGTTAGCAGATTTTTCTGTTGGTTGCCATGGCAACCGGAGTTCTACATGGATCCACATTGTTTTAGCTATATTGACAGGGAATCACCCAAAGACCATCCTTGGAAAGTTTCAGTACATTTGACAATATAATTTTAGAGGTGATGTCACTTGAAATAAAATATTGACGACACACGATGGACGACACCTGACGACCGACACATAGCTCACAATAGCTCACCTTGGCATGTTGTGAGGGATGTATTTTGAAAGGCTAAAAATAGACAGTCTTCTTGAATCGACTTGTTTGTTTGATACATTGATGGAAAGAACTTGATAAAAATTGTAAATAATTCAAAAATATTGTGCAAAAATCACTAAAAATAGTTCTTTTATAGCCGTTGCCATGGTAACAAAGGATATGTTTACTGTTAATTTGTAAATAAAATGTTCCAACGATAATCACATAGAAGACCACACCAATACTTTATACAAATAACAAGACAAACATGCTGTAAAAAGAAAATGTAGGTTAACTTTATAATTCACTAGAAAATGTCAATTTTAGAACCACAAATGAATTTCATATCATTTTAAGGATATTTTTGTTGTCATGGCAACCAGATCTGTGTCCCAGAACGTTAACATAATATTTGCGTAATTTTGTAAGTAAATAGCAAGGTCTTACAATAATTCATTATTTAGACATTTAGAAAAAAACTATAAGGACATGTTTTCAAAAAAGTGAAAAATTGGGCAAAATTACATACGTTATTGCCATAGTAACCAGTCATTGAGGAAAAAATTATTTTAATTTAATTTCAAATCAACACTAGCCATCTCTAATTTCCAAAGAGTAAACAATGGGCACATATTTACATCCATAAGCAAACTGGCAGTCCTTTTAAATTCTGTATATCATTTTGTAGCTTGTTGCTATGGAAACCATGATTTCCACCAGAATGTTATTGGGAATGTTCTGCCACCCTTCTAAAAATGTTAGGTATGGTGTTAAGTTTATATATGTAAAATATGGAGTTATTGTAAATCAGGTAACAAAATCTGCCAAAATCAGGCTTTTTGTCCCCTACTATCACTGGCCGATCATCATATCCGAACCTTCACGAGCCAGCTGGTCTGGATCTACTATTTGCAAAGGCGTGAAAAGTCATTTACATGGGAAAATGTTAATCTTAATCACAAACAGTGGCTACTGATAATTTTTTTAAAATGTATTTTGTAATAAATGTCAAAACTAACCGTCAAACTCAAGAAATTAATCCCTATACAATTTCCTTTTACAAGAATCATCAAAACATCTAAAATTCTATTCTCAAAGTTTCAGATCTTCATAAAAATCAAAATTACTCAGAATTTCATCTGAAATCTAACCATTTTCAAATGTTTAAAAAGAAATGACAATGGAAGTGCTTCAAAGACTACACTGAAACATTTAAAAGCATATTTCATGCATCAGTGGCTTGAACAAGGGTGGCTAACTGCGCAAGCTCAGAAAATCATCCATGGGTAAGAAAGCTTATGTAAACCAGGGGAAATAACTTCTATAATGCGCTACGTACCAATTTGGGATGACCCTTTGCATATAGTTTGCATCTTGTCGAGACGATCAAGATATTTCACGTCTCGTCAAGATTCAAACAGTTTGACCATCTTCAGTAGAATCTGTCTTAAGCGACCATCAAAAGGAGGTCAAATTATGGGTCTGTAAGGCAGGTGGTAGCTTAATACAGGTCAAAAGTAATGCAGAAAGCACCTATTTTAAGTAATTATTAAGCAACCACCTGCTTTTCAAAATTCCTGTGTCGAATTAATAAAGACAGATTCTACTTTAATTGTGCTTTTGTAAAAATGACAGAAAAATGTGATTTTGAAAAACTGAACATACGATAAATTTTACAGCAGTAATTGTACGAGTTATCTGACTCTGGATTCATGTATTCATCTTATGGATGATTGCATTTAGAAATAGGAGGATCATATCTTTTGCCACATACTATAGCAAATCCAAGTCGAAAGCCGAAGTAATATCTTACAAGGATAACCCATTACCTCATAGGCTATTTTTAGACCTTCCTCTTTGAATAAATCTACTGAAAAGGAGCATTTACTACAAAAAAGGAAAATTTTAGAATTGTATAGTTTTGAAACCATTGTGATAAATAGAGCATTTGATCCTATGGAGAAAATGTTCTATTTATCACGATGGTTTCGAAAAGTGACTTTCATCGAGGCGTCAAAAGAGTCAATATGAGGGAATGGGATAAAGTATCATATGTGTACCTATTTCAGAATGCAATTGTCCATGAAATGTATGCATAAGTTTCACTGTCAGAAATATCAAACAATGCTTAATACCCTTTACTCCATAGAGACAACTTTTAGCACTTTTGCAAAGAGAGCAGACCCAGATCATGTAGGAGCTATCTGATAAAGGTCTGCTCTGTTTAAATACAAAATTATATGGATCTGATTCTTCAATTTTTACAAGGGACATAACTCTTCCTTTTATAATTTTGATGCCATTCAAAATGTTAACTACACACTAACTAATCAATATTTATACAGTACATACATTCTTTCCTAATTATGAATATTCATGGAGTAAAGGTTTAAAGGGCAAATAGGAAAATATTAACTGCCAACTTGAACCACTCAAAACCTTTGCTTTACCTCTCTTAAAAGCCAAGAAGGAGGTTCAAAGACATTATCATCTTCATCACCTATCTGAAATTTGGTAGAGAGAGAGACAGTGGTTATACAGGTATAGATAGTGATGGAAAGTGATTGATGGAAAGTGATGGAAAGTGATGGATAGTGATGGAAAGTGATGGAAAGTGATGGAAAGTTGATAAGTACACAACAGTTACAATACTCAAAATCTTTAACTACTAACCAGTATTACCTCATAGGCTATTTTTAGACCAAACCTCTTTGAATAAATCTACTGAAAAGGAGCATTTACTAGAAAAAAGGAAAATGTTCAAATTGTGTAGCTTTGGGAGTAAATGCTCTATTTATCACTATGGTTTCAAAATTGGACTTTTACAGGTGTCCAAAGGCATCCATATGAAGGAATGTATTATAAGTTAACAGGCTTTCCTTCATACAAACGGCTTTTCACACAGAGAATACCCAGTAGAAGCTGCCTGATCAGGGTCTGCTCTGTTAGCTGATGAAATTATATAGATCTGATCCTATAGGTTTTATCTAAGCCGGTTGAACAATTCCCTTCAAAATGTTTACCATATGAAAATTAAGCTAATGAATATATTCGTGAAGCTATCAATACATGCAAAAATGTTCATTTAGTGAAAGGTAGTTTTCAACTACAGAGTTCACTTAACCTTTACTCCCTTTCCTAATTCATACAAAAGGATTTTCATGCCCTTACAACACTGAATTTTCAGAATGGAATTACCCTCTGGTGTCTTGCTACAGAGTCCATTAAGAAATGAGAGGGTAAACCTTAACCCATTACCTCATAGGCTATTTTTAGATCCAACCTCTTTGAATAAATCGACCGAAAAGGAGCATTTACTAGAGAAAAGGAACATTTTAGAATTTTGTAATTTTAAACAATTGTGATAAATTGAGCATTTGCTCCTATAGGAGCTCTATTTATCACAATGGTTTCAACAGGTGACTTTTGCAGAGGCATTAAAAGGTTTCAATATGAGGGAATGGGTTAACCCTTACAACACCAGAGTGGACTAGCCCATAGGTGTCTAAAACTACAGAATCCACTCACTATGAACTTAGGCTTAAGGATTTTGAATAACCAACAGTGCTGACCTCTAGGATCCCTCTGCTCTAGGTCTACAATGTTTGCAAATGACAATTAATGCATGTATGCCCCACATTCAGAGTTTCTTAACCCTTACCTCCATAAATATGCCTTTCTACGCCTCTAGATCTGTAGTAACCACTTCTTGGAACCATTGTGATAAATAGAGCACTTGCTCCTATAGGAGCAAATGCTCTATTTATCATAATGGTTTCAAACTACAAAATTCTAAAATTTTACTTTTCTCTAGTAAATGCTCCTTTTGGCTAGATTTATTCAAAGAGGCTGGGTCTAAATATAGCCTATGGAGTTTAGAGTTAAAGTAGAAGTGTGTTAAGTTTTCAAACTGTAGATCAAGTTGAGATACTGTTTGACCATGTGATTGCTGCATACTAGTCCTCCAATTGTCATGGATTGGAATTTGAAAACAGTGCAGACCACAATCAAAACATTCTTTTTGGTAACAGTGACCTTGTCCTTGACCTGAGATGCCAAAGAAGCAGCCCAAGCTTTTCTCCATGCAACATATCTGCATACCAACTTTGGTTAAAATATGCTAAACAACTTATGTTATTAGCATATCATTTTCCTCTGACTGACAGAATCACATACTGACATATACTTGTACTGCCAGACTGACATCATCATAAACACAATCACATACTGACATATACTTGTACCGCCAGACTGACATACTCCTAGACCAGAAATATATATCAGACCTTGAGATGTTCCATTGATATTGCTAGTAGTATATATGACTATATAATTATACTTAACCCTTTACTCCATAAATATGCCCTTCTATGCCTTTGCAAACAGAATAGACCCAGATCAGAAGGCTCCTATAGGAGGCGTCTAAAAGGGTCTGCTTTGTTTCCTTATGATATAATATAGATATGATTCTAGTTTCTGTCAAGGCCAATTAACATTCCTGTGTTCATGTGCTATTATAACACATCAATCTAATTAATATTCATGATATCATTATTTCTTACATGAATATTCATGGAGTAAAATATTAACTAAGCACATTCATCTGTTGCTCTGTTCAGGTGATGATAGATGAACTGATATTGCTAGTAGTGTATCTTAAGGTTTTTTATGCTTACGGTTTTTCACACAAAACTATCTTCATTACACAGCTACTGCATAGTCCTTTGAATGTCACACTTTCAAAGTGGACTGGTCCATCAGTGTTGAACAACGAAGTCCATTCAGTATGAAAGACTTAACTTTGATAGAGGATTCTGAATGACAAACAGTGCCGACTCTATTCACAGAGCTCCTGTTGTAGCTCTCTGATCTGGGTCTACAGTGTTTGCAAATCTGCAAAACAGTCTGACATTTAGCATTTCATCAAGATCCAAACTTTATGAAACAATGACTTTTTCTTCTATAA
Source organism: Azorinus chamasolen (assembly GCA_963576725.1). NCBI lineage: Eukaryota > Metazoa > Mollusca > Bivalvia > Cardiida > Solecurtidae > Azorinus > Azorinus chamasolen. Next base: position 53,531,087 of record OY755237.1, on the reverse strand, counting down.
ATAATAGAAGAAAACAATTCTGCTTTGGAAAAATAAAGCAGACTACAATTTTTAATGAGATGAATTAACTCTTTGCACGCTAGCGGCTGAAGAATTATTACCTATGCAAACAGTTTGGATCCAGATGAGACGCGGCATAATGCGGCGTCTCATCAGGATCCAAACTGTTGGTCACTTTGACAATATTTTTGCAAAGAAATGAAAGAAAGTTTATTTTGAGAATTGAAGCAGACGACAATTGTTGCAGATAGAAAATTACTTAGCATGCAAAGAGTTAAGCAGATCACAGGCTCTAGTATCAACATACTAATAGTATACACACTACTGTAATTAACCAAAGTATTCTCCACCAGCAGTTTGTACAGCTGAATATAAAGTCAATCTGGATGATCAGGCCCCACAAAATGTGGTGTCTGGTCTTAGATCTGAATTGTTAGTCACTCAAGCTCAACTTCTAAAATCAATTAGAAAACCTTTTTTTATTTTGTAAATGTTGCAGACAACAAATGAGCAGACGACAGAAAGTTAACCCTTTCCTCCATGAATATTCATGTATCAAATAATGACATCATTATTATCAATTAAATTAATTTGTTATGATAGCATATGGACATGAGAAAATTTAGCCATGGAAGAAACTAGAATCATATCTATATTATATCATAAGCAAACAGAGCAGACCCTGATCAGACAACTCCTACAGGAGCCATCTGGTCTGTCTCTACTCAAGTTTGCAGAGGCGTAGAAAGGTGTATTTATGGAGTAAAGGGTTAAGTCATTAGCCTTTCTTCACCTTTGCAAACTGAGCAGACCCAGATCAGATGGCTCCTGTGGAGCCATCTGATCAGTGTCTGCTCTGTTTGCTTATCGGCGCGGGGACATAAAGTCCCCGCGTCTATATGTAATACTTTCGGTGGAATTTCACTGGTAGGAGGGCTGATTTATCAAGACTTGTGAGAATACAGTGGAACTGCAATTCGTGGGTTATGAGTGTAAAAACAGTATGTTTGGAATAATACATTCAATATAGTTGGAAACAGGTCGACTGATCTGTTTCCACTGTATGATTGTTTGTATTTTGGAAATGAAAATATTAGAAAATTATTTCTCCTATGGTCGGGGCTAATACAAAATGCAATGGCAAGATCATTAACGATAACCACCTAAGAAATGTCTAAGATGTTGCGAAACCGAGTATGGCTAAAACACGGAAGGAGGATATTTGGCGAAATGAGGCGAAAGCAGGCGAAAGGATGGTTAAAGATTAATAACGGCTACTGATTAGTTACGATTATAAATGATATGAACATATATTTTAAATATGTTTGGCATTAATATACTGATATAAGCCTGGATATATGAACACATCATTAATATATTGATGACATTTACATGATTTACCGGGAAAACGGGTTACGTGCTGCTTTCGCCACAGTACTAAATCCCGCGAAAGGAGCTCTTAAGTAATGTAATTGAATGCAGAACTGCGGTTTATCATTAGTGTTTTTAATTAATAAATACACCTATTTTATGCTAGAGCATGATTTAAGATCCAGGCATAACCTTTTACTTCATAGATACACCTTTGCAAACAGGGTAAACCTAGAGTAAACTCAAAATAGATGGCTCCTGCTGAATCTGCTCTGTTTACTTTTTTGCCATGGTGAAAGCTTCCAGTGTTCAAATTTGCTTATGAAAATGCCACTAATTAATCGTCATAATGTCACTTACATGAACAATCACTGTTACTGTACGTCAGGCAATTTGGATCTTGTTGAGGTGGCCAGTTACCGATGATTCTCTTTGGCATTTTATTTAGACATACAGTTGATATCTCGAATTGGATAATATACAGTACGGAGTTGTTATGAAAAAAAACAAGAGAGTCGTCACGGGTGACAAATGCCCCCAAAGTGTTTGACACCGAAATGCATTTTAGCGGAAAAACAATACAATGTAATGGAGGTGTAACATGAAATTTTGATGCTGTTAAAAATGACACAGGAGTCAGTTCTTAACATTAGAAACAGAACCTTTGGATTATGATAGCTAAGAAAAGAGCCAAGCGTCAAAACTTAGTTAACAAGAGAGTCGTCACGGGTGACAAATGCCCCCAAAGTGTTTGACACCGAAATGCATTTTGGCGGAAAAACAATGCAATGTAATGCAGGTGTAACATGAAATTTTGATGCTGTTAAAAATGACACAGGAGTCAGTTCTTAACATTAGAAACAGAACCTTTGACGATTATGATAGCTAAGAAAAGAGCCAAGGGTCAAAACTTAGTTATAAAGGACCCTAAGTCATTCTCAACGTTAAAAAGGACCCTAGGTTTATTGTCAATGTTTAAGGTATAGGTGATATGCTCTGGACAAGCTTTTTGTATCTGGTAAGGTATAGGAGATATGCTCCGGACTGTAAAATTGAGGTCAAAGGTCAAGGTCAAGGTCAAGGTCAGTGATCTGAAAATGGTACATGACTCTCTGCCATCCCAAGATGAACTCACAAACCAAATTTGGAATCCGTAGCTGGTAAGGTATAGGAGAAATGCTCCAGACAAGCTTTGTGTACAATCTAGGTCAAAGGTCAAGGTCACAGTGACCTGAAAATGGTACGCGACACACCGCCATCCCAAGATAAACTCACACACCAAATTTGGAATCCGTAGCTGGTAAGGCATAGGAGATATTCTCTGGACAACCTTTTTTGTAAAATCGAGGTCGAAGGTCAAGGTCAAGGTCACAGTGACCTGAAAATGGTACGCGACATTCCTCCATCCCAAGATGAACTCACACACCAAATTTGGAATCCGTAGCTGGTAAAGTATAGGAGATATACTCCGGACAAGCTTTTTGTAGCTGGTAAGGTATAAGCTTTTTGTAAAATCGAGGTCAAAGGTCAAGGTCAAAGTGACCTGAAAATGATATGCGACACTCCGCCATCTCAAGGTGATCTCACACACCAAATTTGGAATCCGTATCTAGTAAGGTATAGGAGATATGCTCCGGACAAGCTTTTTGTAAAATCGGTCAAAGGTCAAGGTCACAGTGATCTGAAAATGGTACACGACACTCCTCCATCCCAATATGAACTCACACACCAAATTTGGAATCCTTAGCTGATAAGGTATAGTTGATATACTCCGGACAAGCTTTTTGTAGCTGGTAAGGTATAAGCTTTTTTTAAAATCGAGGTCAAAGGTCAAGGTCAAGGTCAAGGTCACAGTGACCTGGAAATGGTACACGACACTCCGCCATCGCAAGATGAACTCACACACTAAATTTGGAATCTGTAGCTGGTAAGGTAAAGGAGATATGCTCCGGACAAGCTTTTTGTAAAATCGGTCAAAGGTCATGGTCAAGGTCACAGTGACCTGAAAATGGTACGCGACACTCCTCCATCCCAAGATGAACTCACACACCAAATTTGGAATCCTTAGCTGGTAAGAAATAGGAGATATACTCCGGACAAGCTTTTTGTAGCTGGTAAGGTATAAGCTTTTTTTAAAATCGAGGTCAAAGGTCAAGGTCAAGGTCACAGTGACCTGGAAATGGTACGCGACACTCCGCCATCCCAAGATGAACTCACACACTAAATTTGGAATCTGTAGCTGGTAAGGTAAAGGAGATATGCTCCGGACAAGCTTTTTGTAAAATCGGTCAAAGGTCATGGTCAAGGTCACAGTGATCTGAAAATGGTACGCGACACTCCTCCATCCCAAGATGAACTCACACACCAAATTTGGAATCCTTAGCTGGTAAGGTATAGGAGATATACTCCGGACAAGCTTTTTGTAGCTGGTAAGGTATAAGCTTTTTTGTAAAATCGAGGTCAAAGGTCAAGGTCAAGGTCACAGTGACCTAAAAATGGTACGCGACACTCCGCCATCCCAAGATGAACTCACACACTAAATTTGGAATCTGTAGCTGGTAAGGTAAAGGAGATATGCTCCGGACAAGCTTTTTGTAAAATCGGTCAAAGGTCATGGTCAAGGTCACAGTGATCTGAAAATGGTACGCGACACTCCTCCATCCCAAGATGAACTCACACACCAAATTTGGAATCCTTAGCTGGTAAGGTATAGGAGATATACTCCGGACAAGCTTTTTGTAGCTGGTAAGGTATAAGCTTTTTTGTAAAATCGAGGTCAAAGGTCAAGGTCAAGGTCACAGTGACCTAAAAATGGTACGCGACACTCCGCCATCCCAAGATGAACTCACACACCAAATTTGGAATCTGTAGCTGGTAAGGTAAAGGAGATATGCTCCGGACAAGCTTTTTGTAAAATCAAGGTCAAAGGTCAAGGTCAAGGTCACAGTGACATGAAAATGGTACGCGACACTCCCCCATCCCAAGATGAACTCACACACCAAATTTGGTATCCGTAGCTGATGTGACAAAGGAAATATACTCCGGACAAAAGGTACACACACCCACACACCCACCCACACACCCACCCACCCACCCACCCACCCACACACACACACACCCACGCACGGTGCGATCACTATATGCCGCCAAAGCCTAGCTTTGGGGGCATAAAAAGGACCCTAAGTCATTCTCAACGTTAAAAAGGACCCTGGGTTGATTGTCAACGTTTAAGGTATAGGAGATATGCTCTGGACAAGCTTTTTGTATCTGGTAAGATATAGAAGATATGCTCCGGACTGTAAAATTGAGGTCAAAGGTCAAGGTCAAGGTCAGTGATCTGAAAATGGTACACGACTCTCCGCCATCCCAAGATGAACTCACAAATCAAATTTGGAATCCGTAGCTGGTAAGGTATAGGAAAAATGCTCCGGACAAGCTTTGTGTAAAATCTAGGTCAAAGGTCAAGGTCACAGTGACCTGAAAATGGTACGCGACACACCGTCATCCCAAGATAAACTCACACATTAAATTTGGAATCCGTAGCTGGTAAGGTATAGGAGATATTCTCTGGACAACCTTTTTTGTAACATTGAGGTCGAAGGTCAAGGTCAAGGTCACAGTGACCTGAAAATGGTACGCGACACTCCGCCATCTGAAGGTGATCTCACACACCAAATTTGGAATCCGTATCTGGTAAGGTATAAGAGATATGCTCTGGACAAGCTTTTTGTAAAATCGGTCAAGGTCAAGGTTAAGGTCATAGTGACCTGGAAATGGTACATGACACTCCGCCATCCCAAGATGAACTCACACACCAAATTTGGAATCTGTAGCTGGTAAGGTAAAGGAGATATGCTCCGGACAAGCTTTTTGTAAAATCGGTCAAAGGTCATGGTCAAGGTCACAGTGATCTGAAAATGGTACGAGACACTCCTCCATCCCAAGATGAACTCACACACCAAATTTGGAATCCTTAGCTGGTAAGGAATAGGAGATATACTCCGGACAAGCTTTTTGTAGCTGGTAAGGCATAAGCGGTTTTTAAAATCGAGGTCAAAGGTCAAGGTCAAGGTCACAGTGACCTGGAAATGGTACGCGACACTCCGCCATCCCAAGATGAACTCACACAGCAAATTTGGAATCTGTAGCTGGTAAGGTAAAGGAGATATGCTCCGGACAAGCTTTTTGTAAAATCGGTCAAAGGTCATGGTCAAGGTCACAGTGATCTGAAAATGGTACGCAACACTCCTCCATCCCAAGATGAACTCACACACCAAATTTGGAATCCTTAGCTGGTAAGGTATAGGAGATATACTCCGGACAAGCTTTTTGTAGCTGGTAAGGCATAAGCTTTTTTTAAAATCAAGGTCAAAGGTCATGGTCAAGGTCACAGTGACCTGGAAATGGTACGCGACACTCCGCCATCCCAAGATGAACTCACACAGCAAATTTGGAATCTGTAGCTGGTAAGGTAAAGGAGATATGCTCCGGACAAGCTTTTTGTAAAATCAAGGTCAAAGGTCAAGGTCAAGGTCACAGTGACATGAAAATGGTACGCGACACTCCCCCATCCCAAGATGAACTCACACACCAAATTTGGTATCCGTAGCTGATGTGACAAAGGAAATATACTCCGGACAAAATGTACACACACCCACCCACCCACCCACACACCCACCCACCCACACACCCACCCACCCACACACCCACACACACACACACCCACACACGCACGGTGCGATCACTATATGCCGCCAAAGCCTAGCTTTGGGGGCATAAAAATAGCATGTCTAAAATACCTACAGGAGTTTTCAGCATTACTCTAGGCCTGCAATAAGCTTTGAACTTAAGAAATTGTTCAGATTAGAAATTAGATATATGTGTGCTTATGCCATTATAAAAAGTGGACTGATAAATAGTCATGATGTCATTATTTCTTACATGAATATTTAACCTGAAAGGGGATAAGGGGTCTAGTGTGAGACTGAAAGGGTTATTGTATAACTAGGGCCACCCGACTAACACGGCTGTCGTTTCAAGGGCGTTTGTGATGAAACTGAAGAATTTTTTTGCGTTACTAAGGCCATATTTTTTGTTGTTAACATTACTTAAATATTATATACATGTAAAATAGGTTTGATTATTATTCAGTAATACGCGCCTTTTGATGCTTTGCATCAATGATTTTCTTGTAGCATTATATAGCTATTATTCTTCAGTTACAATGTACTTCCATGACCAAAACCTCCTGTGTTCATGTTCCATCATTAAAATTAATCTAATTAATAATATTCGTGACATCACAATTTCTTACATGAATAGTCATGGAGTAAAAGGTTAAATACGCACATTTATCGGTTGCTCTGTTAAAGTAATGATACGATGAACTGTCATATCAAGTGGGGAAACTATGCTGCAGGATGAATTTTGTTTTTCAGCAAGACTGCTGCCAAGGGACATATACTAACACTTTACCTGATACACTCCGCTTGATGCCATCGCAAACAGTCTCAGTAGTCAGAACAGAGCTACAGATAAAGGTGCGTACTCAAATACTAAAATCGTCATTTCTCTACCAAACCCTATATTATAACCACTCTTTAGAATCGTCTCTTTGAGATGAGTGGTCACAACATAGGGTTTGGTGGAGATATAAAGAAGTTACTATTGAAAAGGTTTTAGTTAACATATCTTATCTGGAACTCTAAGAGTAGATAAAGATCTGGATCCATCTAATCTGGATCTGCTCATGTTTGCTTAATATTGAAAAATATGGATCTGATTCAAGAGTTTCCATCATAGCCTAAAATTTCTGATATGAGTCTCCTCTGAGTCTATTCTGTTTGCAAAGGTGTGAAAATGTGTTTATATGAGGGAAAGGGTTAAATACTGGTGGGCTGATTCATTGAAGTCACAAAATAAACCTGCTCTGATAGTTCAAAAATCTGAAAACATCCTGTGTTATTCAACTAATAAGACCTTTGAATGTAGCACCTGCTGTCTTGTATAGATACTGAGATAGATACCATGATCTATCATCATCAGCTGACATTTGTGTAGTCCTATAGTATGACCCAAGTTTACCTGTACAACTATCATGTAAGAAATACTGACATCGTAAATATTTATTAGCTGAATTTGATTTTTTATTATGTGAATTTTTCAAGGGAATTTTTAGCGCTGACAAAAACTGTATTGGAATCAGATCTATATTAGTGGGCTCCTTGCGGGGCCCAGTTGGATCAGGGTCCACAAACATCCCTCATATATATAGCAATAAACGGGTCCACAAACAATTCTACAAGCATCCCTCATCTGTAAAAATAAACCGGTCCACAAACAATTTCATGCCAGTCTATTTGAAACAAAGAGCAGGAATGGTTAAAAATGAGATGTAAACAGTTCCTTTCTCTTCTCCCCAGTAACAATATTCGTGCAAGGTGAAGTGTTTGCTCAGTTCAGCTGTACAAACAAAAACTGGAGATTATTATTTTCAAAATTCCAAACAGAAGCCAATGCCGACATGAAGGAATGCTGAAAAGATTCCATCTTGCCCGATATTTTTTAGAATTAAAACATTCCCCTCTAACTGCTTCGAACCAGCTTAATTACTTGCATAACCAGAACAATATAGACTCAGATCAAAAGGAATCTGCTCAGTGTTTTGCAATGCTCTTTGTTAACCCCTTGCCTCATCATATTGATGCCCTTTGACATCTCTGTAAAATTAACTTCTTCAAATCATTGTGATAAACAGAGCATTTGCTCCATAAGATATATATTATACTGATGCCTCTGTAAAAGTCACTTCTTGAAACCATTGTGATATATGGAGCATTTCCCTGCTGAATATTCATGTAAGAAATAATGACATCATGAATATTTATTACCCGAGTTTTTATCAGCAGTCACATCTATTGTCATTTCATAAACAATGTGAAATCATCTGTCTGATTGCCTCATAGACGCTGATTACCGGTAGATGGCTCCTATAGAATATCATATACATGACGTACTGCCATGTCAGATCAACTCTTTTAACAAAACTAAAACTTCATTGTGAATTCAGTAGACTTTCATCTTCGGGTACTTCAGGTGATAATATCACACCAAGCTTATGAAAAAGACATCCTTAACACATAAATTTACATAGCATCTCACCTGAGGATCTCCGCTGTAGCCGTCCTAGTTTTACACCAACTCTCAAATTTGTTTCAGCTATCATGCCCAGATATAACATCTGATCCAAATTTACCTAAATATCATACATTGCATTTGTAACTGCCCTAATTACCATGACTCTTTCCCTCATATAAATGCCTTTTCACGCATTTGCAAACATGGAAGACCCAGATCAGACGGCTCCTATAGGAGCCATTTGATCAGAGTCTGCTCTGTTTGATTAAGATATAATATAGATCTGATTCTGCTGGTTTTGTCAAAGCAAAAAAACCCTAGAAAATTAAAACAATTCAGCTCAAAAATATATTCATGCCATTATTTCTCACACGAACACTGAACTGGAAAAGGGTTAAATCTATAAAAACTGTTTTACTTCATGATGTATACATGTATTCATATTTGACAGTTATATATAGAAGTTTTACTTTATATTTATATTTGATAGTTATAGAAGTTTTACTGTATATATATATATTTAACAGTTATATAGGTTTTACTTTATATTTATACTTGACAGTTATATAGGTTTTACTGCATATTTATATTTGACAGTTATAGAGGTTTTACTGCATATTTATATTTGACAGTTATATAAAGTTCTACTGCATATTTATATTTTAACAGTTTATAGAGTTTTTACTGCATATTTATATTTGACAGTTATAGATGTTTTACTGTAATATTAATATTTGGCAGTTATGGAGGTTTTTACTGTAATAATTACTTTTGGTAATAATTGAGGTTTTATCATATTATATTTATATTTGACAGTTATAGAGTTTTTACTGCATATTTATATTTGACAGTTATAGAGATTTTGCTTTTATATTTATATTTGACAGTTATAAACATTTTGCTGCATATTTGTATTTGTCTTTATTGAGGTTTTTAATGCATATTTATATTTGATGCATATTTATATTTGACAGTTAATGAGGTTTTACTGTATATTTATATTTGACTGCAGATTTATATTTGAAAGTTTTACTGCAATACATATGTATTTATATTTGGTACCATAGTCATAAACAGGCTACTGTATATTTACATTTGGCAATTATTGAGAGGTACCTTTAGCAGATGAGCAGACTTCCAACGACACTCAGTGATTGACAAGTTTCATACCGCATGAAACAAGTCGGCTGCCACAAAATTATCCTATTACATTGATCAGTTCCAGTTTTTCACCCTAGACATGCATGTTTATTTAGACATTTATTTCTCAAGATCTTTCAAAACTTCAGAAACCATTCCATGTCTATGTAATCATCACCATTGTCATTTTGTAGAAGAAAAAACAAACACACGTCCATAAAGATTTTCTCTCCCTCTAAGGTAGTACCAAAATTCAAACAAATCATTAAAACTGTCACATTAATCTTAGATTGCTGTCTCATTTATACCAAATAAATATATCCAAATGACAGTTTCTTAGCATTCAGCGAGCTTATAAGTAACCCCTTAACACTTTCATTAATATAAACACCTTTCAAGCCTTTACAAACAGAGTAGACCCTGATCAGATGGCTCATATAGGAGCCATCTGATCAGGGTCTGCTCTGTTTGATTATGATATAATATAGATCTAATTCTACAGTTTTCGCCTGAGCCAAAATGTCCTGTTTTCATAAGCCATTTTAAACAAGAGAGTCGTCACGGGTGACAAATGCCCCCAAAGTGTTTGACACCGAAATGCATTTTGGCGGAAAAACAATACAATGTAATGCAGGTGTAACATGAAATTTTGATGCTGTTAAAAAAGACAGGAGTCAGTTCTTAACATTAGAAACAGAACCTTTGACGATTATGATAGCTAAGAAAAGAGCCAAGCGTCAAAACTTAGTTAAAAAGGACCCCAAGTCATTCTCAACGTTAAAAAGGACCCTGGGTTGATTGTCAACGTTTAAGGTATAGGAGATATGCTCTGGACAAGCTTTTTGTATCTGGTAAGATATAGGAGATATGCTCCGGACTGTAAAATTGAGGTCAAAGGTCAATGATCTGAAAATGGTACACGACTCTCCGCGATCCCAAGATGAACTCACAAACCAAATTTGGAATCCGTAGCTGGTAAGGTATAGGAGAAATGCTCCGTACAAGCTTTGTGTAAAATCTAGGTCAAAGGTCAAAGTCACAGTGACATGAAAATGGTACGCGACACACCGCCATCCCAAGATAAACTCACACATTAAATTTGGAATCCGTAGCTGGTAAGGTATAGGAGATATTCTCTGGACAACCTTTTTTGTAAAATCGAGGTCGAAGGTCAAGGTCAAGGTCAGTGACCTGAAAATGGTACGCAACACTCCGCCATCTGAAGGGGATCTCACACACCAAATTTGGAATCCGTATCTGGTAAGGTATAGGAGATATGCTCTGGACAAGCTTTTTGTAAAATCGGTCAAGGTCAAGGTCAAGGTTAAGGTCATAGTGACCTGGAAATGGTACATGACACTCCGCCATCCCAAGATGAACTCACACACCAAATTTGAAATCTGTAGCTGGTAAGGTAAAGGAGATATGCTCCGGACAAGCTTTTTGTAAAATCGGTCAAAGGTCATGGTCAAGGTCACAGTGATCTGAAAATGGTACGCGACACTCCTCCATCCCAAGATGAACTCACACACCAAATTTGGAATCCTTAGCTGGTAAGGAATAGGAGATATACTCCGGACAAGCTTTTTGTAGCTGGTAAGGTATAAGCGGTTTTTAAAATTGAGGTCAAAGGTCAAGGTCAAGGTCACAGTGACCTGGAAATGGTACGCGACACTCCTCCATCCCAAGATGAACTCACACAGCAAATTTGGAATCTGTAGCTGGTAAGGTAAAGGAGATATGCTCCGGACAAGCGTTTTGTAAAATCGGTCAAAGGTCATGGTCAAGGTCACAGTGATCTGAAAATGGTACGCGACACTCCTCCATCCCAAGATGAACTCACACACCAAATTTGGAATCCTTAGTTGGTAAGGTATAGGAGATATACTCCGGACAAGCTTTTTGTAGCTGGTAAGGCATAAGCTTTTTTTAATATCGAGGTCAAAGGTCAAGGTCAAGGTCACAGTGACCTGGAAATGGTACGCGACACTCCGCCATCCCAAGATGAACTCACACAGCAAATTTGGAATCTGTAGCTGGTAAGGTAAAGGAGATATGTTCCGGACAAGCTTTTTGTAAAATCAAGGTCAAAGGTCAAGGTCAAGGTCACAGTGACATGAAAATGGTACGCGACACTCCCCCATCCCAAGATGAACTCACACACCAAATTTGGTATCCGTAGCTGATGTGACAAAGGAAATATACTCCGGACAAAATGTACACACACCCACACACACACACACCCACCCACACACCCACCCACACACCCACCCACACACCCACCCACACACCCACCCACACACACACGCACGGTGCGATCACTATATGCCGCCAAAGCCTAGCTTTGGGGGCATAAAAATAATCTTAATAATATTCATGATGTCATTATTTCTTACATGATCATGCTACAGGGGAAGAGTTAACCCTTTTCTCCATGAATATTCATGTAAGAAATAATGGCATCATGAATACTACATGTAATGAGATTATTTTTTATAATTGCCAATTAATCCAGGCATATTACTAAGCCTTGGTGGCAGGATCTTTAACAATTCATAAGCAAACAGAGCAGACCTTGATCAGCCCACTCCGATAGATGCTGTCTGATCTGGGTCTACTCTGTTTGTAAAAGCATAGACAAGCGTGTTTATGCCATATCTGTTACGAATACAAGCCTATTAACTCTAACCTGTTGAATATTCACATCCGAATAATGACATCACTAATATTGAATGTATTTTTTCTAAATCTAATTAAAATTCATGATGTCATGTCTAACATGAATATTCATGGAGTAAAGGGTTAAGGGTCAAAACTATTTATTATCACAAAACTGCATGTCATTCTTGTTTGAAAATAAATCAAAAAGTAGTGTTTTAACTCTTTCCTCCATATTTTTAATACGCCTTTCTACACCTCTGTAATAAATCACTTCTTGAAACCGTTGTGATAAATAAAGCATTTGGTCCATAGGAGCAAATGCTCTATTTATCACAATGGTTTCTATACTAAACAATTGTAACATTTTCCTTTTCTGTAGTAAATGCTCCTTTTGGGTAGATTCATTCAAAGAGGTTGGGTCTAAAAAATAGCCTATGGAGGAAAGGGTTAACTCATTCAAGCCTTTGCAAACAGAGTAGACCATAATCTGACAGCTCCTATAGAAGCCATCCAAACAGGGTCTGTTCTGTTTGCTTAGTCTACAAAATTATAATAGATATGACTCTATAATTTTTCCAATACCAAATTCCTGTGTACATAATATGCTATTTTAAAAATTCAGCTGATAAATATTCATGATGTCAAAAACTGGAGATACACAGTGTTCATATGCAAATGAAAAATTCATCTAATAAATATTCAAAAACACATTATTTCTTATATTAATATTCATTGAGTTAAGGGATAACCTTTTCCCTGTTCAGTAGTCATGTAAAACATAATAAGGACATGAATATTTATTAGCGAATTTGTTATAATGTACGTAAACTTTTCAAGGGAATTGTTTTCTTTGGCAAAAACTGTAAAATCTTTTCCATATGATGTCAAAAGCAAACAAAGCAGACCCTGATCAGATGGCTCCTATAGGAGCTATCTGATCAGGGTCTACTCTGTTTGAAAATGAATGAAAGGCGTTTATATATAATGAGAAACAGTTTTTGTAGCCATGAAATTACTTAGCATGTAAAGAGTTCAAACGACTGACAGTTACATGCCATATCTGTTACTATAACAAGCCTATTAACCGTTTACCTGTTAAACATTCACGGCCGAATGACATCACTAATATTAATTAAAACAATTCTCATAATGACATATAAATACAGGGAATTTTGACTCTGGCAGAAACAATACATACAATCAGATCTATATTATACCATAAGCAATCAGAAGGACCCAGATCAGACGGCGCCATCTGATCTGGGTCTACTCTGTTTGCAAAGGCATGAAAAGGCATTAATAAGGAAAGAGTTTAAAGCTTGACAACTGTTATATTTCTTGTTTGCTTTTAGGCTTAATCTTACAATTTGCCACTTCACATAACACTTTGTATGCGGGAAATGAGTATTCTGGCATTTGCAAACAGTGCAGATTCATTAAATCAGAGGATTCCTAAAGAAGCTGTCTGACCAGGATCTGCTGTCTTGATGACTAAAAATACTCTCGAAAAGTACACCCTTTCATGCTTAATGGACTCCACTGTTATACAACCATGGACCATGCCACTTTGAAAGTTCAGAACTCAAAGGGTAAAATCTTACAATTTTGACAACTATCTTGACCGACCTGATAATATTTACATAGGATTTGAAAACAAGTCAGAATACTGTAGCCTTGTACATTTTTCAGTTGATCTATTTTCACACTTTACCTAATGAATATTCATGTAAGAAATAATGACATTGTGAATATTTATTAGCTGAATTTTTACAATGGCATAATTATGTATACAGGTTTTTTCAGTATTGGTAAAAACCAAAGAGCTAGATCTATTATAACTTCCTACAGGAGCTGTCTGATCTAGATCTTCTCTCTTTGAAAATGTGTGAAAAGTCATTAGTATGAGGGAAAGGGTTAATCCTTCACATGATAAATATTAATGTAAGAAATAATGACATCATGAATACTAATTAGCTGATTTTTTAAAAATCAGATCTTTATTTAAGAAATAACAAATATGTAGCTGTGTACAGCTACGAATTCATAATTTCGATTCTAACACAACTTTTTTAATAAAAGACACTTTCCGAAGAATAAGACAAAACCGGAAGCGTTGTCGATAGTTATGCCATTTTTGCCGTTACATTTACTCTACACAACTTTCACCCATGACGTTGTACGAGTAAAGGGGCACTTTTTCAAAAGAAAACAACAATTCCAAGTCAACAAGCAAATTAATAGAATTGATATCCCCTGCCTCTTTTGATGCATCTACCGAAAAGGAGCATTAACTAGAGAAAAGGAAAGCTTTAGAATTTTGTAATTTGAAACCATTGTGATAAATAGAGCATTTGCTCCTGTAGGAACAAATACTCTATTTATCACAACGGTTTCATAAAGTGAGTTTTACAGAGGCGTAGAAAGGCGTATTTATGGAGGAAAGTGTTAAAGGTATCAACCCTTTTTATCATACAAACACTTTTTCACACCTTTGCAAACAGATTAGACCCAGATCTGGCAGCTCCTGTAGGAGCTGTCTGATCATGGTCTGCTCTGTTCCATATGAAATCCCCCAGAGACGTTCCTACCTTGCAGTGGTTCTGGGGCTTGCAGATTGTCACATTGGGATGTTTTTGGTTATTTGATTGAGATTATCCCTCTGCCAAGAACTAAAAGGAAGGCAGGTTGGTGGTTTTGATCCCATGTGCTGCTTTGCAGCAAATGAGAATAGCCAAAATCATCTTCCTGAAATCATCCCTCATTATCATGTCATCTCATTATTCTTCCGCGCTATATGACCTATTCAGTGTCGCAGTGCTGTAAAACCCAATTCACTCACTCACTCATATGACAGTTTCCTTGAAACCTTATCTACATGTAGCTGAGACTGCACTCTCCAGCAACTGTTGTTCAATTATTTGATTTCTGGATATCAAATAATATTCAGAAACAATATGGTTAGATATCAAATTGTGATCATATGGAGATAGTATGTACATCAACCCTTTTCCAGTTAAATATTCACATAAGAAATAATGACATCATGAATCTTCATTAACTGAATTTCTATTATAGCTAATGAACAAGAGAACTATTAGCTATGCATGTCAGAAACTCAAAACTCTATGTTTTTCTATTATAAGCAAACAGAGCAGACCCAAATCAGACGGCTCATACAAGGGCCACGAAAAAGTGTTTATATGAAGAAAAGAGTTAACCCTTTCCCTTATGTAAGCGCATTTTGACGCATCTGCAAACAGAGTAGACCCAGATCAGACGGCTCCTAGGAGTCGTCTGATCAGGGTCTGCTGTGTTTGCTTATGGTGTAATATTTGATCTGATTCTACAACTTCTGCCCTGAGCCGAAATGTCCTGTGTTCATATGCCATGATAAAAAATAATCTTATTAATATTCATGACGTCATTTTTATTTCTTACATGAATATTCATCAGGGAAAGGGTTAACCCTTTACCTGACAGAGACACATTGTCATACCTTTGCAAACAGAGTAGAACCAGATCAGTCAGCTCTGCTGTATACTACTAGCTGTCTGATCAGGGTTTGTTTATGAAATAATATAGATCCAATTCCTTAGTTTCTACCATGGCCAAAACCTCCATTAGTTCTTTCATAAAATTATGCCATGGCTAAAAGTTATTTTAATTAATATTCATGAAGTCATGAATTTCTCGCAAAATATGCATGTCAGGTAATGCTTTACAAATCAACCTCAGTTTGGTAAAGATCCTGAGAATATTATTAAAGTCAGAGAGCTTAGTCTGAAAACTGGCACAAGTGTTCTAAGAAAAATGTTTTGTCAAAAGATGAGCAAAGATATTTTTTCAGGTAAACTGAAAGACAAAATTATTATTATGGAAAGGGATTCTTGAATACTTTATTCTGAATTAAATCAATGTGTTCCTTGCATCAATGGCCTGTACAAGCCGTTATGAGAGCCGTGGCCTGTTGCCAACCTATTAACTCTTTGCATGCCAAGTAAATTTGTCGTCTGCTAAATTGTCGTTTGCAACATTTCAATACTATTAATTTTCTTTCTGATGTTTTTTTGCAGAAGCCTGAGTGACAAACAGTTTTGATCCAGATCACAGAATGTGGGGCCTGGTCTGGATCAAAGCTGTATGCATAGGTTACAAATGGTGGGAGAAGCTGTCACTCGCATGCAAAGCGTTATGGATAACGTTTTTTGATTCAAATCAGTTTCCAATTGGCTTTCCATCAGCCAGAGATCAAACATCAAATCCGGAGTCAAATTTCAATTTCATCAGATATTCTGACAAATAGACAATAAAACTGGTTTTATGACATAATGAATGGACAATTTTACAGCCCATCTTCTTTTACCAATAATTAGAACTCAGCTCAGGCTCAGACCAAATTTAACAGAAGCCTAGAGAACAGTTTGAAATTGACAGTAACTCAGTAATATCTTGGTCCTATATGTATAACTTCTTTGTTTATTTGTTTGTTGATACCTTTTATACTTTTCGAGTAATGAGCTACATTAAAGTTTTTACACGCAGATGACGACACCTATGACTCGATGATCACTGTAGCTCGATGTTTCTTCAAAACAGACAAGCTAAAAAGTGATTTTTACAGAAGCATCAAAGGCATCAATATGAGGGAATGTGCTAATTCCTATGTGTTGCAATTTTTGCCTTCTTATGATTTGTCAGCTTGGATCCTGATCAAGATCCTGATTGAGTCACTAAATGGCTTCTCATCTCAACCCAAGCCATCTGCAAACGGAAGTTAGGACACACTAAGCCAGGTATAGGCGAAGTAACAAAATTACTTAACCCATTCCCACATATGCTATTTTTTTATCCAACCTCTTTGAATAAATCTACCAAAAAGGAGCATTACCTAGAGAAAAGGATTTTGTAGTTTGAAACCATTGTGATAAATAGAGCATTTGCTCCTATCTGAGCAAATATTGCTCTATTTATCACAATGGTTTCAAGAAGTGGTTATTACAGAGGCGTAGAAAGGCGTATTTATGGAGGAAAGCGTTAAATGCTCATGATTAACGCGAACTGTGAAAATATGTAAATCATTATACCCAATTTACCCTAAGTATTTGGACCCCCCATACCCCCACCCTTTTGAGTTCATTAAGCTGAATAATTCAACTTGGCACTATTTTGACAACTTTGTATTAGACTGACATAGTAGCGAAAAGTACAGACTCTACTAAAATGACTTCTTCAGGAGTTGTTTGATCTGGGTCTACACTAGTTTCCTATGTTTGTCTGTCCAAATAACTACCGTAATTAGAGTATCATACGTCCATCCTAACACTGTGCGTTGCATACTAGCAGCAAACTTGTGACAGCCAATACAAACAGTTTAGATCCAGACTACCAAGTTCCCTGCTGCTTCATCAGTGTCAAAACTGTTTGACACCCTGATAATGGTGTTGAGGGGGAAATTTTATGGAAAATACACCATTGAAGAACTTTGTAGCAGACAGAAATATTCACTAATGACAATTACTAGTACAAAGAGCTAATGTATCATGTGAGACAAGGCCTTGTCCTAGGTAAGTTATGGCCGTATATCCCTTGGCTAATTTACTACTCTACCATCTACCTGTTAGAGACAGCGAGAACCACTTGATGCTGTTGCAAAACTATAGAGTAGACCCAGATCACTGGGTCTTCTCTGTTTGCATATGAAATAATATTGATGTTATTCCAGTTTCTGTAATATTAAAAAATTCCTTTGTTCATATGCCATTGTAAAAATAACCTAATTAATATGATCTCATTATTTCTCCACCAGGTAAAGGCTGATATTATATAAATTTTCCGCTCTGTTTGGTTATGACATAATACTCTGATCTAATTCCACAATTTGTGTCAAAGTCAAAAAGTCCATTGATAGTTCTACATTATAAAAATTCAGCTAATAACTTATAATTCCAGATGTCAAAAGAGACAATTCTAAAGAGTGGTCACAACATAGGGTTTGGTGGAGAAATAAAGAAGTTTAAGTCTTGAAAATGTTTTAATTTATGCATCTTATCTGGTGCCAACTGAAGGCTGATTGCCTCATCAAGATCCATACCATTTGCAAAGGCAATAACTAATTTGCCAGACAGCTGCAAAACACATTTTGGAATAGTTTGTACATGACATTACTGCCCTAAGTACCCTACCTATCTTAAGTAATGAAACAGACAAACTTTGACAAAAGGTGCAGACCAAGATCTAACAGTTCCTGAAATGCTTCATTATTTACTACTAAGTAGGTCTTGTTTAACCCTTTCCCTGTTCTATGTTTATTCCAATACCTACTGAATATTCATGGACAAAATTGTTATAACGAAATATGGAAGGTGGAACATTGTAGCCATTTTATAAAATAAAGAAACAGACCTATAAAATTCCATTAGCAAACAGAGCAGACCCTGATCAGACAGCTCCTATAGGAGCCATCTGATCTGGGTCTACTCTGTTTGCAGATGCGTCAAAGTGTGCTTACATAAGGGAAACTTTTAACTCTATCTATACAGTCCATTCAGTATGAAAGGCTTAAACATCCCAGAGGATTTTGAATGACAAACAGTGCAGACCGTGACCAGAATGGGCTCCTCTACAAGCCCTCTGATCTAGGTCTACACTGTTTGCAAATGACAATGCATGTAATAATAATAATGTCCAGGGTTGAAAGGTTGTTGTTTTTAATTCTGTGTGCTAATGGTAAATTTGTAACGACACAAAGTTTGTATCCAGATGATGGAGACAATAAGTAACTCATCAGACAATTTTACTTTAAGTTTTCAAAAGAAATGTAAAGAAAAATTGTAGCAGACAACGGTGTTTTTTTTGCACACTACACTGGGTTATTACAGATAAGAAGATGCAGAAGAATAACATTTATTCAAATGTAATTATCTCTGGCATAAAAATGTATCCAAGAAAAATAATGAATACATTCCAATACAAATACACACAAATTAGGAGATCGGGGATCAACTACCGGTATATATATACACCCAATGTCCAGGAGCCATGAGGCAACTATTGCAGATACTAAAATCATTTCTCAAGCAAACCCCATGTTGTTATACAACTCTATGATGTGACCACTACCAAACCCTATGACGTGTCAGCACTCTATAGATTGTTCTACCGAACCCTATGGTGTGACCATTCTATAGATTGTTCTACCAAACCCTATGGTGTGACCATTCTATAGATTGTTCTACCAAACCCTATGATGTGTCACCACTCTTTAGAATGGTCTCTTCATTTTTCTTCACTAAACCCTATGTTGTGACATCTTTTTAGAATTGTCTTGAAGAGGCGATTCCACAGAGTGGTCCCAACACAAACACAGCGTTTAGTGGAGAAATAAAAAAGCTATTCTCAAAAAAATGTTTAACCCATTCCCTCATATTGACGACTTTTGATGACTCTGTAAAAGTCACTTTGTGAAACCATTGTGATAAATATCGCATTTGCTCTATCACAATGGTTTCAAACTACAAAATTTAAAAAATTTCCTTTTCTCTAGTTAATGCTCCTTTTCGTAAGGTTTATTCAAAGAGGTTGTATCTAAAAATAGCCTATGAGGTAATGGGTTAAATGCATCATATATAATTATCTACTCTAAACATTTTTATATAGAAGCAAACATAGTTTGACACTTATGGAATGACATTGGCAGATGGACATCTAAGTATAGCATCTCTTACCAATTTACTGTCATTTAAAGGGGAAGTCCCTACAGTCGAGTCGCGTTTCAAAAATACCTAAAATGTAGAAAACTCATTTGTTTATGCTGAAAAGTAGTATACTGCAAGAAACCCTATCCAATAAACATTGAAAATGACAAAACATCTATATATTTGATATCGACGAACCCGATTTTATTCCCTGATGTTTCAGTTGTTTCAGTTAATGTTTCAGTTATTCGGGTGGTTTTTTTTCAGTTTCGTATCTGTTCGTGTTATTTTCACCTCTCCGACCACTTCTGAGAAAAGCTGTTACGTAAACAATGGAGGGATCGGCAAAATGCAGAAAATTTGAACGGAAAAGGCCGATAATACTTTGTTGTAGAACAAATATTATAAGTATTGATGAAATCGGGGTTTTTGTATCACATGTCATTGTAGGGACTTCCTCTTTAAAGGGGAAGTCCCTAAATTCAAAATTACCTAAAATATACAAAACTATTTGATATAATCAACAATCCCGATTTTATTCCCAAATGATTCAAGTTTTATTCCAGCTGGGTTTACATTTAGTTTCTTATCTTTTCGCACTATTCTCGTCTCTGCGACCACTTCCTAGAATAGCTGTTACGTAAACAATTGAGGGATCGGCTGAACATCGGTAAAACGCTGAAAATTTGAACGGAAAAGGCCGATAATATAAGTATTAGGCCGATAATATAAGTATTGATGAAATCGGTTTATTTTGTATCACAGGGGCATTTTTCGATATAAGTTCAAATTGATATAAGTTCAAATTGACGATCTTCATAATAATGCGAGAGCATAACAAATACCAAGTTTTATGATTTTATTGAAATATGTGTTCATTGTATGGACTTCCTCTTTAAACATTATATGTAACCCTACATGAGTATCCTACTGCATCTCCACAATTTTGTAGAGTTTAACAGAAATATCCTACAGTAACAAAGTTATGGTTGGCATAATCAAAACTGACAAATGGATGCAGAGACTGGGAGACAGCTCCACAATGTGAACAAATATGTCACAGAGCTACAGATAGACATGCGTACAAACATACTAAAATCGTCATTTCTCCACCAAACCATATGTTGCAACCACTCTTTAGAATCATCTCAAAGAGACGATTTTAAAGAGTGGTCACAACATAGGGTTTGATGCAGAAATAAACAAGATGTGTTTGTGAAACACTATGCCCCCTCATATATTTGACCTCTGACCTTGACCTCTGACCTTGACCTTGACATGTCACCCCTCAAAATGTGCAGCCTCATGAGATACACAAGCATGCCAAATATCAAGTCTCTATCTCTACTGGTCCAAAAGTTATGGCCAATGTTAAAGTCGGCGATTTGACCCATATATTTGACCTCTGACCTTGAAGGATGACCTTGACCTTGACACGTCACCCCTCAAAATGTGCGGCTTCATGAGATACATATGTATGCCAAATATCAAGTCTCTATCTATACTGGCTCAATAGTTATGACCAATGTTAAAGTTGTTGACAAACAAACAGACAAACAGACAGACAGACAGACAGACAGACAGACAGGGCAAAAACAATATGCCCCCCGACTATCGTCTATGGGGGCATAAAAAGTTAAATTTCAAAATGTTTAAATTTACGCATCTTATCCGGACCTCTGATGTCATACAGTAAAATCTTGCTAATCCAATCACTCAAATAAGTATCGACATCAATGACATGTGGCAGCTTAATACAGGGTGAAAATCATCCAGAATTTAGCTCCTCTGAGAGTTATCTGCATGACTCTATTCTGCATTAAGCAGCAACCTGGTTAAACAATTCTAAACTCTTCTTTATTAAAAGTTAATGAGTTAAAAAAGTTTTACTGTACATTATGTCATTACATATTCTCCCAACCCTTTGAAAGCAGGAAATGAGTTGTTATTTCCAAATGGTGCAGACCCAGATCAAGGACTTCTAACAGATCCCTTAATCAGGACCTTCACAGTACACTAATTCCTTTTTTTTTATCAACAAATGTTAGTCTGATTGTTCTCTGCTCTAAATACCATGATGGAATATTCCAGTTTGAATATTCAGCAGTCAGAGGATTAACCCATTCCCTCATATTGACGCCTTTTGATGTCTCTGTAAAATTCAGTTTTTGAAACCATTGTGAGAAAAAGAGCATTTGCTCCTATCGAGCAAATGCTCTATTTATCACAATGGTTTCAAAACTACAGAATTCTAAAAGTTTCCTTTTCTCTAGTAAATGTT
Organism: Azorinus chamasolen; assembly: GCA_963576725.1. Taxonomy (NCBI): domain Eukaryota; kingdom Metazoa; phylum Mollusca; class Bivalvia; order Cardiida; family Solecurtidae; genus Azorinus; species Azorinus chamasolen. Next base: position 53,508,803 of record OY755237.1, on the reverse strand, counting down.
CCTTTTCGGTAGATTTATTCAAAGAGTTTGGGTCTAAAAATTGTCTAGGAGGAAATATTGTATTAGAAAGCTAACTTTGGGCTCAGAGTCCATTGCATCAAAAGTAGTCAGTGAGAATTTAGTTCTTAATGTGTGTCTGTCTATTAATTCCTCACTTTATTAATTTTTGTCTGCAAAACATTCTGTTGTCTGCTACAATTTTCAGTTTGTTTTTTTCTTCTGTCTCGTTTCAAAAATAAAATCAGAGTGACTCGACACCTCATCTGGATCAACATCGTCTGTACAGGTTTAAGCCTGTTCATCGTAAATATTCATGCATGAAATAATGACATCATAAAATTTTAATTAGATGAATTTTTATACTAGCATGTTAATATTTTAACACGGAAAATGTTGGCCGTGACTTCAAGTGTAGAATCAAAAATACTGTAAAACCCCTCGGAGCTTTCTGCATAACTTTTGACCTGCATTAAGCAACCACGTGTTTTTAAAGCCATTTATTTCCATTCATAAAGTGGTTGCATTAGAGGGGTTTTACTGTAATTCCACAAGCAGACAGAGCAAACCCAGATCAGACAGCTCCTAGATCTGTGTCTACTCTGTTTGCAAAGGTGTTATGAGGTGTGTCTATGGAGTAACGAGGTATCAGGAATTTGCTGCTATAGTAAAACCTCTCTATAACAGCCACTAAATTACATCAAGTATAAAAAAAAATTGTGTTAAAGGCACTGGTGGCTGCTTAAACAATGTGAAAGTAAAACAGAACGCTCCTATAGGAGCGTTCTGTTTTACTTTCACCTTGCTTTAAGCAGCCACCTGCCCGAAATACCAACTAATTAACACAATTTAGTGGCCGTTATAGAGAGGTTTTACTATAGCATGCAAACAGTGTAGACCTGTAACTCTTTACAGACTCAGGCCATGATGATGGCCTTGAATTTGCAATAAGGTATGACATGAACTTGGAATCAGATAAAAGCCTGAGCAACTCATTTGGATTAAAACTGTTTGACATTCTGAATGAAATGTCGAAAAGAGATTGAAAAAACATGAAGTTGGAGAGCTGTAGCAATGACAGTTTTTGCTAATGACACATACTCCTTGTGCAAAGAGTGAATGAACTGCACACTCAGTAGCTTGCAGCTGTCACCAATGATCACCCTTGGTATTTGCGAAGCAATGCAGCAGAGTACTAACTCCTTGAAGGAGAATCATTGTCATCTGATAAGCATTGTCCTCAGTTGCAATTCGCATATCGATTTTTATTTCAAATTTCTTTTCAAACTTAACAATCATAGCGTCAAACTATTCGGTCAAATAAGTCAAGTTAATTCATACTGAGTCGGGCTCTACTATTAAATACTTATGGGCTCTCCCATTTTGAAAATTTAGCATTCAAAGAGTTAAGTTTAGTATATGTCTTATGCTCTGCTCTGTACCAGCTAAAAGTTTAGTCTTTGATGATGATACATCTTGATCAGCATACCCCAAATACCTTGTGTTTGGATACCCAGTCTTTCCTCTCTACCAGTTTGTGAAATGTTTGGACACCCAGTCTGTGTTTGGGCACCTAGTCTCTCCTCTCTACCAGTTTGTAAAGTGTTTGGGCACCCATCTCTTTTCTCTACTAGTTTAAGAAGCTTTATTAACCCTTAAGTGTTTGGACACCCAGTCTCTCCTCTCTATCCTCTCTACCAGTTTGTGAAGCATTTGGGGACACCCAGTTTCTCCTCTCTACCAGTTTGTGAAGTGTTTGGGCACCCAGTCTCTCCTCTCTACCAGTTTGTAAAGTGTTTGGGCACCCATCTCTTTTCTCTACTAGTTTAAGAAGCTTTATTAACCCTTAAGTGTTTGGGCACCCAGTCTCTCCTCTCTCTCCTCTCTACCAGTTTGTGAAGCATTTGGTGACACCCAGTTTCTCCACTCTACCAGTTTGTGAAGTGTTTGGGCACCCAGTCTCTCCTCTCTACCAGTTTTGAAGCTTTATTATATAACCCTTAGTGTTTGGACACCCAGTCTCTCCTCTCTACCAGTCTCAGTCCTCTCTACCAGTTTGTGAAGCTTTATTATATTACCCTTTAGTGTTTGGACACCCAGTCTCTCCTCTCTACCAGTCTCTCCTCTCTACCAGTTTGTGAAGCTTTATCAACCCTTTAGTCTTTGGGTACCCAGTCTCTCCTCTCTACCAGTTTGTGAAGTGTTTGGACACCCGGTCTCTCCTCCCTCTCCTCTCTACCAGTTTTTATGAAGCTTTCAATCATACCAATGCCTTTTCATGCATTTGCAAACAGAGAAGACCCAGATCAGATGGCTCCTATAGTAGCCATCTGATCAGGGTCTGCTCTGTTTGCTTATGAAATTATAATAGATCTCAGACACTTTGGTTTGTACCAATACCAAAATATCCTGTATACCGGTACATTATACCGTTATAAAATAAAAATCAGCTGATAAATATTCATGAAATCATTTTTCCTCACATGAATATTGAACTGGGAAAGGGTTAATTAGATTTGGCACTAGAATGACAAAACAGCAAATTGTGTAGACCCAGAAATAAAAGAGCTTCTGATGGAGCAGTTTGATCTGAGTTTGCACTTAGATTTCTCTTAGTTAGTCCAAATACATACACTGTAACTAGGGTATATATCACTTTGAAAAAGATTTCTACACTGATCTTTATCATTCACTGCTTCAAGTTTCATGTTTGAACTTTTTTTCTTCCTTTTTCCTTTAGGAAACATATGACACAGTATCAAACAGTTTGGATCCTGATGAGATGCTGAGTTATTCATCTAGATCCAAACTATTTGCTTAACCCTTTACTCCATGAATAAAAAATATGACCTTATGAATACAGGTAAATTTGGCTCAGATAGAAACTGTATAACTGAATCTATACTATAGTATAAGCAAACAGAGCAGACCCTGATCAGATGGCTCCTATAGGAGCCATCTGATCTGTGTCTACTCTGTTTGCAAAATTGTAGATAGGTGTATTTATGGAGTAAAGGGTTAAGTAATCATAGAATTGCCACAGGCAGTGACAGAGATAGATTGTATCAGGTGATCACATTAGATACATCCAGGGACTTAAAAGCAGGTGGTTCCCTAACCCTTTCCTCCATAAATTCGCCTGTCTACACCTCTGTAATAATCATTTCCTGAAACCATTGTGATAAATAGAGCATTTGCTCCACACAAGTCTAAAAATTATCCTTTTCTCTAGTAAATGCTCCTTTTGGGTAGATTTATTCAAAGAGGTTGGGTCTAAAATTAGCCTATGAGGGAATGGGTTAAAGCTCTTCACATGCTAAGTAATTTTGTCTTCCGCTCAATTGTCGTAGCTCATTGTTGTCGCCTGCAACATTTTCAAAACTATTTAATTTTTTGTTTTTGTTTGCGGAAGTTTAGATCTCAGATCATGCCCCAGTCATTTTGTGGGGCATGATCTGGTTCCAGACTATTTGCACGGGTCATGAATGGCGGGATAATCCGCTGCTAGTATACAAAGAGTTAAAGTGACTTGCAACGCGTCTAAAAATGCCTAAAATTTACATACAGTAAATCATTTGTTCATAATTACTGCGAGGAAGTTATAATATCGCAAGAAAACCAATCGAATAAATGCTGAAGAAGATGAAACTTGAATGTGTTTGATATCAAAGTGCCGCGATATATTAGTCAATGTATTACCCAATGTATTTGAACTTTAAATAAAACTTACAGAGTCAAAGCAATATATACTAACATCATCATTTCTCCACCAAACCCGTGGTAAATGTGACCACTCTTTAGAATTATCTCGGGAGACACAATTCTACAGAGCTGTCATGAAATAGAATCTGGTGGAGAAATAAAGTGATATTCTTGAGAAAAAACAATTACATATCTTATTAAGCCTTTCCTTCAATAACACATACGCGTGTTTTCACACATTTGCAAACAGAGTAGACCCAGATCAGATGGCTCATATATGTGTGAAAAGGTGTTTAAGATTAAGGGCCTACTCTGTTTGCTAAAGATCTGTTAATTTCTAAAATTTCTTAAATGGCTACAATGTTCCACCTTCCATATTTTATTATAACTATTTTGTCCATGAATATTCAGTAAGTATTGAAATTTGGAATAAATATAGAACAGGTAAAGACACTAAAAATAGTGCAGACACTGATCAAACTGCTCATTACATCTATCTAAATTTGTCTAAACAATTTTTTACAGAGACTGGCATGGGGTAATACTTTAACCCATTCCCTCATATTGACATCTCTGTAAAAGTCACTTTCTGAAACCATTGTGATAAATAGAGCATTAATATTTGCTCTATTTATCACAATCATAGGTTTCAATATTATACAATCCAAAAATTTCATTTTCTCTAATAACTGCTCCTTTTTGGTAGATTTATTCAAAGAGGTTGGATCTAAAAATAGCCTATGAACTATACGTAGTGGGCTAACATCACTGGCACAAAACTCGGGAATTTTCAATGTCTACTGGATATATATATATTTTTTGCGCGTGTTCTATGTATGTTAGGTAACCTGTGAAGTTAATTATTACGTCATACAAACAGGAACATATGTTTGAGCTGTAATCGAGTACATACAAGTGATTTATCTCACTATATCCATCCATCCATCAAATTGCTATCAAAGTAGGCTAGCTGGAGAACCAATCTACCCGGCTCTTACGATTTACTGCAGTTTTCCCCGTTGTGTTATCTCTATTGTCAAATAATTGCTTTTGTGATATGTATTGTTTCACCGTTGGCATGCAGAGGAAATTATTGTCTATGCATTTATTATTATCCCTTTATTCCATAAATATGCTTTTCTACGCCTTTGCAAACAGAGTAGACCCAGATCAGACAGCTCCTATAGGAGCTAGCTGATCAGGGTCTGCTCTGTTTGCTTATAAAAACAATACAGCTATGATACTACAGTTTCTGCAATGGCTAAACAGTACTGAGTTCAAGACTTTTATGTACCATTATAAAAATTAATCTAATGAATATTCATGTATTTATGCAACCAAAATATAACCCTTAACCTTATGAATATTCATGTAAACAATAATGACATCACGAATAAATAATTAGCTGAGTTTTGATAATGACATAATTTATGAACACAGGAAGTTTTGGCTAAGCATTAACTGTAGACTCCCATCTGTAACAGAGAAGACCCTGATCAAACATAGAATGTTCAGAGTGGAACAGCCCATCAGTGTTTAACACTTTCCCTGTTGAATATTCATTTATTATTGTAAGAAATAATGACATCATTAACACATAATTATAAGCTGACATTTTAAAATTATTGTTTATGTACACATGATATTTTGGTAATGGTACACATTATAGAGTATATGGAAGACATTATAGAGTATATGGAAGACATTATAGAAGACATTATAAGAGTATATGGAAGACATTATAGAGTATATGTTAGACATTATAGAGTATATGGTAGATATTATAGAGTATATAGTAGACATTATAGAGTATATGGTAGACATTATAGAGTATATGGTAGACATTATAGAGTATACATTCTAGAGTATACAGAAGACATTATAGAGTATATGGTAGACATTATAGAGATTATGGTAGATATTATAGAGTATACGGTAGACATTATAGAGTATATGGCAGACATTATAGAGTATAGGGTAGACATTATAGAGTATATGAAAGACATTATAGAGTACATAATATAGAGTATATGGTAGACATTATAGAGTATATGGTAGACATTATAGAGTATATGGATGACAATAATAGAGTATATGGAAGACATTATAGAGTATATGGTAGACATTAAAGAGTATACGGTAGACATTATAGAGTATACAGTAGACATTATAGAGTATATGGTAGACATTATAGAGTATATGGTAGACATTATAGAGTATATGGTAGACATTATAGAGTATATGGAAGAGATTATAGAGTATACGGTAGACATTATAGAGTATATAGAAGACATTATACAGTAGACATTATAGAGTATATGGAAGACATTATAGAGTATATGGAAGATATTATAGAGTATATGGTAGACTTTATGGAGTATACGGTAGACATTGTTTTAAAACTTATTTAAAAATACAATAACCAACCATTAAAAAGAGGTTTAAATGTGGGGTTTTAAGACAGGTGGTAGCTTAATGCAGCTCAAAAGCAATGCAGAAAGGTCCTATTGGGAGCTTTCTGTATTACATTGGCCCTGCATTAAGCAACCACCTGCTTTTTAAGACTTCTATGTTCAATAAATGAATTGTCACTTAAGACAGGTTCAACTGTACATGTAAATATTTTGACGAGTGTACCAAGTAATCGAAGTTAGCTCTTTGCACGCTAGCGATGAAACCGAGATTACCTATGCAAACTGTGAGTTTGGATCCAGATGAGATGCCGCATAATGCGGCATCTCATCAGGATCCAAACTGTTTGTCACTTTTACCATATTTTTGCGAAGAAATTAGAGAAAATTTATTTTTAGAATTGAAGCAGACGACAATTGTTGCAGACAAAAAATTACTTAGCGTGCAGAGAGTTAAGATGGGGTTCACTCCATCTGGAGAAACTGATCAAGCCCCGGAGCTGCCCTAATTACTAAACAAGTTGAAAAGAGGGAAGGCAGTTTACATATAACTGGTACATCGAGACAAGAACTCCACTGATTTTTGGCAAGTTCATAGTCATAAGTATGCCTCATACATGTAAGTATGGGAAAAGTGTTTTTCATTACCTGTAAGTGCTATCCACTCTAACTACACAACAGTACTGATGACAATCAAAGAACGTAATTCAAGGCCTTTACTCCATGAATATTTATTAAGAAATAATGACATTATGAATATTAACTAGATTTTATATATTGCCATGTGAACAAGAGAATTGTTTGCCAGACTGCAGAAACTGTAGAATCAGATCTCTGTTATTCTACAAGCAAACAAAGCACTGATCCTGATCAGACAGCTCCGCCTTGCACAATATGTCCTAATTCAGCCTAACCCAATCTCATCTGGGTCTGCTTTGTTTGCTAATGGGATTTGTTAGCTCTGTATCTTTAGTTTCTAAAGTGGCTACAATTGTTCCTGACCTTCCTCATTTCATTATAACTATTTTGTCCGTGAATATTCAGTAGGTATTGGAATTTGGAATAAATATAGAACTGGGAAAGGGTTGACTAGAACCGGTGTGTCTCAGACAGACCCTATCTAGCAGGTGTGTCTCAGACAGACCCTATCTAGCAGGTGTGTCTCAGACAGACCCTATCTAGCAGATGTGTCTCGGACAACCCCTATCTAACAGGTGCGTCTCAGACAGACCCTATCTAGCAGGTGTGTCTCAGACAGACCCTATCTAGCAGGTGTGTCTCAGACAGACCCTATCTAGCAGATGTGTCTCGGACAACCCCTATCTAACAGGTGCGTCTCAGACAGACCCTATCTAGCAGGTGTGTCTCAGACAGGTGTGTCTCAGAACCCTATCTAGCAGGTGTGTCTCAGGAACACCCCCCCCCCCCCAATCTAGCAGGTGTGTCTCAGACAGACCCTAACTAGCAGGTGTGTCTCAGACAGCGCCCCCCCCCCCCCCTTCTATCTAGCAGGTGTGTCTCAGACAGACCCTATCTAGCAGGTGTGTATCGGACAGACCATATCTAGCAGGTGTGTCTCAGGCAGCCCCTATCTAGCAGGTGTGTCTCAGGCAGACCATATCTAGCAGGTGTGTCTCAGGCAGACCATATCTAGCAGGTGTGTCTCAGGCAGACCCTATCTAGCAGGTGTGTCTCAGACCCTATCTTGCTGCTACTCATTAGATTAACCTCAGAGAAGCAATTCTAATGAGTAGCAAAACGATACTCTGAGGTTGACAGCGAAAACCAATAAAAAGAAACACCAATAAATAGTTTACTTAGATTTCCTAACTATGCATCTTACCTACAGCTCGACTGTTATTATATATGCAATTATACTGTATATAATAAGACTGGTGGGACTGACCCCTCTCAATGTCGGACATGTCAGCACCTGCATTTGCAAGTAGTACAGACTCAGATCAGTCTCAGGGCCTCTTAAGAGGAGCCCTCTGATCAGGGTCTGTACTGTTTGTCATTCAAAACCTGACCTAGCAAGTTTAAACCTTCCTTTCATACTGAGTGGACTCTGTAGTTTAACACTAACGGGCTATTCCACTCTGATAATTCAGCAATGAAAGGGTTTAAAAAACAAAGAGTCATGCCTAATTAACATTGTCACCCTATCTTTTTATACCCATTGGTTTTTGTCAGTTGAGCTGAACTTTTTTTGAGTTTTACATTACACACTGACTGCCATGTTTCATCCTTACTGTGCAGGACATGAGTCACTAATGTCCTTTGCAAACAGTGTAGACCCAGATGAGAGGGCTCCTAGGGGAGCCCTCTCATCAGGGTCTGCACTGTTTATCATGTTACATTTTTCTTTAAAACAATCCCTAAACAATCACCATAAGCTTGACCTGTTTGAATTTTGGAATAGTCCGTTTGAAAACTCCGCGTTGTAAGGGTTAACTCTTGGCACGGTAAGTAAGTTTTCGTCTGCAACAAATGTCGTCTTCTTCAGCTCTTAAAATAAATTTCTCTCATCACTTGGCAAATATAATTATGGTCAGAGTGTAGTGTCACACAATGCTGATCCTGACAAGAAGCCACAAAGCAGCCACATAATGCAGCATCTCATCTGGATCCAAACTGTTCACATATAGGTTAAGTCACAGTTTCGCCACTGTTAGCGTGCAAGGAGTTAATTACCCGTTACTTGGTCAGGTCATTTCGAACTGATACCAGTGGATTTGGTTATGAAATCAATTTTAACCTTTTACTTGAAGTCTTCATACAATTTACAAATAGAGTAGACCCAGATCAGACAGCTCCTACAGGAGCCATCTGATCAGGGTCTGCTCTGTTTGCTTATGAAATAATATAGATGTTTAAATTGTTTATAGTCTACACTTCCTGCCATAGTTAAACATTCTATTGTTTATAAAGCCATTACAAAATGTCAGCTATTACTGATAAAGTCATTATTTCTCACAAAATATTTATGAGGTGAGTTAAAATGACAATTATAATTAGTAGCTGAAAATAAGTTTAAAGATTTAATCCTTTACATAATTAACTGAGACACCTTTAGATGTCTTTGCAAACAGAGTAGATTCAGATCAGATAGCTCCTGTAGGAGCATATGGGTCTACTCTGTTTGCTTATGGAATAACATAGATCTGCGATTCTACAGTTTCTGGCTTTCTGCACTGGCCAAATTTTCAGGTTATAAATATCCACTCCACGATGTAAGTATAAATCTAACATGAATATTTATGAGGCAAAGGGTAAATTATCGAAGCAGACCAATATGTCAAATCTCTTTATGACAGGTAAATTGCGACTATATATTATATATAACAGTCCGGCACTGTACACTACTTATGAAATTGCTTCTAAAATACATCATATTCAAATTAAACCCATTCCCTCATATTGAAGCCTTTTGACGCCTCTGTAATAAGCCACTTTTTGCAACCACTGAGTCCAATTTTTCACAATACTCTATTTATCACAATACTCTAATTATCACAATACTCTAATTATCACAATTAATACTCTACTTATCACAATGGTTTCAAAACTGTACAATTCTAAACGTTGCCTTTTCTCTAGAAAATACTACTTTTCTGTAGATTTATTCAAAGATGTTTGATCTAAAAATAGCCTATGAGGGAATGGGTTTCAACCTTTTCCCCCATACGAACATGCAGTAGACCCAGTACTAAGAATAGACCCCAACCCAATAAGAGCCGTCTCATCAGGGACTGAGCTCTATTTGCTTCTGAAATTTCTTTATGAAATTATAAGATTCTAACAATACCAAACAATATCAAATTCTAAATTGCTTGTGAGTATCAGTTCATTCATAATCATATACAGTAAAACCTGTCTTAACCCTTTCCCACATAGGCTATTTTTAGACCCAACCTCTTTGAATGACTCTACTGAAAAGGTGCTAACTAGAGAAAAGGAAAATTTTGGAAGTTTGTAGTACTGAAAGCATTGTGATAAATAGAGCATTTGCTCCTATGGAGCAAATGCTCTATTTATCACATTGGTTTCATTAAGTGATATGCTCTATTTATCACAATGGTTTCATTAAGTGATATTTACAGAGGTGTAGAAAGGAGTATTTATGCAGGAAAGGGTTAAGCGACCTTATTACTGGAGAGAGCAATATTAAAGAACAGGTGGTAGCTTAATACAGGGCAAAGTAATGCAGAGAGCTCCATTAGGAACCTTCTGCATTATTTTTGTTCTGTATTAAGCTACCACCTGCCTTACAGTCCAATAATTCGACCTCCGTTTGATGGTCGCTTAAGACAGGTCCTGCTGTACAACAAATGTACATTGTACAGCAATATACAAGAAGTTTCTACGCCAAACAGACACATATAGTCACAGATGTTGTTCTTGCTGCAAAAGGTCAACAGTGTATGATTTACTCACAGTTCTTCCGTAGCCAGTATTTTACACAGCCACTCTCGAGGATATGTACATGTTGTTAACCAGCTTTCAACGCTGAATCTTCAAATGGATTATTCGAAAAATCAAATAGGCCAACTTACTGTGAATATTGATGGATGCCTTAAATTTATCCTTTTCCTCCATAAATACACCTTTCTACACCTCTGTAATAACCGCTTCTTGAAACCATTAGGAGCAAATGCTCTATTTATCACAACGGTTTAAAATTACAAAATTCTAAAAGTTTCCTTTTCTCTAGTTAATGCTCCTTTTGGGTAGATTTATTTCAAGAGGTTGGATCTAAAAATAACCTATGAGGTAATGGGTTAAGACATGATTTAACATTTAACCGTGTCGGCCCTGATGACAGGTTAATGTTGCCGACAGTGTTGTGCTCTTGTGCTGCTTTCTCTATCCCAAGTTGATCTCTCTAGCTTTATATGATTAAATATGTTCTTTTCTTAAAATGCATTTCTCGGTTCTTTTTCTATTATCTTCCATAAAATCCAACTGGTTTGCTGAATTCAAAATTTGAATTTCAGTTTGATATTAATGTCAGCTTATCAGATTTTCATAGCATCATCTTTGATAGCCAAATTTATTCTTAAAACATGATCGGAGTAATGAAAAATATGTTTGATTATGTTTTGACCCTTTTCCAGACAGAAACAACTTTTTGCACCTTTGCAAACTGAGAAGACCCAGATCAGACAGTTTGTGTTACAGGAGCTGTCCGATCAGGATAATTATGCTCCATTTGCTTCTGCAATAACATAGTACATACACTCTGACATTTCCATCACAGCTAAATATTTTATTGTTAACCCTGGTTGCCTCATAGGCTATTTTTAAATCCGAATCTCTTTGAATAAATCTACCGAAAAGGAGCATTTACTATATAGAAAAGGAAACTTTTAGAATTGTGTGGTTTTGAAACCATTGTGATAAATAGAGCATTTGCTCCATAAGAGCAAATGCTCTATTTATCACAATGGTTTCAGAAAGTGATTTTTAAAGAGGCGTAGAAAGGCCTATTTATGAGGGAATGGGTTAATGTACAATTACAAAACTTCAGACCACGAATATTCAAATTCATAAATTCTTAAATTAACGTTCATCCAAAAATAGAGTTAATATGTTTTAATTATAAAACATGATTTAAATTTCGATGGCATGATACCCGGTAGTAATGAAAATTCAGAAGCAAACACAAGAATTTCTATGAAAACACTTTCACAGTATAGGAAATATGGCGATTTGAGTATTTATATTTACCTTTATCTGTAGCTCTGCAAATAGTGCAGACCCAGATCTATTAACTGCTCCTGAAGATGTAGTCTGATCAGAGTCTACACTATTTGTCTCTATGTCAGTCTAATTTAAAGATAATACAAATGTTGCCAATTTGACTTAATCCTTTCATTCATATAACCACATAAACAGAGTAAACCCAGATCAGATTACTCCTATAGGAGCCGTCTGACCTGAGGGTCAGTTCTGTTTGCTATTGGAATTTTGAAAGATCTGTTTGTTTTAACTTTCTAAAATGGCTACAATATTCAACCTTTCATATTTCATTATAATTATTTTGTCTATGAATATTCAATATGAATAGTAGGTATTGAAATTTGAAATAAACATAGAACAGGGAAAGGGTTATGCCTTTCCTCTGTGAATATTCATGTCAGAGTAGTGATGTCATGAATATTAATAAGATTAATTTGTTGTAATACCACATGGACACAGACATTTTAGCCATGGCAGAAGCTGCAGAATCATATCTATACTATATCATAAGCAAACAGAGTAGACCCTGATCAGATGGCTCCTATAGGAGCTGTCTGGTCTGGATCTACTCTGTTTGGACAGGTGTAGAAAGGTGTATTTATGGAGGAAAGGGTTATACAGCATAGAGAGAGACCACTGGAAGTTTGAATATCTAGGGTTATCAGTATATACATGTAGTCATTTTCAGGGAAATGGGACGAAAACAATTGCTTAACCACATGTGAAATTTTCCAATGTCTTCATTATGATGTCTAAATCATTCATGAAATTTGTTCACAATATGTTAATCATAATATTTTGCCATGGTGTTGAATACAATGTTTTCACAAATACACATCATAATAAAGATCTGTACCCATTGATAGCTTGGAAGTTGGGACGATTTGAAACCATTTGTGACAGCTGGTCCCCTCTGAAATTCAAAGTGGAATGGTCCAGCAGTATATAACTACAGAGTCCATTCTGTATGAAAGGGTACAAGTTGGTGAGATGATTTTGAATTGCAAACAGTGCACACCCTATCAGAGCACAACTCTCTAGGGCCTCTCTGATCTGAGTCTACACTGTTTGCAAATGCAAGCACACTCATTTCCCTCATTCCAAGTACAAAACTATTCACTGACACCCAATCTCTAGTTTTCTAAAGTACAAAACTATTCACTGACACCCAATCTCTAGTCTTCTCCATTTGTCTCTTTGCACATTGACCCTTTCCTTTATATAAACCTGTTTTCATGCATTTGCAAACACAGTAGACCCAGATCAGTATGGCTCCTACAGGAGCAGTCTGATCAGGGTTTGCTGACTCTGCTCTGTTTGCAAGTTGAATTTGAAAGATTTGTTTCTTTACTTTCTAAAATTGCTGCAGTGTCCCATCTTCCTAATATTTCATCCATTCTATTTTGTCCATGAATATTCAGTAGGTACGGGTACTGAAATTTTGAATAAACATAGAACAGGGAAAGGGTTAAGTAACTGTCATCTGATAACAGCTTTCCAGCACTACACCACTCATCTGATGTTACAGCTTTCCAATGCTACACCACTCATCTGATAACAGCTGTCCTTTGTAACACCACTCATCTGATAACAGCTTTCCAGCGCTGCACCACTCATCTGATAACAGTTTTCCAGCGCTACACCACTCATCTGATAACAGCTTCCCAGTGCTACACCACTCAAAGTTGTTTTTTTTAAAACAAATTCCAAAATTACAATCACAGTGAAGCAGTGTGGATCCTGATGAGATCCTATTAGTTACTTCTCATCTCAATTCTTGATTCAAACTGTATGCATAATCAAGCATTTACCACCAGCCTACCATGAGTTAATTTGAATATGGCCAACACCTGTACTGACATTTACAAACAGTGTAGATCCAGATCAGGTACAATGTACAAACAGTGTAGATCCAGATCAGGTACAATGGCTCTCTGCTCAGCATCTGCAATGTTTGTCATTAAAAATCCTCTGCAAAGTATATCATTTCATATTGAATTGACTGACCCATGACGTTTGTTAAAGAATTATGAACTACTCCATTCGGCATTCCATTCGGGTTAACCCATTCCCTCAGAGGCTATTTTTAGATCCAACCTCTTTGAATAAGTCTACCGAAAAGGAGCATTAACTAGAGAAAAGAAAAATTTTAGAATTTTGTAGTTTGAAACCATTGTGATAAGTAGAGCATTTGCTCCTATAGGAGCAAATGCTCTATTTATCACAATGGTTTCAACAGGTGACTTTTGCAGAGACGTTAAAAGGCGTCAATATGAGGTAATGGGTTAAGTTTGTTTCATTAGCACCACCAGTTGCATCACAGTAGGATAATCAATAGACTCATATTGCATGCAACATGCAAAATGTCACTATACATCACAGCTGATTGAAACAAACATCACCGTCCCTTAACTGTGACATTAAGTATTTTGACAGATTTGTCCTGAAGGAGCAGTTTGATCAGTCTAAATTATTTGCTACCATTTCAGTTTACTCTAACCCTTTCTCTCATATAAACCTTTTCATGCCTTTGCTTTTAACAGAGTAGACCCTGTATATATAGCGACTGTTTGAAAAGAAACTGCTGCATAAATGATAATGCTATATGTAATTATTATTCATGATGTCATTTATTTCTGGATCTACTCCATTTGCAAATGCATGAAAAGGCGTTTACCTCAGGGAAAGAGTTTTACCCTTTCCAAACTGTTTCCCTAATATAAACACCTTTTCACGCATTTGCGAATAGAGTATAAACCTTTTCACACCTTTGCAAACAGAGTAGACCCTGTATATATAACAACTGCTTGAAAAGAAACTGCTGCATAAATTATAATGCTACATGTAATTTTTATTCATGATGTCATTTATTTCTGGATCTACTCTGTTTGCAAATGCGTAAAAAGGCATTTATCTCAGACCCTTTTCCTAATATAAGCACCTTTTCACGCATTTGCGAATAGAGTATAGACTCTCATAGGACTGCTCTCTTTGCTTTTGACATGATATAGATCTGATTCTACAGTGTCTGTCAAAACAAAACCTTTCCTTGAAAAGTTTACATTATCAAAATTCAGCTAATAACTATTCATGATGTCATTATTTCCTGCATGAATATTGAACAGGAAAAGGGTTAAAAGTCTGACTCCATTTTCGCCTGTAAATGCACAAACATGTTATTTTACAGGATTTCAGTCAAGCTGTCAGCATCATTTGACAGTGTGTACACGTCACTCACTAAGTTTCGAGGGTTCACAGACTTACGTCACACTAAGCGGTCAATGCCACATTCAGAAGACATCTGTCACTTACAGGAACAGTTTTCATTACGGGGAGTTAAACCCATTTCTACTAGAATTTATGACATCATGAATATTAACAACCGGGAATAACTACGTCAGAATACCTGTATCTTATTCTCTCTTTATCTCTACAACTTTTTACTCTATAACGTCGCTGTGCTGACAAAACCTCGCATAATGAAAATCGTTACTTTTCAGGAGAAGCAAAATACTGTTGTTTTTTTTATGAATTTGTCTTTATGTGACAAATAAAATCTATATTCTGGTACCATATTAAAACACAAATTAATTGATAAAACTTTATCATTTGGTATGACGATTTTTTAAATGTACGATATTTTTGTACCAAGTTTTGTTCACCCTATGTATATACGAGCTTTTACCACTTATATGATATTTCGTCGTTTATTTTTTATCCTGCGATCATGATATATATACGACAATTTACATTTAACTTGAGTCTAAGCTTTGTACCTTAAATTGACACACCAAGAGAAGGACAGACCTAATCATTGCTCTATGTACCACAATACATGCACTGACCTAATCTGCATGTGTTTTGATATGTTTAATGTCATTGCTCCGCATGCTTGAAGAGTAAAATTTATACGAGGTTTTGAAAACATTCAGACCAATGAATATAAGAGGTTTAGTCACAGGCAAGTTTTGACACTTTTCATTGGCCGATTGCGCTGAGATTTTGACAGGATGTGGGCATTGTACATTTAAATCAGAAATCGTGAAGAAACGGTTTTCGGCCGAAATGGATATATGAGGTTTTGTCAGCACAGCGACAATAAATACCTTTGTAACAGCGAGGTTGTTAGATAAATAAGTACTATAAACTCTCCTTGCCTGGGAGCTTTCAGTCTGTGTGGCTACTGGCTGGATGGGTGACCACCAGGGATTGCCGATGGTGCACATTGTAACAATATTGGTGGCAGCGGTGGGATGAAGACAATTGCCTTACCCATTGTTATTTCCCAGTCCAAATCTCGGGTCGAGATTTCTCAGAGGGGAAAGTAATGTAACAGCAAGGCTGTTAGATATATAAGCACTATAAACTCTCCTTGCCGGGGAGCTAGCTCTTTGGCAACGTGGTTTAAGTGCTTGGAAATGTTGCAAAGTTAAGCAACAGTCTGTGCGGCTACTGGCTGGATGGGTGACCGCCAGGGATTGCCGATTGTGCACGTTACACGTTTAAACACCTTTTCACACATGGCAGATCCAGATAAAACTGCTCCTGTAGGAACCTTCTGATCTGGGCCTGCTGAGACTGTTTGCTGCTCCTGTAGGAACCTTCTGATCTGGACCTGCTGAGACTTTGCTGACATGAAATAATGTATAGATCATGATTCTGTCATTTCTGCCATGGTACTTAAGACCTAGTTTCATATGCAATAAAAAATATTATTCTAATTAATATTAATGATGTCATGAGGAGCTGTTAACGTCATGATAAACTTTAAAATAATTTATCAATTGACCATACATGTATCTTGTAAAAACTCGATACTACGAAATTTAGTAATGCAGAATTTATGTCTTTGTAGGTAGGTGACTGCTTAATGCAGGGTGAAAAGTCATGCAGAAAGCTCCTAGGAGCTTTCTGCATGACTTTTACCCTGCATTAATCTGCTACCTGTGTTAAAGATCAATAATGGTACGTATTTGATTGTTAGTAGTATCGAGGCTTTACTGAATATCAATACAGAACATCATTCAAGTTCTTAGAATTTGGAAATAACGATGTTGACTACATCATTAAATGCTTTTGCATAAGGTTAACCCTTTCCTTCATAAAAAATGCCTTTTCACGCATTTGCAAACAGAGTTGGCCCAGATCAGATGGCTCCTGTAGGAGCCAGCTGATCTGGGTCTGCTCTGTTTGCTTATGAAATTTTAAAAGATCTGACTCAAA
This sequence comes from Azorinus chamasolen, assembly GCA_963576725.1. Taxonomy (NCBI): domain Eukaryota; kingdom Metazoa; phylum Mollusca; class Bivalvia; order Cardiida; family Solecurtidae; genus Azorinus; species Azorinus chamasolen. The sequence continues at coordinate 53,491,728 of OY755237.1, read as the reverse complement.
TCATGCCCAATATAAGGGGTGTTTTTTTGTTGCAGGCACTCATCAGATGACAGGTCAGACAAAAAATTTGCATATAAAAAAGATTGTTTGCATAATGTTTTCTTTCAATTTCAAAGAACTTTTCATTAAATTTTAATTTAAAATATTCAGCAGTTTTCTTAGAATGCTCTACAGGCCAATGTGTGTGTGTATTTCCTGGAACTGTCACCATGAGTGACGTCAATGTCTACTGTCTATGCGCCATGCCAAACGAATGTTGGTCAGCCAATCCCAGATTGAATTATAGATAACAGTGATACCATATACTCCCTAATACACGCCCACTTTAATAAATAACCCATTAGGAGCTGTCTCAGATCAGGATCAGTTGCAGTGAGGCCACAGGTTTCACAAATATTCTTTTAAGTAATTACTTAACTCATTCCCACATATTGACGCCACAGGAGCAAATGCTCTATTTATCACAATGGTTTCAAAACAACAAAATTCTAAAACTTTCCTTTTCTCTAGTTAATGCTCCTTTTCGGAAGATTTATTCAGAGACGTTGGATCTAAAAATAGCCTATGAGGGAATGGGTTAATATCAGGCTTAACTTACAAGGGGTAACAAACATGCATCTACAGAATATCAAGTGAAATTCAATTGTATGAAAATGTAATCCTTTCAGACAGTTTGTTATAGTTTTAAATAGAAAATGATGTTCTTTTACATGGACATCATAATCTATCTGCCGGTATACATATACATTTAAATCCAAAATGAATTTACAAAAAAAATTAAGTCTGTTACAATTTTGTTTTTTAAAAAAATCATATTAGATAACCTTCAGTTATTACCAAATACATTCTCAAAATAACTGAGCAAACTGCGTACATTTTTTGTACAATATTTGTTCATAAAATGATAATTGAGCAAATGGCTGCCTTACCTTCTTTTTCGTCAAAATAAACACTTATTTTTAATTTATGGAAAGTTATGCTCTTGTTTAGGCTTAATCCTTCACTTGCTGAATTTTGAAATGCATTTCTCCTTCTTTACCCATGCTCTGTTGTATAATAACATATATCTTCACTGTGTACATGTATTTCGCTGCGCAATCACTGCTGTGGAGTGCACTGGTTGTACAATCAACTTGTAAATAGTGCAGACCCTGATGAGACAGCTCCTGCAGGAGCTGTCTCATCTGGGTCTTCACTATTTACAGGTAGGTATATTGACGTGAATAGCAAGCGAAGGCTTAAGCTTAGTAAGTACATGCATTTAATTAACCCGTTCCCTGTTCTATGTTTATTCCAAAGTTCAACCCTTACTGAATATTCATAGACAAAATATGGAAGGTGGTCCAACATTGTAGCCATTTTTGAAAGTAAAGAAACAGATCTATCAAATTCTATTAGCAAATTTAAACAGAGCAGACCCTGGTCAGATGGCTCCTACATGAGCTGTCTGATCTGGGTCTATGCTATTTGCATATTCATGAAAACACAGTCATATGAAAGAAAGGGTTAACCCATTCCCTCATAGGCTTTTTTTTTAGATCCAACCACTTTGAATAAATCTACCGAAAAAGAGCATTAACTAGAGAAAAGGAAAATTTTAGAATTTTGCAGTTTGAAACCATTGTGATAAATTGAGCATTTGCTCCTATAGGAGCAAAATGCTCTATTTATCACAATGGTTTTTTACAGAGGAGTCGAAAGGCGTAATTTATGGAGGAACGGGTTTAGAAGGTTCATGAAACTGGGGCAGTTTAAATTGCTTAACTTATGAAATAATACATACCTGATTTTACAAAACATCTACATGTATTGTTCTTAAATCTTTAATGCCATTTACAAAACTTCAGCTAATTAAAAATACTCATGAAGTCATTACTTCTTACATGAATATTCATTAGGTAAAAGGTTAAAAGGTTGAATACAGATTTATTTATACATGTAACACTTTTTTTGGTCTTTATCAAGGTTTTACCATATGTCATAGTTATGCCATTCATTTATTAAACATAGGAGTCTTAAAAAGGAGGTCAGCTTACATAATGCAGGGTAAAAGTAAATTGAAAAGCTCATATAGGAGCTTTTTGCATTACTTTTAACCAGCATTAAGCTATCACCTGTCTTACAGCCCCCTTTGATGGCTGCTTAATATTGGTTCTACTGTACATGTATAACATTTCAGTTTCACAGATTTTTCACAGCTTTTCACACTCACAGTTAAATGACAGGTGTATAGAGTGGATTATTTTCAATTCAATTCAAAACAATGTCAAGTTACATGATCCCTTTGCATGTTTCAACATTAGTACACAGTCATGTGATTACACGTGGTTACCTTTGCCAATCGTCTGGATCCAAATTAGATACAAAGTAATTCGGCATCTGATCTGGATCCACACTCAGCCACTCTGGCTACAGTTTTGGAAGAGAAATTATAACAGACTTGCAGCAGGCCAACATGTTTTTCCAGACAAAGATCACTTAACTTAGAAAAAGCTAAGTGCTTTTGTGTCATATATGGACTCGTCATAATGATTAATTTTTCATTTTCAAAACAATGTTCTCATAGTGTCAAACATTGTGGGATCCAATGACAAGCTAATGACTTGATTAGTATCTAAAATCACTGGAATCTGTTAACCTTTTCCTTCATATAAATACCTGGAAATTTCACACATTTGCAAACAGAGTAGACCCAGATCAGATGGCTCCTACAGGGTCTGCTCTGTTAAAGCTTATTAAATTATAATAGATCTGACTGTACCGTTTCTTCACAAACCAAACAATTTTGTGTACAAATTATGCAGATAATATTAAAGAACTTTAGTGAGCAAGCTCACATACCCCACCCCACCATATTGTCAAAAAATAGTGGTTCCCCTTGACCCCTTGACTGAATTTCCTCTAAAAACCAAACTAAATCATTAACTTTTATTCATGACAATTCTTAAAAGCAAATTTGAGAAAAATTTGTCAAGAAATTAAAGTGCTAGATGAGCAACAATATTATGATACGCCTTTCTACACCTCTATAAAAATCACCTATAATCAGTGAAACCATAATGATAAATAGAGCATTTGCTCCTATAGGAGCAAATGCACTATTTATCACAATGGTTTCAAACTACAAAATTCTAAAATTTTCCTTTTCTCTAGTTAATGCTCCTTTTCGGTAAATAAATTCAAAGTGGTTGGATCTAAAACTTGCCTATGAGGGAATGGGTTAAAAATAAGTAGAGAGGTGAGATAAGGTGTCTGTATGTGTAGAATAAGATTTCAACCAAGTACTGAAGCAGAAAATTTTTAATGAAGAAAAAATACCATAGAGAAAAGATGCGAGACATAGCTGACAATGCATTAGGCACTTTCATCACCAGCAGATTCACCGTCATCAACGACATCTTTGACCCTTTTAAACGCCGGAAATGAGTCAGAGTGTACTGGCATTTGCAAACAGTGTAGATCCAGATCAGAGGATTCCAAACCCTCTGATCAGGGTCTGCACTGTTTGTCATTAAAAATTAAGCCTTTTATAATGAATGGACTGCACAGTTAAACAATGATGGGTCCCTACACTCTGAAAATTCAGCATTCAAAAGGTTAAGATTAGACTGGAATTGGCTGAGAAATCATCAACCGTCACCGATGGCAACTGATTCTGCTCACTAATCTCAGTCAATTCTGGCTGGGACATGTGAATACAGCAGATATATATATTTATAGATTCGAAAGCTTTTGATTCTATTACCGTAATATTAAATCTTTACTATTCTGCCAGATGAACTTCAGCAAGCAGTATAGACCTTCAGCAAGCAGTATAGACCTTCAGCAAACATAATAGACCTACAGCAAACAGTATAGACCTTCAGCAAACAATATAGACCTTCAGCAAACAGTATAGACCTTCAGCAATCAGTATAGACCTTCAGCAATCAGTATAGACCTTCAGCAAACTGTATAGACCTTCAGCAAACTGTATAGACATTCAAAAAACAGTATAGGTCTTTAGTAAACTGTCACCTTCAGCAAACTGTATAGATCTTCAGCAAATGGTATATACCTTCAGCAAACTGTGCAGACCTTCAGTAAACAGTATAGACCTTTAGCAAACAGTATAGACATTCAGCAAACAGAATATACATTCAGCAAACAGTATAGACCTTCAGCAAACAGTATAGACCTTCAGAAAACAGTATAGACATTCAGCAAGCAATATAGACCTTTAGCAAACTGTATAGACCTTCAGTAAACTGTATAGACCTTCAGCAAATAGTATAGACCTTCAGCAAACAGAATATACATTCAGCAAACAGTATAGACCTTCAGCAAACAGAATATACATTCAGCAAACAGTATAGACCTTCAGCAAACAGAATATACATTCAACAAACAGTATAGACCTTCAGCAAACATGCCTTTGTAAACAGAGTAGATCCAGATCAGATAGCTCCTATAGGAGCCATCTGATCAGGGTCTGCTCTGTTGCTTATAGTTTTTGTCAAAGCATTAATTTCCCTTGAAAATTTTACATTATAAAATTCAGCTTATTGATATTCAGGCTTTCATTATTTCTTACATGAATATCCAACAGGAAAAGGGTTAATTGAATTGTTCAGCCTTACGAACTAATGGACAGGGAGAGACAGGGTATATACAGTTCTGCTTGATGGCTTAGAGCAAAACACTGTAACCACACATTAGAATTAATTTCTGACGAAATAACCCAAACAGTTAGTAACCAAAGGTCCTGATAAGATGTGTGTTTAAACATTTTCAAGAATATTTCCTTTATTTCCCTACCAAACCATATACTGTGACCACTCCTTTAGAATCATCTCTAAACAAGACAATTCTAAAAGGTGGTCACAGTATTGGGTTTGTGGGAGAAATGATGATTTTAGTATATAATACTATTTAGGTATATGTCGTTATCTGTAGCTATATAGCTCTGTGTAAGTACAATGTCTCATCAGGATCTGAACTGTTTGCACTCGGAGGAGTAACAGTTCCTGTCCGCTGAACGTACCCCTGTACATAGATCCAGAACACCAGAAAAGATGCATAAATTAAAACATTTTCAAGAATCACTCCTTTATTTCTTCACTAAACCCTTCGAGACGATTCTAAAGAGTGGTCACAGTATAGAGTTTAGTGCAGAATTAATGATGATTTTAGTATTTGGGTATCCACCCTTATCTGTTACAGCTCTGTATAGATCTTATCGACAGCCCTGGATCTGAGCCTGATTGGGTTTGTTGACTGTATGATTCAGACGAGCCTTGCTGTATGCAGGTGACGTAATTTGCATTTAGCCCTAATGCTTCAAATAGTGCCTACAAGATTACCAATTCCAATTTATAATTTGGTTACATTATAATTTCGTTACATTAGATGCTTTCCATATTAACGAGGCTTATTTTGTGTTCTCTGATCACAACATTGGAGAAACCAATTTTCTCCAGAAAACTTAATGAGATTTCAGATTGAATTAATTCAGTCCCTGCAGAAATCCAAGGTAGAAATGCACATTAACAAATGAAGCCTAAAAAAGAAAATGACATTGACTTGCTTGTTTCGTCATCTGTTGTCATTGTATTCTGTGGTTGTATTAATTACATTACGGTTATAATAACAGTAAAAGATTCTGATTTCTTTCTGTCGTTATGTCATTAGAATTTTAAACTATTTACACCGTATTATGTTACTCTAAATATTTGAAGACATCATTACTCTCACTTCTACTCAATACATACCGCATATTGCAGGCACTATTTGAAGCATGATGGCTAAATGTAAATTACGTCACCTGCATGCATCGCCTGAATCATAAAGTCAACAAACCCAAACAGGCTAGGAACCACCAGGGCATTTAACGCCTTTGCCAACAGAGTAGACCTAGATCAGATGGGTCTTTGAGCTTCTTCATATTGACGAATTTTGACAATTCTGTAAAAGTCACTTTGTGAAACCATTGTGATAAATAGAACATTTGCTCCTATTTGAAGATTGTAAGAAATGGGAATCAGATCAAACTTTCAAAACTTTTCTATATCTAGATATATGTTCTGATTCTAAATCCACTCACAGAATCTTTCGGGATAAAGAAACATTGCCGTACTACCAGTATATGCAAGTCTACAGAAGGCCGGTGCGCCATGCTAATTGCGAAATGCTAAATGCTTCTTTTCCTACTTTGGTACCATTTTTTTGAAATTCGAAATGCTAAATGCAAAATGCCAACTGTCTCTTTTCCTATTTTGGTACCCTACTTTGTACTGTATCATTGGAACCAAACGAACCCTAATTATTAAATTCTTCCACAAATAGTTTCGCCTCTAGTTTTATTAATATTAAGCCCAATTAGTTTTGTCTTTGTTCTTTGAATGAAAAAAGAACTCATATATCTTATCTTTTGTGTAGTGTAAAATTAATTACATTAAATTTAACATGAACCTGTGACAAATTAAGATTGCTTTGTAACAATATTATATCAACTGCACATCAAAAATAAATCTAAAGTATTACAATTCTGGCAATTCGTATTGCCAAAACAAAAACGAGTACCGGTATCTAATCTTTCTGAATGGACTTATCCCTTTCACAGTTCTTTATTTATTCGTAATTAATTTTAAACTACACAAAAGATAAGCTATATTCATTCTTTTTCATTCAAAATACAAAGATATTTTTTTTTATATAATTGGGCTCAATATTAATACCACTGGATGTGAAAGTATTTGAAGACGAATAATTAGGGTACTATGTTTCCAATTGGTTCCTATGATACAGTACAAAAGAGGTACCCAAATACATGTAGGAAAAGAAGCATTTAGCATATCACATTTCGCATTTAGCATGGCGCACCGGCCTTCCATACAAGTCTCATAATGAAATTCAAAACAAGGGAATGTTAACATGGACAGCAGAAACCTTATAGATACAGACAAGCCACCATCTTGAAACAAACAATCTGTCAATTACACTTGCATGCTAGAAGTGGGTTTGTGACAATCTATGGATATAACCAGTTTGGATCCAAATGAAACGTTAAATAAACGCAAGTCTCATCTGGATCTAATCCAAGTCTTAGACACTTTGACCGTATTGCTTACAACTAAAACCCATTCCCGACATAGGCTATTTTTAGATCCAACCTGTTTGAATAAATCTACCAAAAAGGAGCATTAACTATAGAGAAAAGGAAAATTTTAGAATTTTGTAGTTTGAAACATTTGTGATAAATAGAGAATTTGTGCCTACAGGAGCAAATGCTCTGTTTTATCACAATGGTTTCAAGAAGTGACTTTTACAGGTGTAGAAAGGCGTATTTATGGAAGAAAGGGTTAAGAAAATGGGAAATATAGGGTTTTGCCGAATTGCTTAAGAAAATGGGAAGAAAAATTAACTTCGAAAACTGCAGGCAAACATAAAGTTTTGCAGACAGCAATTATTTTAGTATGTACTGGGTTTTTTAACTCTTTAACAACATCTTTCTATGCCTTTGCAAACCGAGTAGACCAAGATAAATGTCTGCTCTATTTGGTTATGATATAATAGATATGACTCTACAGTTTCTGTCATGATAAAAACATTTGATGTCAATATGCTATTATAACAGTAAATATAATTAATATTCATGAAGTCATTTTTTTTACATGAATATTCATGGCGTAAAGGGCTTAAAGGCAGCAAATACTAAGAGCTTATAGCCGAGCACTGATGAATTACGAGGTAGATTGTAATCAGATGCCATATTGAAATGCAATGGTTGATCTTGGTCTATACGATAATGGACTGGGCTGTGCTGAAGAATTAGCCATCTGCATGAGCAACAGGGATGTGTGGAGGTCCATGTCGACCCGAGGACGTCCTCGTAAGATGAATGAATGAAATGAATGAATACGATAATTTCTCTAAATATTCAACAAACAAACTTAGGCAAATAGTGCAGACCCAGATCAAACTGCTCCTTCACTTCCTTGTTACCCTATTAGTTTTATTAATCCTTTACTCCATGAATCAAGAGCTACAGAGAACGGTGCGTACACATAATAGCGGTGCATACTCAAATATTAAAATCGTCATTTCTCCACCAATGAGACGATTCTAAAGAGACGATTCTAAAGAGTGGTCACAACATGGGGTTTGGTGGAGAAATAATGAAGTTATATTTGATTTTTTTTTAATTTACGCATCCTATCTGGAGCTCTGATGAATACACCTTTCTACTTTTTTGCAAACAGCTAGAGTACACCCAGATCAGATGGCTCCTGTTGGAGCTGTCTGATCAGTGTCTTCTCTGTTTGCTTATGAAATAATATACATCTATATAATTCTACGGTTTCTGCCACGGGCTAAATTTCTGGTGTTCATATGCCATTATAAAAAATAATATAATCATATTCATTATGGCAATATTTCTTATATGAAATAATGGAGTAAAGGGTTAACGCTTTACTCCATCAATATTCATGTAAGAAATAATGATGTCTTGAATATTAATTAGATAATTTTTTATAATAGCACATGGATGCAGGAATGTTTTGCCATGACAGAAACTGCAGAATGATATCTATATTATACCACAACAAACAGAGCTGAGACACTGATCAAAGTGCTGCTGTTGGAGCTGTGTGATCTGGGTCTACTCTGTTTGCAAAGGCGTAGTTAGGCATACTTATGGAGTAAAAGGTTAACTCATCAAAATGGAGTCAAACTCACATATTCAGCTTTGCCAACAGGTGGAGGGTAAGACTGGCTGTCGGAAAGCTAAGGGTAAAGACTGGCTGTTGGAAAGCTGTTGAAAAGCTAAGGGTAGTTAAGGAAGTGTTGGCATATGTCTGTGTACTGTTTTCTGTTGCATACATCTTGTACAATTATTTGCGTGATGTTACACTGATGCAGTATGAATTACGACTATCTGTTGGAGATCTTGACAAATTTACCTGATTTTTCTGTATCAATGCAGGCAGAGAAGTCCTTCTTGTAGACCTGTGAGCCGAGAAAGCGTGGGCTGTTGATGAGCTGGATCTACGTCGTTTGATGACGGGTATCTTTCCATCATGTGTCATAAAATTGTTGATAGGCGGCTTCAGAACCGTTTCCATATACTTTGAGACGACAAATCCGCCAAAGCCGCAAATATATGCAACATATGGGCTCAGCATGTATGGCACAACCCCAATGGTTGAACATAGAAGAAATCGTGAGAAACTTACTAAAGAAATAACTATTACGCTGTGTGTGGTTTCTAAGGAAGAAAAAATACTGGCACCACATACTGCAATCAGCACAACAAATACCACCACTGGCCTAGAAAGATAGTTGTCATCTCCACTGTCTGGCTGTGGGTCTGAGCCCCAGCGCCCAAAGCCCAGCTGGGCTACTGTCTCCCCAATGAAGCAAGCACAGAATAGCAGGTATACACTGGTGGAGCTCCAAGTCTTTCTAAGATACAGCGAGAGCCAGTAGAATGCACAGACTACTGTGAACATTGGGACCAGTACGGAACACAGTTTTTGAAAAATAATTCCCGTATCACATATTTGGTAGAGGACGAAACTCGCAACAAGAAACGCTATTCCATAACATAATCCTACATGCTCCGTAGCAATGTTGTATTCATTGAATCCAAGCCAATTTGACAATAAACTGTAGAAGTTACCCCTATCCAAAGGTTTCACAAGAACTTGTATATATCCATTATTATCATTTTCCTCTTCGTCTTTGGAAGATTCGTTCTTGGAGCCTCTCCTAGAGAGGGAGTTTCGTTGAAGGGCCATTTCCCTTCCAACACCGCGAGCTGTCAGTGGAGTATTGGCGAATACACACTATGAATCTTGGGAAATGCGAGATCAATTAGTGTGTATTGAACAGCGCCCTCTGTCGGGAATCACCTGCAATACGGAAGTAAACAAATACATGTGCTGACCGAATATTTTACACACAGTGTAAATTAAGTTAAGCTGAAATGAAAATAGAAAAAGAACATTTAAACTACACTTGTACAACTCAATACTAATGCAATTTAGTCGAATATTTCATCGATTAGTAGGTAATTGAAGAGCACAAACAGAAGTAGCATATGCTTTTACTACCTAAAGTGAAAGTAGGTCAATCTACATGATTTGGGACAGACGTCATTGCGGCTTAAATAATGACAGGGGTCGGCGTGGTAAATTCAAAAGATTATTTCCTGTACCATAGCTATACGTTGGTAACGTGTGTAACCTATACATTATTACAGTGTTAAATAAACAGGTGGCGGTCGCACACAGGTCTCGGATTTGACTGATGCCTGGCCAAAGAGCACAGTTAATCACAATAATTAATTTCCTACGTATAACAACAATGGATAACGGGATATCAGAAGTGAAAGTATGTTCTGTTAACTGACCGATACTGAGATGAGAACTGTGTGTGTTGGAAAAATTGAATGGATATGATACTTTATCAGTGATCCCTCCACCCCCATCCGTCCGTCCGTCCACCGTCTCTCCATCGATCCACCCGTCTCTCCGTCCACCCTTCCACCAATTCTCTAATCTACAACCCATTCACATATCCATATATGCATACATTCTTATGCCCATCTAATCATCCATCTAGTCATAAACCCATGAGTATGTAATTTATATATTCTAATCATATGCTAAAAACGATAACTCTATCAGCCGACATATAATGACATTAAATTCATGATAGACTGGACTTAATATCCATGCCATTTGTATACATATTAGTTCTTATATTGAAGGTGACTTATAGGCCCGCACGGTCAGGTGTCTTACATTTGTATACATATTAGTACTTATATTGCAGGTGACTTATAGGCCCGTCCGGCCAGGTGTCTTACATATCTTTTTTTTTTAAAATATGTTGATTATTCTTGTACATGTACATGTGTCACTATAATAAAATATTTACTTACTTACTTACTTATACGTTACTTTACTTTACTTAACTCAGAGACATATACATACATGTATGTAGGCCCTATTATTTCTCTGCTTAACTTTACTTTACTTTACCTTTACTTTACCCTTGCCTACTTACCTACTTACCAACTTACCTACTTACCAACTTACCTACTTACCAACTTACCCACTCACCCACTCACTTACTCCATGAGTATGTATTCCATAAATAAGTCCTTCTATTGATCCATCAATCTTCGACCATTTCATTGATTATTCCATTCACCCATCATTCAATTTATTCATCAAAACATACCTCTGCCAGACATCCATCCATCTGTCTTGCGTTCATTCGTCCACTCAAAAGCCCATCTATCCGTTCACCCAGCAACTATCCGTTTTTATTAGCGCCCCTTTTTTAAATCCACCGATTGTTCTCTCCCATCTTCTTCCTTTCTGTCACTCCATTTGTTTTCTCGCTTATTCTTTGCACCATGGTTCATATTTATACAAACGTTCACGTGAATGGCATGATCAAAACGTTTACAGAAACGTTTCACACGCGCTTGAATGTTCAATAAATTAATGGTCGCTTAACCCATTACCTCATAGGCTAATTTTTGATACAACCTCTTGGAATAAATCTACCGTAAAGGAGCATTAACTAGAGGAAAGGAAAATTTTAGGAGCAAATGCTCAATTTATCACAATGGTTTCACAAAGTGACTTTACATAGTCGTCAAAAGTCGTCAATATGAGGGAATGGGCTAAGACATATTCTACTGTAAGGGCTAGTAACTTTTGCGTTTACATAAACATACTTCTTTTTCTGTGTAATTTATGGCAAATTGTGGCATGAAATGCGTTGCAATTGTCATGCTGATTTTGTATTTTACAGTTGAATAGAAAAACATATTTTTATTTTCTTATCATCATCGCAATTATCACACATGTTTCCAAGGGGTCAGTCCGTCCACCCGTCTGTCTGTCCACCAGTTCGTGGGCAGTTGCTTCAAACGTCATCTCTGAAACCGCGTTGTAGAATGTAACCTTCAGATAAATGATCTTGGTATTAAACTCTACCAGAATTGCTGAAAGAGCCCGGCCCATGAAGAACCCTGGTTGCCATGGCAACAAATGAAGAATCTTAAGAAATCTTCTCCAAACCCAGGGATCAGATTTGAATGATACGTGACAGAAGTAGTTCTCTAATAAAACAGTGCCAAAATTTCTAAAATTATATTGATATGACTGCCAGGGGCGGCACTACTTTTCCGTCAGTCTTTCAACGAGGTCAGCGCTTTGATTAGTATAATGGCATATGTACACAAGACGTTTTGGTATTGGCAGAAACTGTAGGGTTAGATCTATTATAATTTCATAAGAAAGCAGAACAGACCCTGGTCAGACGGCTCCTACATGAACCGTCTGATCTTGGTCTACTCTGTTTGCAAAGGTGTTAAAAAGGCATTTCTATGAGGGAAAGGGTTAATTGGACTTTTTGTGATATTGCCTGTTTAACCCGTTACTCCATAAATAGCGGAGTAGACAAAGGTCAGGTAGCTCATACAGGAGCCAGAGTAGACCAAGGTCAGGTAGCTCATACAGGAGCCAGAGTAGACAAAGGTCAGGTAGCTCATACAGGAGCCAGAGTAGACAAAGGTCAGGTAGCTCATACAGGAGCCAGAGTAGACAAAGGTCAGGTAGCTCATACAGGAGCCAGAGTAGACAAAGGTCAGGTAGCTCATACAGGAGCCAGAGTAGACCAAGGTCAGGTAGCTCATACAGGAGCCAGAGTAGGCAAAGGTCAGGTAGCTCATACAGGAGCCAGAGTAGACAAAGGCCAGGTAGCTCATACAGGAGCCAGAGTAGACAAAGGTCAGGTAGCTCATACAGGAGCCAGAGTAGACAAAGGTCAGGTAGCTCATACAGGAGCCAGAGTAGACAAAGGTCAGGTAGTTCATACAGGAGCCAGAGTAGACAAAGGTCAGGTAGCTCATACAGGAGCCAGAGTAGACAAAGGCCAGGTAGCTCGTACAGGAGCCAGAGTAGACCAAGGTCAGGTAGCTCATACAGGAGCCAGAGTAGACAAAGGTCAGGTAGCTCATACAGGAGCCAGAGTAGACAAAGGCCAGGTAGCTCATACAGGAGCCAGAGTAGACAAAGGTCAGTTAGCTCATACAGGAGCCAGAGTAGACCAAGGTCAGGTAGCTCATACAGGAACCAGAGTAGACAAAGGCCAGGTATCTCATACAGGAGCCAGAGTAGACCAAGGTCAGGTAGCTCATACAGGAGCCAGAGTAGACAAAGGTCAGGTAGCTCATACAGGAGCCAGAGTAGACAAAGGTCAGGTAGCTCATACAGGAGCCAGAGTAGACAAAGGCCAGGTAGCTCATACAGGAGCCAGAGTAGACCAAGGTCAGGTAGCTCATACAGGAGCCAGAGTAGACAAAGGTCAGGTAGCTCATACAGGAGCCAGAGTAGACAAAGGTCAGGTAGCTCATACAGGAGCCAGAGTAGACAAAGGCCAGGTAGCTCATACAGGAGCCAGAGTAGACAAAGGCCAGGTAGCTCATACAGGAGCCAGAGTAGACAAAGGTCAGGTAGCTCGTACAGGAGCCAGAGTAGACAAAGGCCAGGTAGCTCATACAGGAGCCAGAGTAGACCAAGGTCAGGTAGCTCATACAGGAGCCAGAGTAGACAAAGGCCAGGTAGCTCATACAGGAGCCAGAGTAGACCAAGGTCAGGTAGCTCATACAGGAGCCAGAGTAGACCAAGGTCAGGTAGCTCATACAGGAGCCAGAGTAGACAATGGCCAGGTAGCTCATACAGGAGCCAGAGTAGACAAAGGCCAGGTAGCTCATACAGGAGCCAGAGTAGACCAAGGTCAGGTAGCTCATACAGGAGCCAGAGTAGACAAAGGCCAGGTAGCTCATACAGGAGCCAGAGTAGACAAGGGCCAGGTAGCTCATACAGGAGCCAGAGTAGACCAAGGTCAGGTAGCTCATACAGGAGCCAGAGTAGACAAAGGTCAGGTAGCTCATACAGGAGCCAGAGTAGACAAAGGCCAGGTAGCTCATACAGGAGCCAGAGTAGACCAAGGTCAGGTAGCTCATACAGGAGCCAGAGTAGACCAAGGTCAGGTAGCTCATACAGGAGCCAGAGTAGACAAAGGCCAGGTAGCTCATACAGGAGCCAGAGTAGACAAAGGTCAGGTAGCTCATACAGGAGCCAGAGTAGACCAATGTCAGGTAGCTCATACAGGAGCCAGAGTAGACAAAGGCCAGGTAGCTCATACAGGAGCCAGAGTAGACCAAGGTCAGGTAGCTCATACAGGAGCCAGAGTAGACCAAGGTCAGGTAGCTCATACAGGAGCCAGAGTAGACAAAGGCCAGGTAGCTCATACAGGAGCCAGAGTAGACCAAGGTCAGGTAGCTCATACAGGAGTCAGAGTAGACAAAGGTCAGGTAGCTCATACAGGAGCCAGAGTAGACAAAGGCCAGGTAGCTCATACAGGAGCCAGAGTAGACCAAGGTCAGGTAGCTCATACAGGAGCCAGAGTAGACAAAGGTCAGGTAGCTCATACAGGAGCCAGAGTAGACAAAGGTCAGGTAGCTCATACAGGAGCCAGAGTAGACAAAGGCCAGGTAGCTCATACAGGAGCCAGAGTAGACCAAGGTCAGGTAGCTCATACAGGAGCCAGAGTAGACCAAGGTCAGGTAGCTCATAGAGGAGCTAGAGTAGACAAAGGCCAGGTAGCTCATACAGGAGCCAGAGTAGACCAAGGTCAGGTAGCTCATACAGGAGCCAGAGTAGACCAAGGTCAAGTAGCTCATACAGGAGCCAGAGTAGACAAAGGCCAGGTAGCTCATACAGGAGCCGTCTGATATGGGGCTGTTCTTTGTGCTTTTGAAATAATATAGATCAGATTCTACATTTTATAAGGATCAAAACATCCCTCATAAATTTTATATGTAAGTAAGAAATATGTTAATCGGTAGTCATGGTGCCAATATTTCTTATATAAATGTTCTTGGAGAAAAGGGTTAAAGTGAAAATATAAAGCCCTTACACACACACATATATATATATATATATATATATATATATATATATATATATATATAAAGAAATATGGTCAGTTACGGGGTCTCTGTGTCAAACCTTACTGTGGGGCTTCAGTTCCAACCCGTAATATTTATACAAAAATCATATATATATATACCACTTAGATTATAAAAAGTATATATATATTTATATATATACCACATAGTCTATACAAAAAGTATTTATATATATATCACATAACGTTTTTATACAATATATATATATATACAAAGATATATACCACATAATGTTATAACAAAGCTTTAATATAGCCCACAACATATCAAAATTATATACTGTACACAATACTGTCAACCTGGGTTGGAAAATTGACCTCAGGCATTCAAATATCCAGATATCATTTTCATCATCTAAACGATCACACCATGTTTGCGATTAGCTTGAACCCTTTCCCTTATGTAAGCGCATTTCGGCGCATCTGCAAACAGAGTAGACCCAGATCAGGCGGCTCCTATAGGGTCTGCTCTGTTTGCTTATGGTGTAATATAGATCTGATTCTACAGCTTCTGCCTGAGCCAAAATATACTGTGTTCATTAATGCCATTATAAAAATATATTCTTATTAATATTCATGATGTCATTATTTCCTACGTGAATATTCATCAGAGAAAGTGTTAAAACAATATTTATCACTGTGGTTGCTATTTGTTAAATTATTTAAAAAGCATATCCAGCATATCCTTGAATCACATGTATATGAATTCTTATTATGATTTCCAAGGGTGCCAATTTGGCCTTTACGTTTTTCTGTTACGTTTTTCCTCAAATGCAACCACTCCAAAAATACAGTTTTATTAAATGCACATGTATGGCAATATGAAGTGCTTGTCTGTCATTGTTCAAATGTCATTCATTATACAAATCTGAAGTTTGACCTCAGTGTATGAACTTGACATTGGGGAGGGTAAATCGATCTAAAGATATAAAAAGGGGTAAGACACGTACAATTAACACATAGCACATACCATAATTGTTCAGACACACAAACTTAGGCAAACAAATGTAGGTCAAAATCAAACTACTCCTGGATGACCTGTTTATTCAGGGTCCATACTACATGCTAATATGTCAGTCTCATTCATAGTTATAAAAATCTGCCAAATTCACTTATTCAACCAGTGGGTGTATTTGGTGTATTTATAGTAAATTCGGTAGCAAAGAAGAATGGATCAGTGAGCTCTTGCAACATGCAGCAGCCATCTGGTTTGTATCTACATTGAAGAAACAGACATATGAATTTGTTTCTACCATCAAAAGAAATATGCAGATCTCATTGTGAGCCACTACATAATTTACTTTCTTTTTTTCCATCTGGCTCCGTTTAAAAGTTATTACGGTTTTAAATGTTCGCTTTCGTTACCTCACCCAAATTCTTGTCGAGAGACCGGTGGTTGCCGATCGTATTGACCTGAATGCGATCAACCTCAGGCTGGTAGCATATCGCAGGAAATGATTCAATTGCAAAGAGTTTGATACTATGGTAAAATTGACAACTCGGCTGAATACAAGCATGTTGTCTGCCCTTGATTTTGTCAGAGCCTAATGAATTACATTTCTCTTAAAACAAACTACTGGAAATATAGCGAATGTATGTAAGAACAAAAGTTGTTAATTTCTAGCCCATAAATCGATTGGTCTAAAGGATATAAACTATGTTTAGCACTTTCCCCGTTCTATTTGTATTCTATCTTTCAATACCTGTGCATATTCATGGACAAAACAGCCATAATAACATATGAACGATGGAACATTGTAGCCATTTTAGAAAGTAAAGAACGAAGTATCAAATTCCATTAGCAAACATAGCAGACCCTGATCAGACGGCTATAAAAGATCCGTCTTATCTGGGTCTACTCTGTAAGCAGATGCGTGAAAACACGTTTATATGAAGGAAAAGGTTAAACAAAACATATTACCGGAGAGACATAGAATATATATGTAAGAATAAAAGTTGTCCATTTCTGACTGTTAAATCGATTGATATAAAGGTTTCAAATCTGTTACCTCAAAATAATGCACAAAAGTGAAAAACCAGAACCAGAAGGACTGGATGAGAAAAATTGACGAGAATTGATAGAGCTTGTCAAATGAAGCACATTTGCTGTTGAAATTATTTTAGATATCTCCTATAGTTCCTGATTTATAACGGATCAAACTTTGACCAGAAATCATTTTCGACCACCTTCTCGCTCATGTTGCGCCTGTCCCAGAAAACGAAATACCAATCGGTAGATCTCATCACAACAAGCAACTTTGCAATTTACCTTTGGTTTTCGTTCTTTCTCCGTTCAAAAATTATGACGGTTTTAATTTTTCAATGTTGTTACCCTACCCATATTCGTGCCGAGAGACCGGTGGTTGTCGGTCGTGTTTTCCTGAGCCAAATGCGACCAAACCCAGGTCTGTAGCATATCGTTGGAAAGGTTTCACTGCAGTGAATATGACACTTTGGTCAAATGGACAAATCGGCTGAATACAAGCGGGTTGCCTGCCCTTGTTTGTGTCTCAGCCCAATGAATTATTTTTCTAATATAATAAGCTACCGGGGAGATTTGGAATATACATATAAGAACAAAAGATGTTCAGTTCTAGCCAGTAAATTGATTGATATCAAGGTTTCGAATATGGGATCTCAAAATAGTGCAATAAAGCGAAAATCCGAACCAAAAGGGCATAAATCGATGGATCTTACCAGGACAAGCAACTTTGCAATTTACTTTGGTTTTCTATCTTTCTCCGATCTTAAATTATGACGGTTTTAATATTTCAATTTTGCTACCCCACCCACATTCGTGCCGAGAGACCGGTGGTTGTCGGTCGTGTTGTCCTGGTCCAAATGCAATCAAACCCAGGCTTGTGGCATATCGTTGGAAAGGTTTCAATGCAACGAGTATGACACTATGGTCAAAGGAAAACTCGGCTGAATACAAGCGGGTTGTCTGCACTTGTATTTGTCTCAGCCTTTAAATTTTCTCTTATAACAAGCTACCGGGGAGATTTCGAAGTGCAGTGAATATGACACTTTGGTCAAATGGACAAATCGGCCGAATACAAGCGGGTTGCCTGCCCTTGTTTGGGTCTCAGCCCAATGAATTATTTTTCTAATATAATAAGCTACCGGGGAGATTTGGAATATACATATAAGAACAAACGTTGTTCAGTTCTAGCCAGTAAATGGATTGATACCAAGATTTCGAACCTGGGACCTCACAATCGTGCACTAGAGCGAAAATCTGAACCAAAAGTGCTTGGTGCAAAAACTCAACAGCAATCGACAGAGCTTGTCTAATGAAGCAAAATTACTGTTTACACTATCTTTCTATCTCCTATGGATCCTGAGTTATGCCGGATCGAACTTTGGACGGAAATGGTTTTCGGTCCTGTTCTCGGCCAGTCGCATAGAGAACCCAGTTAACATAGCATCAATCGATAGATCTCGACAGGACAATCAACTTTGCAATTTACTTTGGTTTTCTATCTTTCTCTGTTCAAAAGCTATGACGGTGTTAATATTTCAATGTTGTTACCCCACCCACATTCGTGCCGAGAGGCCGGTAGTTGTCGGTCGTGTTGTATTTATCCAAATGCAATCAAACCCAGGCTTGTAACATATCGTTGGAAAGGTTTCAATGCAGTGAGTATGAGACTATGGTTAAATGGACAACTCGGCTGAATACAAGCGGGTTGTCTGCTCTTGTTTGTGTCTCAGACTAATGAATTAAATTTTCTCTTATAACAAGCTACCGGTGAGATTTTGAATATATATGTAAGAACAAAAGTTGCTCAGTTCTAGCCAGTAAATCGATCGATATCAAAGTTTCGAACCTGGGACCTCCCAATCGTGCACTAGAGCGAAAATCTGAACAAAGAGTGCTAGGTGAAAAAACGCGACAGCAATCGATAGAGCTTGTCTAATGAAGCAAAATTACTGTTTACACTATCTTTCTATCTCCTATGGATCCTGAGTTATGCCGGATCGAACTTTGGACGGAAATGGTTTTCGGTCCCGTTCTCGGCCAATCGCATAGAGAACCCAGTTAACATGGCATCGATCGATAGATCTCGACAGGACAAGCAACTTTGCAATTTACTTTGGTTTTCTGTCTTTCTCTGTTCAAAAGTTATGAGGGTTCTAAAATTTCAATTTTGTTACCCCACCCACATTCGTGCCGAGAGGCCGGTGGTTGTCGGTCGTGTTGTCCTTATCCAAATGCAATCAAACCCAGGCTTGTAACATATCGTTGGAAAGGTTTCAATGCAGTGAGTATGAGACTATGGTTAAATGGGCAACTCGGCTGAATACAAGCGGGTTGTCTGTCCTTGTTTGTGTCTCAGACTAATGAATTAAATTTTCTCTTATAACAAGCTACCGGGGAGATTTCGAATACATATGTAAGAACAAACGTTGTTCAGTTCTAGCCAGTAAATCGATTGATATCAAAGTTTCGAACCTGGGACCTCCCAATCATGCACTAGAGCGAAAATCTAAACCAAAAGTGCTAGGTGAAAAAACGCGACAGCAATAGACAGGGCTTGTCTAATGAAGCAAAATTACTGTTTACACTATCTTTCTATCTCCTATGGATCCTGAGTTATGCCGGATCGAACTTTGGACGGAAATGGTTTTCGGTCCCGTTCTCGGCCAATCGCATAGAGAACCCAGTTAACATGGCATCGATCGATAGATCTCGACAGGACAAGCAACTTTGCAATTTACTTTGGTTTTCTATCTTTCTCTGTTCAAAAGTTATGAGGGTTCTAAAATTTCAATTTTGTTACCCCACCCACATTCGTGCCGAGAGGCCGGTAGTTGTCGGTCGTGTTGTCCTTATCCAAATGCAATCAAACCCAGGCTTGTAACATATCGTTGGAAAGGTTTCAATGCAGTGAGTATGAGACTATGGTTAAATGGACAACTCGGCTGAATACAAGCGGGTTGTCTGTCCTTGTTTGTGTCTCAGCCTAATGAATTAAATTTTCTCTTATAACAAGCTACCGGGGAGATTGTGAATACATATGTAAGAACAAAAGTTGCTCAGTTCTAACCAGTAAATGGATCGATATCAAAGTTTCGAACCTGGGACCTCCCAATCGTGCACTAGAGCGAAAATCTGAACCAAAAGTGCTAGGTGAAAAAACGCGACAGCAATCGATAGAGCTTGTCTAATGAAGCAAAATTACTGTTTACACTATCTTTCTATCTCCTATGGATCCTGAGTTATGCCGGATCGAACTTTGGACGGAAATGGTTTTCGGTCCCGTTCTCGGCCAGTCGCATAGAGAACCCAGTTAACATGGCATAAATCGATAGATCTCGACAGGACAAGCAACTTTGCAATTTACTTTGGTTTTCTATCTTTCTCTGTTCAAAAGTTATGACGGTGTTAATATTTCAATTTTGTTACCCCACCCACATTCGTGGCGAGAGACCGGTAGTTGTCGGTCGTGTTGTCCTGATCCAAATGCAATGAAACACAGGCTTGTAACATATCGTTGGAAAGGTTTCAATGCAGTGAGTATGAGCCGCTGGTTAAATGGACAACTCGGCTGAATACAAGCGGGTTGTCTGCCCTTGTTTGTGTCTCAGCCTAAAAAATTAAATGTTCTCTTATAACAAGCTACCGGGGAGATTTCGAATATATATGTAAGAACAAAAGTTGTTCAGTTCTAGCCAGTAAATCGATTGATATCAAAGTTTCGAACCTGTAACCTCACAATCGTGCACTAGAGCGAAAATCTGAACCAAAAGTGCTAGGTGAAAAAACTCAACAGCAATCGACAGAGCTTGTCTAATGAAGCAAAATTACTGTTTACACTCTGTGTCTATCTTCTATGGATCCTGAGTTATGCCGGATCGAAATTTGGACGGAAATGGTTTTCGGTCCGGTTCTCGGCCAGTCGCATAGAGAACCCAGTTAACATAGCATCAATCGATAGATCTCGACAGGACAATCAACTTTGCAATTTACTTTGGTTTTCTATCTTTCTCTGTTCAAAAGTTATGACTGTTCTAATGTTTCAATTTTGTTACCCCACCCACATTCGTGCCGAGAGGCCGGTGGTTGTCGGTCGTGTTGTCCTTATCCAAATGCAATCAAACCCAGGCTTGTAACATATCGTTGGAAAGGTTTCAATGCAGTGAGTATGAGACTATGGTTAAATGGACAACTCGGCTGAATACAAGCGGGTTGTCTGTCCTTGTTTGTGTCTCAGCCTAATGAATTAAATTTTCTCTTATAACAAGCTACCGGGGAGATTTTGAATACATATGTAAGAACAAAAGTTGCTCAGTTCTAGCCAGTAAATGGATCGATATCAAAGTTTCGAACCTGGGACCTCCCAATCGTGCACTAGAGCGAAAATCTGAACCAAAAGTGCTAGGTGAAAAAACGCGACAGCAATCGATAGAGCTTGTCTAATGAAGCAAAATTACTGTTTACACTATCTTTCTATCTCCTATGGATCCTGAGTTATGCCGGATCGAAATTTGGACGGAAATGGTTTTCGGTCCCGTTCTCGGCCAGTCGCATAGAGAACCCAGTTAACATAGCATCAATCGATAGATCTCGACAGGACAAGCAACTTTGCAATTTACATTGGTTTTCTGTCTTTCTCTGTTCAAAAGTTATGACGGTGTTAATATTTCAATTTTGTTACCCCACCCACACGTGCCGAGAGGCCGGTGGTTGTCGGTCGTGTTGTCCTGATCCAAATGCAATGAAACACAGGCTTGTAACATATCGTTGGAAAGGTTTCAATGCAGTGAGTATGAGACTATGGTTAATTGGACAACTCGGCTGAATACAAGCGGGTTGTCTGCCCTTGTTTGTGTCTCAGCCTAATAAATTAAATGTTCTCTTATAACAAGCTACCGGGGAGATTTCGAATATATATGTAAGAACAAAAGTTGTTCAGTTTTATCCAGTAAATCGATTGATATCAAAGTTTCGAACCTGTAACCTCACAATCGTGCACTAGAGCGAAAATCTGAACCAAAAGTGCTAGGTGAAAAAACTCAACAGCAATCGACAGAGCTTGTCAAATGAAGCAAAATTACTGTCTACACTCTCTGTCTATCTCCTATGGATCCTGAGTTATGCCGGATCGAAATTTGGACGGAAATGGTTTTCGGTCCCGTTCTCGGCCAGTCGCATAGAGAACCCAGTTAACATAGCATCAGTCGATAGATCTCGACAGGACAAGCAACTTTGCAATTTACTTTGGCTTTCTATCTTTCTCTGTTCAAAAGTTATGAGGGTTCTAAAATTTCAATTTTGTTACCCCACCCACATTCGTGCCGAGAGGCCGGTGGTTGTCGGTCGTGTTGTCCTGATCCAAATGCAATCAAACCCAGACTTGTAACATATCGTTGGAAAGGTTTCAATGCAGTGAGTATGTCACTATGGTTAAATGGACAATTCGGCTGAATACAAGCGAGTTGTCTGCCCTTGTTTGTGTCTCAACCTAATAAATTATTTTTTCTCTTATAACAAGCTACCGGGGAGATTTCGAATATATATGTAAGAACAAAGGTTGTTCAGTTTTATCCAGTAAATCGATTGATATCAAGGTTTCGAACCTGGGACCTCCCAATCGTGCACTAGAGCGAAAATCTGAACCAAAAGTGCTAGGTGCAAAAACTCAACAGCAATCGACAGAGCTTGTCTAATGAAGCAAAATTACTGTTTACACTATCTTTCTATCTCCTATGGATCCTGAGTTATGCCGGATCGAACTTTGGACGGAAATGGTTTTCGGTCCTGTTCTCGGCCAGTCGCATAGAGAACCCAGCTAACATGGCATCGATCGATAGATCTCGACAGGACAAGCAACTTTGCAATTTACTTTGATTTTCTATCTTTCTCTGTTCAAAAGTTATGACGGTGTTAATATTTCAATTTTGTTACCCCACCCACATTCGTACCGAGAGGCCGGTGGTTGTCGGTCGTGTTGTCCTGATCCAAATGCAATCAAACTCAGGCTTGTAACATATCGTTGGAAAGGTTTCAATGCAGTGAGTATGAGACTATGGTTAAATGGACAACTCGGCTGAATACAAGCGGGTTGTCTGCCCTTGTTTGTGTCTCAGCCTAATAAATTAAATTTTCTCTTATAACAAGCTTCCGGGGAGATTTCGAATATATATGTAAGAACAAAAGTTGTTCAGTTTTAGCTAGTAAATCGATTGATTTCAAGGTTTCGAACCTGGGACCTCACAATCGTGCACTAGAGCGAAAATCCGAACTAAGTTATACCAGTTCAAAATATGGCCGGTTACGAGGTTTCAGCGAGACACCTTATACACAGCGTAGTCAGGGCTAACCCTAACCTAACCCTAATTATACTGTTTTGTGCCGAGTGTCCCTGAGTACACAAAATGATCAGGGTCCACCTTATTAATCTTGGGTTAGTACTGAAACTTGGTATATAAGTACATTTCGAGTATATCTACTAATGTCCCCTACGAATTCGGGGTAGGGTAAATTACTTTTGGCGCATTTCTGGTCAACTTTGAGGGACACTCCAACCCTTGATTCTTAGCCCCCAGCGATTACGCAACACCAATCGTGACCTTTCAATGTCGGGTGTCGATGACCTTGACCCAACCGCATACCCAGCACAAAAAATCTATCTCCAGGCGTTGAGATTATGATGCTGTGTCATGTATACAATTTAACCTAACAAACTTTCGTGATCCGTTTATGACACTTTTATTTATCTTCCGAATATGGCGATGTTGGTGTCAAAAGATGCAGCATCAAAAGGTCTTTAGAGACTGTAAGTATCATTTCCGAAAACGTCCATATTATAAGGAACTTATTTCAATTTCCGTAGGTTGAATTTTGATAGGGTTTGGTGGTTGAACTGTCCCTGTCCGTATTTGGGCAATAAAAACTTATCGTTTGACCGATTTCAATTCAAAAAGGTATCGACGTGTTGGGCATGTTAAGATCTACATAATGACATATCGTTTGATAGTCTAACCCTATGCGTTCTCCTTTAGTTTACTTTTAGTAAAAAACAAACAAGTTAAATATAGACACTTCCTTAAATGGACGAGTTATAGTAAACGTTCATAACGCGCTTAGAACTTAATATTTCTGTGGGTTTTTTTTTCATGTACGTGTAGAACTATTCAAGATGTAAAAAGTAAAGTCATATCATGTGTCAACACAGAGTTTTAATAAGGTTGCCAGTTATGACACAGATACATGTACAACCAAACCGCTCCGGATTTGCTCATTTTAAATGTTTGGAACCTGATATCTCAGTCATTTTTCAATATTTTTTCAATATTTTGCGCCGACTTGTAGCTGTTTACTAGGTTGTACAAACGCACTAAATTCACATTCCTCAGTGTAGGCGTTCGTCCGTCAGAGCGCGAAAACCCTTTTGGCGCCAAAACAGTTCCTTGTTCTATAGCGATTACCGCCGTGTTTTGGGGTCCCATTATTACATAATCTCTGCATATATTCTTTATATCTATATACCAATATAAAGAACTAATATTGGACAGAACTTAGGCATAACTATATTGGTCTGTCCGCTTTTGTGTATGTCTGTACGAGGTCTTGAATTAGCTAAGAACCGCGAAAATTACCTTTTCTTTTTTCGAAATTTACGAAATTTGACGGGCATTTCCGAATCGATCTCGCAATGTCTACGCAATTAATTTATCATGCATATGAAGATTTAATTATGCGCAGTCAACTGGTTATAAGTACATTACCGAGAACCCTAGATATAGTTGATTCTAGGATCGATCCTGGAGGCCCGCTAAAGAGTCCAAAATGCACCTTCTGTGCCCTATTTAATGGAGCCCTGGGCTCTATATACTTTATCTTTTATTTTAAACCTACTTCTATGTATTAAACATGTTATTCTTTACAAGCTAGTATTCTAATATAATGCATACGGATGTTCGTCCGTCCGTACGCGCCGTTCTCTAGGCCCACAGTGCTAATTGTTGTGAAAATCGGGCCATTTTGGTCTATTTTGATGGTTATTTCTACATCAATTATTTGTATCTAGTATTTTTCTTTACATATGTATGTAGGTAACAAAGATATAAACAAAATCACACAGATTACATAGAATTTGGGGCATTCGTTCGTCCGTAAAGCTTAAGAAGCGGCCAAACTCACGGCTAACCCTAACCCTTACCTAACATAACCCTAACCCTTACCCTACTTATAGACCCCAGAAATATAAGCAGAGCTATGTTAATTTCATTTAGGGTTATATAGTAATGATTAGACCAGGCACAGACAGACCGACTCTGTTCAATAGATAGTGATGCCTTACATATTGTAACAGTCAAGTACACATTTTATTTCTGTTTTGTTTGTATCGGGTTTTACGTTATAGTCAAATACATAGCTAAATATAGGTGGAGAAAAGCCCCGGCTTTAGATTGAATTGCATTATTCTGCGCTAAAGAGTCCAAAATGCACCTTATGTGCCCTATTTAATGGAGCCCTGGGCTCTATATACTTTATCTTTTATTTTCAACCTACTTCTATGTATTAAACATGTTATTCTTTACAAGCTAGTATTCTAATATAATGCATACGGATGTTCGTCCGTCCGCACGCGCCGTTCTCTAGGCCTACAATGCAAATTTTTGTGAAAATCGGGCCATTTTGGTCTATTTTGATGGTTATTTCTACATCAATTATTTGTATCTAGTATTTTTCTTTACATATGTATGTAGGTAACAAAGATATAAACAAAATCACACAGATTACATAGAATTTGGGGCATTCGATCGTCCGTACAGCTTAAGAAGCGGCCAAACTCACGGCTACCCCTAACCCTAACCTAACATAACCCTAACCCTAACCCTACTTATAGACCCCAGAAATATAAGCAGAGCTATATTAATTTCATTTAGGGTTATATAGTAATGATTAGACCAGACACAGACAGACCGACTCTGTTCAATAGATAGTGATGCCTTACACATTGTAACAGTCAAGTACACATTTTATTTCTGTTTTGTTTGTATCGGGTTTTACGTTATAGTCAAATACATAGCTAAATATATGTGGAGAAAAGCCCCGGCTTTAGATTGAATTGCATTATTCTGTGCTCAGAAGAACCAAAGACGGATTGCGGAAGGACACAGTTTATTAAGCAAACATACTATACATTGCGACTAATTCAGATAATGATATACATTATTAATTTACAAGCATTTTATATACATCTCAATACATATAGTCTACATATATTTAAAATTATACTTTAGCCTTTCTTTACGATGTACATTATAAATGTAAATTAAAAACCCATGTTCAATTTTCCATATAAGAAAAAAATGAAGGCATTTAACGGACTGGGAAACAATTAGAATACATTAGGATTGTGTGGTGACAACCAGAGCTTACCCTGATAAGACAGCTCCAACAGGAGCTCTCTGATATGGGTCTACTCTCTTTTTCAATGCCGGAAACACGCTATATGAAGGAAAGGGTTAAATCAAAGCAGTTATTTGTAGACCTCGCAAATATCATCATACACCCTACATATGGCTATAGACGTTCTCTATTTACACTCAAAACAATTATGCGTAGACCTCAAACACATATACACCTCGCATGTAGACTTAGATATTATATACAGTAACTGCTGAACCGGCTCTATCTAAACCCGACAAAATGACTCAAGGCTACGATTTATAGACCTCGTAAACATATACGCCCCATTGGCGGAATCAGTAAGTTAATATACTCTTACATGTTAATATTCTGTATCCAAAATAAAACAAGATTCTTTTTTTTTAATAAAAACTCGGAGGAATAACTTTAAACTATTTTGTTACTTTCCAATATGTAAGTTGTCTTCCATAACATCGACTCTGTTTGAGAAACCATTAAATATTGTTTCACACTGAGTAATGCAGATAAAAAAAACAGTTACCTTTTTGCGTTGTGATTAGTTTTTTGCCTGAAAATATGTGCCGCCTACAATATGAAAGTACTCAACAAAAACGTTAAGGAATTTGTGTTTAAGGGGCTATGACACAAGATCTAAAATATTTGAAACATTTTGAATTTCGCGGTATCATAAAGTGTCCATTTTTCCTCAGAAGGATGCTTTATTTGAACTTTCAACACCTATAGCGTCTTAAAAAATCAATGTCAAAGTTAACTGGTCTTTTCCGTCATTTTTCGCAAATTAAAATATTGGTTTGATTGCGTAAAGAGTGTCACTGTATAGTTTCACCCAAACACTCTAAAAAATAAATACAAATCGAATGGTTGTTTGTTTTGGGGTTCTTTTGTTCCATAGCTTTCTGAAATTTCCTTAGCTTTTTTTTGTTCAGTATATAACTAGACAATGTCACCTACGTAAAAGTGGGTTTTATGAAGTTTTGCAATCAAAGCAATTATTTGTATACCTCACAAACATATAAACCCCGCATGCAGATTAAATATTATATACAGTAACTGACGAACGTTCCCTATCTGAAATCGGCAAAACGACTCAACACAACGATTTATAGACCTCGCAAACATATACGCCCCATTGGCCAAATCAGTATGTACATAATATACGTGTACATGTTAATATTCTCTATCCAAAATAAAAGGAGTTTCGTTTTGAAATAGAAGCTCAGAGGAATGACTTTAACTTAATTAGTTGGTTTCCATGTTAGTTGTTTGCTCATAACTTCCATAACATCGTTCTGTTTGAGAAAGCATGAAATACCGCTCCACACTGAGCGATGAAGAAAAAAGCCAGTTGCCTGTTTGCGTTGTTATTTAGTTTTTGTCTAAAAAATATGCCGCCTATAAGATGAACGTTTACCCAGGCGTATGTGGTGACAAACAGAGTAGACCCAGACCAGCGAGCTCCTGTTGGAGCTGTCTTATCAGGGTCATTTTTCAATGCCAGAAACACGTTATATCAGGGATAGGGTTAAATCAAAGCTATTACTTGTAGACTTCGCCAATATAATCATACACCATGCACACGGCTATAGATGTTCTCTATATACATTCATAATAATTATTTATAAACCTCAAAACGTATACACCTCACATGCATTCTAAAATATTATATACAGTAACTGCTGAACCGTCTCTATCTAAAATCGACAAAATGACTAAAGGCAATGATTTATAGACCTCGCAAACATATACGCCCCATTGGCGGAATCAGAAAGTATATATACTCTTGCATGTTACTATTCTCTTTCCAAAATAAAACAAGTTTCTGTTTTAAATAAAAGCTTGGAGGAATGACTTTAACTTAATTAGTTAGTTTCCAATATGTAAGTTGCTTTCTCATAACTTTCCAATAACATCCATTCTGTTTGAGAAACCATTAAATAGTGTTTCACACTGAGTGATGCAGAAAAAGAGCAGTTACCTGCTTGCGTTGTGATTAGTTTTTTGTCTAAATATATGTGCCGCCTACAAGATTAAAGTATAATTAGACAACGTCACATACGTAAGAGTGGAATACACGAAGTTCTGCAATCAAAGCAATTATTTATAGACCTCACAAACATATACATCCCGCATGCAGATTAGATATTATATACAGTAACTAATGAACGGTCTTTATATGAAATCCGCAAAATGACTCAAAGCAACGATTTATAGACCTCGCAAACATATACGTCCCATTGGCGGAATCAGAAAGTATATGATATAATTGTACATTTTAATACTCTCTATCCAAAATAAAACAAGTTGTTTTTTATCCCCCTCCCAATTACCTGTTTAGCGTTGAAATTAGTTTTTTTGTCTAAAAAATATGCCGCCTATAAGATGAACGTTTACCCAGGCGTATGTGGTGACAAACAGAGTAGACCCAGACCAGCGAGCTCCTGTTGGAGCTGTCTTATCAGGGTCATTTTTCAATGCCGGAAACACGTTATATCAGGGATAGGGTTAAATCAAAGCTATTACTTGTAGACTTCGCCAATGTAATCATACACCATGCACACGGCTATAGATGTTCTCTATATACATTCATAATAATTATTTATAAACCTCAAAACGTATACACCTCACATGAATTCTAAAATATTATATACAGTAACTGCTGAACCGTCTCTATCTAAAATCGACAAAATGACTAAAGGCAATGATTTATAGACCTCGCAAACATATACGCCCCATTGGCGGAATCAGAAAGTATATATACTCTTGCATGTTACTATTCTCTTTCCAAAATAAAACAAGTTTCTGTTTTAAATAAAAGCTTGGAGGAATGACTTTAACTTAATTAGTTAGTTTCCAATATGTAAGTTGCTTTCTCATAACTTCCAATAACATCCATTCTGTTTGAGAAACCATTAAATAGTGTTTCACACTGAGTGATTCAGAAAAAGAGCAGTTACCTGTTTGCGTTGTGATTAGTTTTTTGTCTAAATATATGTGCCGCCTACAAGATTAAAGTATAATTAGACAACGTCACATACGTAAGAGTGGAATACACGAAGTTCTGCAATCAAAGCAATTATTTATAGACCTCACAAACATATACATCCCGCATGCAGATTAGATATTATATACAGTAACTAATGAACGGTCTTTATATGAAATCCGCAAAATGACTCAAAGCAACGATTTATAGACCTCGCAAACATATACGTCCCATTGGCGGAATCAGAAAGTATATGATATAATTGTACATTTTAATACTCTCTATCCAAAATAAAACAAGTTGTTTTTTATCCCCCTCCCAATTACCTGTTTAGCGTTGAAATTAGTTTTTTGTCTAAAAATATGTGCCGCCTACAAGACGAAAGTATACCTAGGCAGTGTCACATACATAAGAGTGGGATATATGAAGGTCTGCAAAAGAAAAGATGTTCTTACACATCAAATGTGATGTTCGTAATTGCCCTATCACACTAGTGTATAAGTTGAACGTATAAACTAAGTACGAAAGGTTTCGAAAGAACTGGCCATACGCACGCATTTTGAGCGTATGAACCCGAAATTACAACCACTATATATTCGATGAACGTATTAGCAGTGTATGAATAGCATATGTGAACCGTATATCTGGCGTATAGGCAGCACATGGGAACGTATACGAGCGTATGTCAACATGTCACCGCCATTGTATAGCAGCATAAAAGTAGCACATGCTGGCATACGAGTAACACATGCTTGGCGCATGTGAGCGTTTGAGTAGCGTATGAATCGCCAGGAATACGTTAAATACGTTAGTCGTTCGTCAGAATAACGTTACAAATAACTTGCTGATATATCCATATGATAACTCTACTAGCCACCTTCATGCCACCATATGTAAAGCGTATTTGACTTATAAGTGGCATGCCTTTTACGACACTCTAGCGTATTCAACGTGTGCCTAGCGCATGGTGAGCGTGTGCGTAATATTTATAACTCATACGCTCATATACGCTGATTTTTTTTAACATGATCAAACATTATTTCCGACCTCTGCGTATGGCAGCGTACTTGAATGAGCATAGGCCAAGGTCAGACTGCTTGGAAGGATACATGAAGAAGAAAAATATTGCACAAAATGGCCTGATAGGTTTAAGTGTTAAAAAGTTTATATTGTGTAAAATATTATATAATACTTCACAATAGATGTAATCGGAGTTGACTTTCATATTCCAGATCTTCTCATGCAGGTTTGCATTATCATTTTATTTCTTCGATTAAACATTTTTAATTGTTTGACAAATCTGGGAGGGGAATTTGGAGATAATAAGGGGAAATATAAGTAAATATGTTTCAGAAAGGGACTTGGGCCGAACGTTGACCCAAAACTGACCTAAAAGCACCACTGAAACACTATCAAAACAATTGTGCCACTGAGACGTTAGACAAATTCGTATGTTATTCAATGTAACAATAAATTTAATACGCTTGCATGCTGACCAAATCGATTGTACTATCTGTATTTAGTAACTTGGGCGGAACCAATTATCAATAGTAAAATCGAAACCGATTTTTAACACTTGTCACGATAGTATCGTGAAACAATTTCCAGGGCGATTCCAAGCTCTCATGGGAAGGACAAGGTGATAGACATATGTATAGGATTCACACTCCGCAATGTTGAGCATACGCACCAAATCTGGTGTCCTTAAGTAAGATATCATAGGCGCCATGTCCCAGTCAAGGTTTTTGATAGCTGAGCTCAAAGATCATATGCCTTTGTATTGCTAAGTGATTTGACATACTGCAATTATATATTTACGCTTGTACTCTGGGCCGGGTCTATCATTCTAGGGAACAATTACATCGGCATTTAAGTAAAGGGAAACAAAATATCAAATATATTGTAAATTTTAGGGGAAAACTGCACTAGTTATATAAGCGGCCCCTGTTATAGAATAAAGAAAAGTGAATGTAACTTTTTCAAATTCTAAAATTGCAATTACGTTGCTTCAGATTTCAAATTTTGATTTATTTGGAGTCATTGCATAATCCACGGTTACGCCATGAATGCACATTGTAAAGGCAATAATATATATATTCAGCAAAACAAGTGCATTTACTGTACATAAATTCATGATATTCGAATTGACCTGTGTAGACCTATATCCTTCTATTGAAAAGTTTACCAATAATCCCTTAAATACAAACTAAACTTGAGGTTGCCAAATACAATTTTGTGTTCTTAATCTGTATACATGTATATGTAGATAGATCAAGATCTGCAGAACCTCACATGATGTTCGTTTCCTAAGATCACTAGATTCACTGCTTATGGATTTTGGCGGTTCACACTATTCTCTTGGTTGTAGATCTAGATCTACTTCCTCCACTCTCTTATGTTAATCTAATATTATAAATTTCACGGATAAATCATAGGTAAGTGATCGTTTAAATAGTTGTGGTGGCAACCTAACAACCGTTTCCAGGTTGAGTATGTGGGTGCGTTGTAAAGGAAGGGGTTTAATTCTAATAAGAAAAATACGTCACTACATACTGCATAATCTTTACAAACTCCCAATAACCGTAAAAACTTACCATCCGCTTTGAAAATTTGTCAACTTATTCTGCCTTTTTCGATGTGCGAAATCATAATAACTGATATAATCATTGGTTAAATTCGCATTTCCCATAGTTGTCAATGGCTTGATTGTGATAAGAATGAGGTTATGTAACGCCGGGGTCCATGCGCTCTACTATTGGAGACCAGGGTAATTACCCCACCTCTCCCGCGAAGTTTTCACCCCTTTAGATGGGCTCTTTTGACCTAACATTGTAAAATCTTTGATAGGCACGCATTTCTCCACAGGACTAAACTGAATATGCGAGCAAATAGGTAAGGGCTCCAGTACCCAGGAGAAGGGGTACACTGTCGGTCGATAAAGAGCTGCTCTTAAAAACCTGGCAATTTCCGTGAAACAGAACGAGTCAGTTTAAAAGATAAAGAAATAATATCAAAAAATACTTAAACTATATATTACACCCCATATACATGCTATGGGGTGTAATATACAGATCAGGCTATAATATGTTACGGGGTGTAATATACATTTCTAGACTGGGTCTCAATTTTTACCACAGATATGGGGTATATAATTGACACATTTTAAACACAGTCTAAAATGGCGGATACCTATCAAAGGGAGACAATCCAAATAGAATTTCGATATGAAACCTTGTTATGAGAATGAGGTTATTTTTCTTTAAAAGTCATTTTTATGCATAGATATAGCACTCATTTTAGGGGGGTTCTATATATACCCCCTACGTATATACAACCTCTCAACAAGGCGAAATTTAGACACAAACCTCATAAGTGACCATGTCTCTTAGTATATATATATATATATACTCGTATATATACGTTAACGCTTGCAGAGATGAATTTTCGGAATGGAATAGCCCGTCAGTGTTTAACAATATAGAGTCGACTTAGTGTGAATGGAATAGGCTTACATTTGTAAACTTGTTACAGGGGAATGACAAATTGCATACCCTGATCTGAATCTACACTGTTTTAAATACCAGTGCACATGTATCTCGCATGTAAAGAGTGAAACATCATGTAGTGTTTGGAGGGCAAATTTAACTTGTGAATTATTCAGGATGTTTTCCAGTAAATTAAAGTAATTATAAACTAAAATTTCGATCGCGATAGCACAGAGTACAAGACGAAGCATATTGCTTAGCTTTCTGCACAGACTAAAACTACATGTAGTTAACCTTTCACCTCAATAAAACCCTTTTCATGCACTTGAAAACAGAAAAGACACAGAACAGACGGCTACTATAGGAGCCGTCTGATTAGGGTCTGCTCTATTTCCTAATGGAATTTGATAGACATTTCTTTAGTTTCTAAAATGGCTACAATGTTCCATTATTTTTTCAACGAATATTCAGTAGATATTAAATAGGGACTAAATATAGAACAGGCATGGGTTTATTAACGAACTGTTTGCTCTTTACCATCTGTTAACTACAGATGGTGCCTAAATGTTGTTGCTTTTTAAAGTTTTGAAAAACTGTTTTTTTTCCTTACACGACTTGTTGTAATATATAACCAGGCCAGTTGCAGTATTATAACGTCTGCGAAATACAACTAGGTTAGTCGCAGTATTCTGTATGCATGTCTGTCTGTCTGTCCGTCTGCCTGTCCGCCTGCCTGTCTGTGTCTGTCTGTGTATGTCTGTCTGTCTGTCTGTCTGTCTGTCTGTCTGTCTGTCTGTCTGTCTGTCTCTGTCTGTCTCTTTCTGTCTCTCTCTGTCTGTTTCTCTCCTCTGAACCCCATCTCTCTGTTTCTGCGTTTGTGTATCTCTCTGTCTCTGTGTGTGCGTGTGTGTGTCTCTCTCTCTCTGTGGCTGTGTGTGTGTGTGTGTGTGTGTCTTTCTGTATGTGTGTGTCTCTCTCTGTGTCTGTGTGTGTCTCTCTCTGTGTCTGTGTGTGTGTGTGTCTGTCTCTCTCTCTCTCTCTCTCTCTCTCTCTCTCTCTGTCTGTCTCTGTCTGTGTCTCTCTCTCTGTCTGCGAATGTGTGTCTCTCTGTATGTGTGTCTCTCTCTGTCTCTGTGTGTGTGTCTCTCTCTTTCTGTTGTGTGTGTCTGTGTGTGTGTCTCTCTCTCTGTGTTTGTGTCTCTTTCTGTCTGTGTATGTGTGTCTCTCTCTCTCTGTGAGAGTGTGTGTCTCTCTCTCTGTTTGTGTCTCTTTCTGTCTGTGTGTGTGTCTCTCTCTGTGTCTGTGTGTCTCTCTCTGTCTGTCTGTGTGTCTCTCTATCTCTCTGTGTGTGTCTCTCTTTGTCTGTCTATGTCTCTCTTTCTCAACGTGAACAAAGACGTCTGGTTTGACAACAGACAATACATGTATGCCATTGACAGTTACTATATGTACTAATTAAAAGTAATTATACTTTTGATAGTTAACGCTTTCCCCCACATGGGTGATTTTGGACACCATTGCAAACAGAGTAGACCCAGATCAGACAGTTGTATGGTCTACTTTGTTTTCTTTATGGAATAATATTGACTATCGCAGCTTGAAACGTCCTTTAAATCTATAACTAATAAAATATGTCCATGAATAGTCATACAGTAATAAAATCTGAATTTAATATTCGGGACGGAAAGGGTATAAAACCACAGCTTCTCATAAACCGGTAAAATATTAAATTGTTAATCAATAAAACAAAGATTAGTAATCACAATTCTGCAAACATGGACTCATCTTGCATTGTCTAAACTAATTAAATTTAATGAAATACTAACTCAATATACATTTTTATTTCTTCTTACTTAAAAACGAGTTTTGACATGAAGTTTTATTCACAGTTGGTTTGCGAAGCCTAGCCTTTAAACTTTTACTCCATGAATATTCATGTAAGAAATAATGATATCATGCATATTAATTAGATCAGTTACTATAATAGCATATGGACATGGCAGAAGCTGTTGAATCTATATTATGCCATTTATAAGCAAACAGAGCAGACCTTGATCAGACGGCTCCTATAGGACTGACATACTTTTGCCTTAAGGAGCTACGGACCTCAGCAACTTCCATGATGACCTTCTACTATGCAATAAAACCGGTCTTAACCCACTCCCTCATAGACCAAACCACTTTGAATAAATCTACCGAAAAGGAGCATTAACTAGAGAAAATATTTTTTTAATTCTCTAGTTTGAAACCATTGTGATGAATACAGCATTTGCTCCTATAGGAGCAGATGCTCTATCACAATGGCTGAAAATGTATCTTTTACAGAGGCACCAAAGTGCGTCACTAGGAGGGAATGTGTTAAGCGATAATTTGTTTATTGAACATGGGAGTCTTAACCATTTGCCAGTTGAATATTGACGCAAGAAATAATGACATCATGAATATTAATTTTATTAGCTGAATTTTTGTAATAGCACATATACACAAGATTGTTTTTGGTATTGGTAGAAACTGTACAGTACGATCTGTTATAATTGCATAAGCAAACAGAGCAGACCTTAATCAGACGGTTCATGTAGGGGTCATCTGATCTGGGTCTACCCTGTTTGCAAAGACGTGAAAAGGCGTTAACATGAAGGAAAGGGTTAAAAAGCAGGACGTTGCTTAATAAATCTGGCTAAAGTAATGCAGGGAGCTCCTATTGTTGTTTTTTTTCTGCATTACGTTTGACATGCACCGTCCATAACTAGACCTCATTTTGATGATCGCTTAAGACAAGTTGAATTTGTTCTACTTTACACAGAGTAAAGTTTAAAAAAGAACTGACAAACTAATCACTTCTACGGACCTCAGCAACCCACACTATATACACTAATCACCGCAAGTATTAAGACACCAAATGCCGCTCTCCATGGGTGTTAAAAGCCCAACTTGTCAATATACCTCTATTTTGATAACTAATTTACACTAGATTGACATAGTAGTTATTAGTATAGATTAAAAGTGTTGATCTGGGTCTACACTATTTGCATGATATACTCATAACTAGACCTCTTTGTGAATGCCGCTTAAGGCAGGTTCAAATATATCTTTCGGTGCCATGAATATGGATCAAATAGAAATTGAGAACGTTTCAGACGGGCGACTGCTTAACCATTTCCCTCATATAAACAGATTTCCTGCATTTGCTAACAGAGAAGACCAAAATCAGACGGCTCCTATGGGAGCAGTCTGATCAGGGTCTGCTCTGTTGGCTTATGGAATTTAAAATAACTGTTACTTCACTTTCTTAAATGGCGACAATGTTCCACCTTCCATATTTCAATATACAACTATTTTAGCTATGAATTTTCAGTAGGTATTGAAAATTGAAATAAACATAGAACAGGGAAAGGGTAAAAGCAGGATGAAAATCACACAGAACAAAATCACACAGGGAGGTTATCTGTCTGACTTTCTGTATGACTTTCACCAGTCATTTCCAACTAGAGTCCATTCAGATCAGACGACTCCTGTTGAAGCCGTCTGATCTTGGTCTGCCCTGTTTGCTTTCGGTTTGCGAGGTGTAACAATGTAAGGTTTCGTGTGTATAAATGGATAAATAGAGTTGTCTTGTAAACTGATGACTAGAAAATCTGCTAAATTGGAATTGATCTCTCCATAATTAGTCCCTTCCATAAAGCCATTCGTCCGTACCCTGAACATTATAAATGATGCACATCGAGTACGCCAGACATTGTTTGATACAGAATATACAAAAACAAATCCCATTGGATTCCATTTTACGGAAAAGGACAAGTTACAATTGATTTTTTCTCAGTTTTCTCTCAAAGTCAGAGCAACAGCGTACCCAGCTACTTACATCGTCCTTTCTCCACCAACCCCTATGTTGTGACCTCTCTTTAGAATCGCCTTCGCAAGCAGAGTACATGTGCACCCAGCTCAGACGGCTCCTTTAGGGTCTGCTCTGTTTGCGTATCCCTTTCCCTGTTGTATATTCATGTAAGAAATAATGACGTCATGAATATAAATAAGATTAATTTTTATAATGGTATATGAACACAGCACATTTTGCCTCAGGCAGAAGCTGTAGAATCAGATCTATATTACACCATAAGCAAATAGAACAGACCCTGATCAGACGGCTCCTATAGGAGCCGTCTGATCTGGGTCTACTCTGTTTGCAGATGCGTCAAAATGCGCTTACATAAGGGAAAGGTTTATGAAAGTACACAGATCTGAGTCCACAGTTTCTGCCATTTCCCAAACTTCACGTGTTCATCTTATAAATAGTCATGTTGTTATTATTTATTACATGAATATTCATAAGAAAGGGGTTTAAATATGAAGACATATAATACAATGTATCTTCAAATCTGATTCAAATCGGTGGGTTAAAAAGGATAATCGTTTGCACAAACTTATAGGCTTATGAATAATCATGAAGGATGTAAGAAATACTAAATATAAACTTACAAAGATTTCACTGTTATTCGCTGAAATTCAAGATAATGCGGCGCAGGTTTTGTCGCTTATGCATTAACTCTTTCGCTGCCAATCTCTGTCGTCTGCTAACTTTATCGCCTGCTTACATTTTTCATTTTTTTAATTTCTTCATTTTTGTTTCAGAAATATAATCACAATCACAAATAGTTTGAATCATGATGCGACGCCGAGTTAATCGGCGTCTCATCTGGATCCAAACTGTTTGCATCTAGGTAATCACAGCTGCGGGATTGTAGCGAAAGAGTTACAGGTGACGCAAAAACATTTCACGGATATATATAGTAGTCTAGGGAAAATGCAATGCATGTGAGGGCATTGAATTTACTTGTTAACTATTTCCTTTATATAAACGCGTTTTCACGCATTTGCAACCAGAGTAGACCCAGATCAGATGGTTCCCATAGGAGCCATCTGACCAGGGTCTGCTCTGTTTGCCAATGAAATTTAATAGATTTTGTTTACTTTCTAAAATGGCTACAATGTTCCACTTTCATTATAACTATTTTGTCCATGAATATTCATGAGCCTGAAGGTATTAAAAATTGGAATAAATATAGAGCAGGGAAATGGTTAAATTACCCTAAGGACTAAGTCTGAATATTAATACAATAAAACCCCTCTAAAGCGACCACTTTATGAATAAACATAAATGTATTTAACCCTTTACTTCATGAATATACATGTAAGAAATAATGACATCATGAATATTAACTAGATTAGTTGTTATGACAGCACGTTGACACATGAAGTATTGTCTTGGCAGAAACTGTAGAATTATACCTATATGTATATTATTTCATAAGCAAAAAGAGCTTACCCTGATCAGACGGATTATACAGGAGTCGTCTGATCTGGGTCTACTATGTTTGCAAAGGTGTAAAACGGCGTATCTATGGAGTAAAGGGTTAAACGCACATGGTTGCTTAACACATTCTCTCCTTGTGACACATTTTGGCGACTCTATAATAGTCACATTTAGAAACCATTGTGATCTATTTATCAAAATGGTTTCAAAACTCTACAATTCTAAAGTTTTTCTTTTCGCTAGTTAATGTTCCTTTTCGGTAGAATAATTCAAAGAGGTTGGGTCTAAAATAGTCTAGAATGGAATTAGTTAATGCAGGACTAACGCGTATAATCAGTGTCCAGCCTTTTATGTTGTGCGATTATATTTCTTGAAAAAAATAATGAAATTTTATGGACATTTCATGACAGTGAAAGGGTTATTTTTATATTATTGATCGTTTCAAATTCTTTGAATCCGATTTCATGCCTTTTACTCATTTTTTATAATGGCATATGAACAAAACAGAAACTGCAGAATCATATACATAAGCAAACAGAACTGGCCCTGATCAGACGGCTCACACAGAAGTCGTCTGATCTGGATATACTCTGTTTGCAAATGCGTAAAAAATCGAGTATATGGAGTGAAGGGGTAGATATTATTTATTCTTCTGTTCGCTAAACGAAAGATTCTTCGGCAGGCAATGGTCTTCCGCCTTTGATACACTTCCTGCTGAGCGCATCAGTGGTGCCTGTAGCATGGAATCAATGACACCGAGCTACGCCCACTCAAGCCACTTCAGGGCACGACTTTATAAAACATTTGGCTTGAATCTGACTGCATTCTCCGGCATCTGGCTGGACAGATTATGCTTAAAACAGGTCAACTTGCCTTCAACAATCTCCCTGTCGAGTTTGGCATTTTAGCCCCAAAAGAATGTCATTTATTAGTTATGATTTTGTAATGTAAAGTTTTCACGGGAAAATTTTGCTTGGCAAAACTGTAGAATCAGTTCTACATTTATATATCATGTCAAAAGCAAACAGAGTAGACCCTGATCAAACGGCTGTAGGAGCCGTCTGATCAGGGTCTACTCTGTTTGCAAATATGTGAAAAGGCGTTTATATGAAGGAAAGGGTTAAAAATGATACGCCCCAGGTGGGTAAACTGATGGTCGGTTTTCAATTCAGTCTCACCGACACCGCTACAGTAAAGCATCTCTATAGCTAAATGCAGGACAAAAATAATACAGAACTTTCTGAAAAACTTTCGTCCCGTATTATATTATGCTCACATCTGCTTTAACTCATTCCCTCATATTGACTTTTGATGACTAGATGTAAAAGTTACCTTGTGAAACCATTGTGATAACTAGAGCATCTGCTCCTATAGGAGCAAATGCTCTATTTATCACAATGGTTTCAAATTATAAAATTCTAAGATTTTACTTTCTCTAGTAAATGCACCTTTTGAGTAGATTCATTCAAAGAGGGGGGGGGGGGGGGGGGGGGGGGGGGGGGCTAACGTCGCTGAAACAGTATTTCAGTCGTATAGCGACGTCAAGCTAATTACATATGGAGGGAGACACCTTTCAACAAGAGAAAGACATTTAGTGATGTAAGTTTTGAGACAATTGGTACCAAACTTTGGAATGGGCTTCCTAGCGAGATAAAAAAAAAAAAGCAGACAATGTGGAATCGTTTAAAAGACAGTTAAAACGCATTTTTCAGACATTTTGAATCACTTTTTATTATACTCCCACCTAATAAAGGTGGTCGTATATTGGCGTGGCCCTGTCCGTCCGTTCGTTCGTTCGTTCGTCCGTCAACATTTTGTTTGTCCGCTGTTTTCTCGGAAAACTATTTGACAGATATTAATGAAACTGCACACAAATGTTTAATGCATCAAGATCTGAAACTGAGTTGATTCTGAGGTTCATTTGATTTTTCATTTCAGAGTTATGGCCCGTGTTTGTTGTTTTCTTGGAAAACTATAAAAATGATATAAATGAAACTTAACACAAATGTTTTAAGCAACAAAATCTGAAAATGATTTATTTTGAGGTTCATTCAGTTTGTCATTACAGAGTTATGGCCGTTGCACTTTACAAAAAACTGCAAATATGAGGATTTTTATAAGATATTCACTTCAATTATTTTAAAATAGTATCACCTTAATATGGAAATCAAGATCTGAAGCACAGATTAGAAAATGTCAACACTTATAAGGCATGTTGAATCAGAAAGTTTGCAAGTGGGCGTATCATGTACCGTATGCGGTACTCTTGTTCATTTTGTCTTAGAAACTGTCCGTGTGTTTTAGTTGTATAAAGTCTTGATTTTAGTATATTATAACAGTTTTTGAACCATCGTTTTATGAATATTAGTTTTTATGCTTTCTTAAATGTATATTTGTGTATTATATACCCTCTTTCGATTCGATTTTTCTTTCTTTCTGATTTTATTTTTGTCAACGTGCAATGCCATTGAATGCATTATTTGCAAAAATAAGCATTTAACCAAGTGATCAAGCTTCAAGTTTCAAGACACTAGAAGACTATATGTGCAGGGAACAAATTGCACTGAACATCTATATAGAACGATCTACCTACCAGGCTACCACAAGCCAGCTGGAAGGCTTCCTCACATGAGAAATCCAAATGCTCAGACTGGGATTCAAACTACAATGGTGAGGGTCAAACTAATTGTCAGTGGAAGGCCATAACCAGTCGGCCGCGGTGGCTCGTATTGATAATAACCTGAAATATCGATTTAATGAGGTTATCTCCATTATCCCTTTCCTCCATATAAAAATATTATACGCCCTTCTACGCCTCTGTAATAACCACTTCATGAAACCATTGTGATAAATAGAGCATTTGCGCTCCTATAGGAGCAAATGCTCTATTTATCACAATGGTTTCAAACTACAAAATTCTAAAATTTTACTCTTCTCTAGCGTAAATGCTCCTTTTGGGTACATTCATTCAAAGAGGTTGGGTCTAAGAATATCCTACGGAGGAATGTGTTAAAAGTCTCTCAAGAAAAGTATTTGTTAATTAGTCCATAGCAGCAAGCAAATGTTTCATTTGCAAAGAGAGTAGACCCAGATCAGACGGCCCCCAAGGAGTTGTCTGATGAGGGTCTTCTCTGCGTACTTATGGAATTACATAGACATGCTTATATACAGCTTCTGTCATGGCGTCATGTATTCATACATCAGCATAAAATATTCAGCTTATAAATATTCATTTTCTTTATTGTTTACATGAATATTCATGAGGTAAAGGATTAACGCCATTATTAACCTATAAACATGTAAATCCCCGCTAATGCGACCACCTAAAAGAGGTATAAATCTATGTGCTAGATGCAGGTGGTACCCTAATGCAGGACAAAAGTAATGCAGAACGCTCCTTGAGGAGCTTTCTGCATTACTTTTGCCCTGCATTAAGCAACCACCTGCTTATAAAGACACCCATGTTTATTCCGTAAGTGGTCGCATTACAGGGTTTTTACATATATATATCTAACTTTGTGAATATTGGAAATACATTCCATAATGCAGTAAAAGCTTATTAAAACAACCCCACATAACACAGTCTAACGTCTGTGCCCATTCCTTCATATAAACGCTTTTTTACGCATTGCAAATAGAATAGACAAAGGTCAGACGGCTCCTAAAGGAACAGTCTGATCAGGGTCTGCTCTGTTTGCTTGTGAAATCATAAAATCATAATAGATCATCTGATTCTACAGTTTCTACCATATCAGACACTTCATTGTAAACAAGCAAAAATGCGGAAACTGCATTAAAGTCGTGTTTTTTTTTATATTTGTCAACACTTTACCTAATGATTTTTATTGATATGGGTTTATATGTTGTTTCAACACAGTTTCAGTTAATTCACGACGCAAATATAAATTGTCTAGCATATGTAGTTTAGAAGTTATAAAATGTTTTAAATGACAGCCAAGTTTTCAAAATAGTGACCGTGATCTGATTTCAGGTATCTTTATGTCATCTGTAAGGTCCTAACCAAAGCTATCTGAATACCAAAGGTGAATTGCCAAGCGTTTGTGGATCAAAATGTTAAAGTTTGTTAAAACAGCCAAGTTTTCAAAATAGTGACCTTGACCTTGATCTAATTCCATGTATCCTTGTATCAACTGGAATGCCTTAAACAAAGCTATCGCCATACCATATATGAATTGTCTAACATATGTAGTTCAGAAGTTAAGACAAAATGTTTAAGTTTTTTGATGATGGCCAACTTGTCAAAATAGTGACCTTGACCTATTTTAAAATATCTTTATATCAACTGAAAGGCCTTTACCAAAGTCATCTGCATACCAAAGATGAATTGCCTAGCATTTGTAGTTCAGATGTTATAGCAATGTTAAAGTTTGTTAAAAAACGTCAAAGTTTTCAAAATAGTGACCTTGACCTTGACCTGATTTCATGTTTCCTTGTATCACGTGAATGACATTCACCCAAACTATCTGCATACCAAATATGAATTGTCTAGCATATGTAGTTCAGAAGTTATACAAAATATTTAATGACAGCCAAGTTTTCAAAATAGCGACCTTGGCATGATTTCAGGTATCTTGAAGTTTGTTAAAACAGCCAAGTTTTCAAAATAGTGTCCTTGAACGAGACCCAATTTCATGTACCCTTGTATCAACTGAAAGGCCTTCACCAAATCTATCTCCATATCATATATGAATTGTCTAGCATATGTGGTTCAGAAGTTAAGACAATGTGTTGAAGTTTTTTTATGATGGCTAACTTGTCAAAATAGTGACATTGACCTTGACCTAATTTAAAATATCTTTATATCAACTGAAAAGCCTATACAAAAGTCATTTGTATATAAAAGATGTATTGCCTAGCATTTGTAGTTCAGAAGTTATAGCAATGTTAAAGTTTGTTAAAAACGGCAAAGTTTTCTAAATAGTGACCTTGACCTTGACCTGGTTTCATGTACCCTTGTATCAAGTGTATCAAGTGAAAGGCTTTCACCCAAGCTATCAGCATACCAAATATGAATTGTCTAGCTTAAGTAATTCAGAAGTTATAAGCAATGTTAGAGTTTTGTTAACGACGGCACGCCGCCCGCCCGACCACCCTACCGCCCGCCCGGTTTTCGCCAAACCATAATCCGATATTTTTCTCGAAAAATCCGGCTAAAATTAGGTAATCGAGATTCATGATGTCATTTTACTTACATGAATATTCAACAGGGAAAGGGTTAGCAAAATGACATGTACTTACTTTGCGTATGAATACACTGTGTGCGCTTTACGAGTATATGTGAAGCATCC
Organism: Azorinus chamasolen; assembly: GCA_963576725.1. NCBI lineage: Eukaryota > Metazoa > Mollusca > Bivalvia > Cardiida > Solecurtidae > Azorinus > Azorinus chamasolen. The sequence goes on along the minus strand of OY755237.1, from coordinate 53,448,200 downwards.
AGGAGTGTTACGCTGAAAATAATCCCTTTTTGTCACGAAATAACCAGTTTATTTGAGATTTTCATGCTTTCAAACCATGGCAGAACGAATTATATTTGACCATTTACTCCTTTCACAAACTCCTATGTTTTCAGTCTCGATTCACCATGCTATATGTAGGGTCGGCCTTGTCGCGTTCCAACATGATTTAATAAATTTGAAATCATGTGAACCAGCGGTGGTCTGCTCGCAGCATCACATTCTTCTATCTAATTACAAAATGTAGAGACATTTGAATTACAGTAAACTCTCTCTAAACCAGAATTCTAGAAGAGAAGAATTTAGATACTTTTAGGCCTTAATGCAGGGTGAATGTCATGCAGAAAACTCCTAGAGGAGCATTCTGCATGATTTTCACTCTTCATTAAGTTGCCACCTGTCTCTGTTACCGATATTTATACTAAATTTAACGTACGGTTTAGAGGGGTTTACTGTATACAACAGAGCCTCGCTAATGCGACCACACAATTTATTAACATAGGCGTCTATAAAACACACATGGTTATTAAATACAAGGCAAAAGTAATGCAGAAAAAACCCACCTCTCTGCATAAAGTTTGCCCTGCAAATCGTTTTGAATAAATCACTGTATTTCATAACCACTGGTTATAACTGATTTTTATTGTTTGAAATTCACTTATAATATATTTTTGTGGTATGTATACCGGTACTGCATCGTGTAACTTTATGCTAAAATGCTTAGTAAAACCCCTCTCAACTGGAATTCTAGTAGAGAAGAATTTATATACTTTTAGGCAGGTGGCTGCTTAATGCAGTGTGAAAGTCATGCAGAAAGCTCCTATATCTGCATTACTTTCACCCTGCATTAAGCTGCCACCTGTCTCCAAGACGGATATTTATACTAAATATTACGTCCGGTTTAGAGGGGTTTTACTGTATGTATGAAAGGCGATTATATGGAATAGACAAAATCTTAATTGTTCGTGATCAGATGCAATCAACAGATCCGCATACAAATAAACAGACGATTTGAGGGGATTCCAAACTATGATTCAAAGCACATTTGTATACGTTAATATTAGAGAAGCTGTATAACATTTAAGCAGCGCGGTGAACACAACCTTTTTGTAGTAATTTTAAAAGTCAATTTGAATAAACTTCCAATTCCTTTCCTCCATAATAATTAATTCAAGAATTTATTACTGTATGTATATTAATGTACTGATTTTTTATAATTACACATTCACAAGAGAATTGTTATGGTTGCTACAGCATCAGCTCTTTATTATTCTATAAGCAAACAGAACAGACCCTGATCAGATAGCTAATACAGGAGCTGTGTGATCTGGGTATACGCTGTTTGCAAATTTGCCAAAAGTTCTGCATTAGGTAATAGTTTCTTCATATAAACGCATTTTCACGCATTTTCAAACAAAGCAGGCCCAGACCAGACGGCTCCTCTGATCAGGGTCTGCTCTGTTCACGTGTGGTATAATATAGATCTGATTCTCCCGCTTCTGTCTCAGCCAAAATGTCAAAATGTATTTACTCGTATATGCTTTTATTAGAAATAATTAGTATTCATGATGTATTTATTTCTTACATGAATATGCAACAGGGAAGGGGTTATTTCGTACAAGATGTTAGATCTGTTTTCCGTATTTGGCTACAGTAGAACCTCTCTATAGCCACTACTTACTGAATAAACGTAGGGGGATTTAAAAAAAGGAAGAAGGGTACCTCGCGAAGGACGGCAGTAATACAGAAAGCTTTTACAGTGAAACCTCTCTATAACGGCCACTAAAATGTGTTAATTAGTTGGTATTTAGGGCTGGTGACTGCTTAAAGCAATGTGAAAGTAAAACAGAACGCTCCTGAAAGAGTTTTACTTTCACCTTGCTTTAAGCAACCACCTGCCTTTAACATAAACTACTTGATGTAATTTAGTGGCCGTTATGGAGATGTTTTACTGTATGGGCAAAATGTATTCTAATTTGTCACACAGAACTAGAATTAGACCTCTTTTTAGTGATCGCTTTAGAGAGAGCTTATTGTATGTGATTAAACTTGAGAAAAACACTTCTCTGAAATTTCTATTTCTACACAACTGTGCACAAATAACTATCGGTTAATCAACTGCCAAGTTCCAGGAAGTTTGTTTCATACAACATGGACGATACTAATTTTCCATATACGGTCAGGCGAGCGATTAAGAGCCATGATATCCCTCTTGTATTGACTTGCCTCCACATAAAACCCACATGAATTTAAAGTTAAATAAGCAATATTACAAAATATTAGTTATCTTATACCCCAAACAACCCCTATTCACTACTCTCGGTACTTTGATTAAAAGTTGTACACTATAAACCACGGTCGAACTCAATGTTGAATGACAAAACTAACTAAAGCGCACGACTACCACGTGCTTACACATAATCATAATCAATAGCCAAGGCAAATAAATGGTCGCCATATTCGCTACTTTCAAACATAGAATATTACATTTTACTGTTCGAATTGAATCACTCAGCCACTTCAAAAATACATTAGCCCTTGCTTGCTTTGAATATTATGACTTTTGAGAAACTGTTGACCGAGTGTCAAACAGCTTGGACCATAACGAGACGCCAAGTTACTCGGCGTTTCATCTGCTTTCAAGCATGTCAGCTCGGCCGCACTTAGCAGGCAGATGGTTAAACAACAAATTACGAAGTGAATGTCGAATGGTGCAGATTAGTTTAACCCTTTTCCTATTGCAAACATAGTAGACCCATATAAAAGGGCTCCTGTAAGAGCCGTTCAATGAGGGTATGCTCTGTTTGCTTATCGAGTGATATAGATCTGATTCTATAGCTCCTATCATCGTCAACATTCCCTTGTTTATGGTGCCTTTACAGCTTTCCCTTGTTCATGATGCCTTTACAGCATTCCCTTGTTCATGGTACTTTACAGCATTCCCTTGTTCATGGTACCTTTATAACATCCCCTTGTCCATGATGCCTTTACAACATTCCCTTGTTCATGATACCTTTATAACATTTCCTTATTCATGGTGCCTTTACAGCATTCCCTTTTCCGTGATGCCTTTACAGCATCCCCTTGTTCATGATGCCTTTACAACATTGCCTTGTTTATGATACCTATACACCATTCCCTTGTTCATGATGCCTTTACAGCATTTCCTTGTTCATGATACCTATACAATATTCCCTTGTTCATAATGCCTTTACAGCATTCCCTTGTTCATGATACCTTTATAACATTTCCTTATTCATGATGCCTTTACAGCATTCCCTTGTTCATGATACCTTTATAACATCCCATTGTCCATGATGCCTTTACAACATTCCCTTGTTCATGATACCTTTATAACATTTCCTTATTCATGGTGCCTTTACAGCATTCCCTTTTCCGTGATGCCTTTACAGCATCCCCTTGTTCATGATGCCTTTACAACATTGCCTTGTTTATGATACCTATACACCATTCCCTTGTTCATGATGCCTTTACAGCATTTCCTTGTTCATGATACCTATACAATATTCCCTTGTTCATAATGCCTTTACAGCATTCCCTTGTTCATGATGCCTTTACAACATTCCCTTGTTCACGATGCCGTTACAGCATTCCCTTGTTCATGATGCCTTTACAGCATTCCCTTGTTCATGATGCCTTTACAACATTTCCTTGTTCATGATACCTATACAACATTCCCTTGTTCATCTTGTCTTTACAGCATTCCCTTGTTCATGATGCCTATACAACATTCCCTTGTTCATAATGCCTTTACAACATTCCCTTGTTCATGATGCCTTTACATCATTCCCTTGTTCATGATGCCTTTACAGCATTCCCTTGTTCATGATGCCTTTACATCATTCCCTTGTTCACGATGCCTTTACAGCATTCCCTTGTGCATGATACCTTTATAACATCCCCTTGTTCATGGTGCCTTTACAGCATTCCCTTGTTCATGATGCCTTTACAGCATTCCCTTGTTCATGATACCTATACAACGTTTCCTTGTTCACTATACCTATATAATATCCCCTTGTTCATGGTGCCTTTACAGCATTCCCTTGTTCATGATGCCTTTACAGTATTCCCTTGTTCATGATGCCTTTACAGCATTCCCTTGTTCACGATGCCTTTACAGCATTCCCTTGTGCATGATACCTTTATAACATCCCCTTGTTCATGGTGCCTTTACAGCATTCCCTTGTTCATGATGCCTTTACAGCATTCCCTTGTTCATGATACCTATACAAAGTTTCCTTGTTCACTATACCTATATAATATCCCCTTGTTCATGGTGCCTTTACAGCATTCCCTTGTTCATGATGCCTTTACAGCATTCCCTTGTTCATGATGCCTTTACAGCATTCCATTGTTCATGATGCCTTTACAACATTCGATTGTTCATGATGCCTTTACAGCATTCCCTTGTTCATTATGCCTTTACAACATTCCCTTGTTCATGATGCCGTTACAGCATTCCCTTGTTCATGATGCCTTTACAACATTCCCTTATTCATGATGCCTTTACAACATTCCCTTGTTCATGATGCATTCACAACATTCAGCTACTTAGTATTCATACATGCATTATTTCTCATGAGTATTCATGAGGAATTTAAGACAGCTTGCGGTTCATAATTGCCCTCGGTAACTTAGAGTTGCATTGTTGAATTTTCGTTTCTTTTGTTTCCAAAACAATACAGTTTGGATCTTGACGAGTCTCTGAGTAACTCGATATCTGGATCCAACCGATATGCAAAGGTTATCGGCATAAATTCTCCCACAGCATGTTAACCATTTACCTCATGAATATGACAGAAATAATGACAGTATGAATATTAATTGGATGATTTATATAGATGTAACTGCATATGAACATAGAAATGCTTGGTGATGGCAGGAACTGTAGAATTTTATCTGTATGATTCCATAAGCAAACAGAGCATATACTGGGTCTACTCTGTTTGCTAATGCGTAAAATGTGTATCTACTGTGTAAGAGCACGAAGTAAATACAGACGGAGTGGCATCGAGTCGATCTGGTCAAATATGCTGTCGTTCAAAATTAATCAACCAATCAGAGCGCAGCATCTTATTGTTGACGATGGACGCCATTGAGGAAAAGGCGTGAAATTGCTCGCAAATTTAAGACGATTTCACCTGTATTGAAGTCTCGAATTGATAGATTTTTTGTGTGAAAGTGTTTGGTAAGTATTACTTTCTTTCATGGGTCCTTGTTTATGGTGCAAAATATTTTAGTTGATGGTTTTTTTGGAGGCTGAAATGAACCTGTTATTTTCAGTGCGTCTGAACTGTTGACAAAATGGCGGCCATGGTCGAAAAAATTAGTTTAGCTTTCATATGGTTTGATAATAAAAGTAAGTTTCTTGAAATATGTGGTTGCTTATACTTAGTCCAGTGCTTCTGAAGACTATGAACTAATGCATGGTCCATATTTAATCGAAATTTGTGTAGAGATTACGTGTAAACTTAGCTGTGAAAATGACGAATTTTAGCTATATTGCCATTTCACTGAGGATCGCTTTCTTAATACCGTGGAATCGGGAAACACTAAGGCTTACTTCTCATATATTATTTTCATTCAACGTGAGTTGTGATGAAATGCAAATATGTTGAATTAATGCATGGTATATTTTTTTAAACGATTAATTGGACGATACTCGTATAATCGTGGATTGAAAAAGAGCGATGTACAGTCAAATTTTAAAAGTGGTTTTGAAAATAATACCATTGAATTTATACATTTTTTGTGACAAATGAGTAATTATTTTCAGTTAGCAAGTGTGAAAGAGGAACTTAATAGTCTGTGTTCAGTAAACAGAGCAGACCCTCTGATCAAACAGTCTCTTTTTGAGCAATCTGATATGAATAGCAAAGGTGTTATATTCTGTTAATTTGTGAATGCTGGAATGGTCCATCATTGTTTAACTGTAGATTTTATTCATTATAATTATAAGACTTATATTTGCTAGATTATTTTGCTTAATAAACAGTGAAGACTCTGATCAGAGGGTTGTTTTTTAGCTATTGTGTCATTTTTACCGCACACCATCTGGGTCTACAGTGTTTTTAAATGTCAGTACTCTTGATTCCTGCAAATTAGATTGCATGAAAATAAATTGTTTAGATATTTTGAGACTATATTATTACATTACAAACCCAGCCTAAATACTGCTAATTTGCAGAATAGACCTTGGAAACGATCAAATGTGCCAGATGGACAGTAAATGGACAGTAAATCCCCTATGTTATCAGCAAGGGACAAGGGTCAGTGATCACAACTGCCATCTATCACACACTAAAAGTGACTTCCTTATCAACAAAGCAATTAATTATTACGCAACAGGAAAGCTTTCAAATGAGACAAATACCATACAATGTGCCAATTATCTAAATTTCTTATTTGTTATTTTTCCAAAAATAGAAAAAAAAACTATTCTGACTAATTAGATCTATAGTTAGGCATAATTAAACCCCAACGATTGAGATCTATTTTAAAAAAAATAGATAATGGTGAATTCTAGTTCTAAAGATAGTTTAGATTTATATGATCTAGATCTATCCTAAAACACTTTTACTTTTACTGGATCTGCTACGGTACTGTACATCCATTTTACGACACATAAATGACTCCAACGGGACGGTATTTCTTAATTAATATCTAGATCTTCTTAAAATAGAACGAGAATTAAAATTTTAAAAACTGTTGATCTAAAGTATTCGACATATCAGGTGTGTCCAACAAATAAATAAGAAATCTTCCAATTCCGAAAAGTTCAGCTGGAAATTTATACGGGCATTCCTTTGAGCCTCATATAAACCGGTTTTTACGTATTTGCAAATGGAGTAGACCCAGGTCAGACGGCTCCTATAGGAGCTGTTTGCTTATGGAATTTGAAAGATCTGTTTCTTTACTTTTTGAAAATGGCTACCATATTCCACCTTCGGTTATTACCGTTTTGTCCTTGAATATTCAGTAGGTATTGAAATTTGGAATAAACATAGAATAGGGAAAGGGTTAAAAGGGTATGATACTCCATATACCCAGATCAGCCTTCTTCTAAGGTGTTAGACCTGATCAGTCTTCAAAATTTGACTATTTCCCAGCTTGAAAAACAAGGTTGATCTGGATATGCCTTTCGGATACAGTGATCTGGGGGTATACCGTTTACAAGTAGTGCTGTAGGACATATTTTCTTAAATAATTTTGTTTCTCGTTTCAGACACACCAGAATTGGACACTTTCCTGGCAGAATTGTTGTCACCCACATTCTTTCTGTTAGACGACGAAAGTCTGAATATATAGGTGGTAGTCAGGCATTAGCTCCATATCCAGGAAATACACGTCGGCATATTTTGTTGCCTGATATTGACAATGTTCATATGATAAATGGAAGAAGTCTGTATGTTTCTAATTTGGTGATATAACCTTTGCCATTTCGCTCTTTTGCAAGCAGAAAGGAAAGGGTTAAACAGTGTCATCATTTGCAAAGTGTCTGAAATGTGTTAGTGTCGATGCACTTTTTATGTTCTGTGCATAGTGTAAATATGGATTAACTAGTCTCTATGTCTCTGCTGGGAATACCTGCATACAAACATATATTAACTCATGTGTGAGTACAATTCGGTTTATCTCCCAGCACCTCTCCATTTTTCATCATAGTTAAAGTTTTATTAAATGTTTGTATCAACATTTCTGAAGTTTGATATACAGCTCATCAGACCTTGTCACCTGCACTTTTACATGATTCTTAACTTTGAATAAATGGAGAGAAAATTCACTGCATGATTTAACCTAATTCACTTGTGTTCATAATCATTTTTTCTCTTTACAGAGTTCTAGGTAGCAACCATATGGTTGAGAACTAGGGTAAAAAGTTGAATTGTTTTCCACCCCGTCTCATGAGTTCTCATTAGAATCACCATGACGGGCCAATTCTAATTCTAATGAGTACTCACAAGATAAGGTTTAGAGGAGAAGATATACGCAGTTATCTGGAGCTCTGTCTTTCTCCAAATACTTTATAATATTTATGCAAATGAATAAATAAGAATTTGTTTACTTTGTGAATAACAATACATGTATTGAAACTATTGGGTCTCATGTTTCATTTATCCCTCACTAACCTTTACTAACACTAACCATGAATGATTGCATGTACATTATACCCTGCTCCTTTTGAATAAAAAACCCTTTACTCCATAAATACGTCTGCGCAAACTGAGTAAACCCAGATCAGACGGCTCCTAATACCTAATAGAGCCGTCTGATCAGGGTCTGCCCTGTTTGCTTATGATATAATATATATATGGTTCTGCAGTTTCTGCCATAGCCAAAACTTCCAAGTGTTGTTTTTGCAATAAATATAATCATGTTTTGTTAGTTTATAAAATCCCTTCAATGTCCTACATTCCGTTTTTCATTACAACTATGTTGTACATGCATACTCGATAGGATTTGAATTTTGGCAGCATAGAACAGATGAAGGATTTTAACCTTTTCATTCTCATCAATGGGTAGGGCCTGCTCTGTTTGCTAATGGAATGTTTATTTACTTTCTTAAATAGCTAGCTACAATGCTGCGCCTTCCATATTTTATTATAACTATAAATTGGCCATGAATGTTGAACACAAACGCACGTGAAGGTTAACAGGTGACATGAAAAAGGAACCGTGTTTTCCAGTTTTGCTTATGGTTTGCGTAGGGTTTCTAATTTGATAATTCCAAGGTCATCCTGGCACTAAATTTTTAAACTATTACATGATGAATATTATTTTTCAGATTCCTGTAAGTTTTCCAGATCTATATAAGGTTATATTTCTCATGAATGGCGATTCGTTTCGGTCACCTTTAAACTGCTTGGTGCAACAGCTGGCGATTAAAAAAAACAAATAGGATTTTAACTCTTTTTTTAAATACTATATTTGATATATTCTAACATCAATTCCAAAAAAATCTAAAGATTATAGGATCTTTTCATGATTAATTAGTGGTTTCTTGTTTGTGTGTGTGTTCAGTATTTTGCACTCGTCTATCATCCAGCTTCATTTCGCAACACTTTAACTCGTTACAAAATATTGCCACACGCATATTGAAAACTGACAATTCCATAAAATGAAGATGAAAGTCTAAGCTGTCTAACACAACCATTTATATAAAAATCCGACGATATGTAATGAATGTAGAGAAACTTACGCTGATATTGGTGACATTTTTTTTATTAAAAATTCGCGAGCGCCTCACTATAAAATCAGTAACCGAGAGCTCGATATCGATTATTTTAGCGATAACGATGTACAGGTAAGCGACGACAAGTGTTTCAGTACATTGTATCGGTTTATAGTTCGATGCCACTCCGTCTGTATTTACTTCGTGGTAAGAGGTTAAGATATTAAATAGTACGAAAACACAATATACAGTAAATACTCTCTAAACAGAACGCACTCTCTAAACAGAACGTTCAAGCACAATATACAGTAAATACTCTCTAAACAGAACGTTCAAACACAATATACAGTAAATACTCTCTAAACAGAACGCACTCTCTAAACAGAACGTTCAAACACAATATACAGTAAATACTCTCTAAACAGAATGTTCAAATTGCTATCAATGTCGGTCTTTAAGACAAGGGGGGGTGGGGGGGGGGGCTAAATGCAGGGTGGCAGTCTGTGTCACTTTTACCTTGCATTTAGCAGCCACATGTCTAGAAAGACGTAAAATATTTCTTCTTAAAAAATTGTTTAAACTAGTTTTTCTGTACATATAGTTTTGTTTTGAGAGTAAATATTACTATCAATGACGAGATACAATAAACATGTTTCAATATATTAAGAAGCATATGGTTGCTTAACACATTGCTCCATGATTATTCATGTGAGAAATAATATGACATCAAGTATATTAATTAGCTGATTTTTAATAGTATACGAAAACAATATATTTTACCTTGAGTGAAACTATAGAATCATATCTGTATTAGGGCAAAAGCAAACAGAGCATGCCCTGATCAAACGGGTCCTACAGAAGCCCTCTCATCTGCGTTTATCCTGTTTGCAAATACGTGAAAACTCGTTTATATTAAGTAAAGGTTTAATGCATTGCTAAAGTCCATAGAGAGACATGTACCATTTGTCACGAATTAAGATACCCCCTTCTTCAAAGACCAAGAATAACACTTCTTTTTATTGGTCGCTTTTTATTGTATAAATTTTTCAGATGTCCAAATAAGATGCGTAAATTTAAACATTGTATTTTTTACATAGATTATATAGGGCGAAATTTGACCGGGCCGACACCTGCAGCACGTTTCTCTGTGTTCTTTGTTTATATGCCGTATGTTTGAGAGTCGTGCTAGAATATAGGATACATAATAAATTCATATAAATAGTGCATTTCATTCTACCATCTCGCCAAACATTTTTCAGCGTTCGATTCGTCAGCAATCTACATTCTATTATTCAACATTACTCCAAACCGTCTGATTATTAAAGTCTGCGCTGTTTGCTCATGAAATAACAAACTTTTTGAGATAGTATATCCTATGTTCATTATGTCATCATAAAAATTCAGTTAAAATATTCACACGGTCATTTATCTTTAAATAAATATTCACAAGGTAAATGATCAACCCTTTCCCTGTTCAATATTGTTATAAAAAATAATGCCATCACAATATTCATTACCTGATGTACACAGGAATTATTGGCCATTTCAGAATCAGACATATTATTTCATGAGCAAACAAAGCAGCCTTTAATCAGACGGTTTGTAGTAACGTTGAATAAATAGAATGTAGATCGCTGACGAATCGAACGTTGAAAAATGTTTGTATCTTGGCGAGATGATGGAATGAAATGCACTATTTATATGAATTTATTATGTCCCAAGGAGCCGTCTGGTATGGGTCTACTCTGTTTGCAAATGTGTGAAAAAGAGTTTGTATTTAGGAAAGGGTTCAACAAACGTAGAGTAGTTATGATTTCCTACTTCAGATGACACACGACACTATCTGTTATCCAATCATTATGACCAGCATTAATTGTTCTCAACATGAAACATAACACCCTCAGTGAGTACCTTAATTATACAATCAGTGGGGGTTTCTAGGGTGGTGAATTAGTCACTGCATGACAGAGACGCCTAAATAACGTATTTTCAAACAGAATAGACCCAGATCAGAAGGCTCCCAAGGGCTATGATCTGTTTGCTTATGAAAATAATGATACATATCTGGTTCTACACGTTTTTACCAGGTTCAAAACTTTTCTTGTTCATATGGCATTACAAAAAATAAGTTAGTTAAACTTCATACATACATTATTTATATAAAAAATATTTACACCGATTACTTGTTGATGCATACTTGCATCCATTAAAATAGTCAATCTACAGGGTATGTCACCTACCATTTGTTTTTAGAAAATAAATAGTTGAATCAATTTGTGTTTAAGTAATGTACATGTATTTTAATTTTCACATATTGTAGACGCATCAATACTTACCAATTTTTTTATGAGCAGTAAAATCACATCACTTATTCGAACGTTTAGTACAGAAAATTGACAGCTTTTTAGGCAGATGACTGTTTAATGCAAGATGGAAGCCAAACAGAAAGCTCCGATAAGAATGTCATCCTTTCTTTTAAGCTGTGTTGCAACCCGTTTTGAAATAACGTTGCGCTTTGAAATAATTATTCCAAAACGAGTTGAAGTTTATTCCAATGTGCGATTTTCGATGTCAACCCGTTTTGAAATAAAGTTGCAAATTGAGATAAAAATGACTAAAATACCTTTCACTGGATGGAAATGGTAAAACAGAATACATTCTCGTATACACTCATGCTGTGTTTCCAGTGCCTATAGACGCATGTCATCAAGTCGGTGTCATATGACGTCAGTGACTTAAAATGCATATTTTACTACAAAAAGCGCCCAATATCAAATTTTAAACCGTGAAAAGTCAAACGCAGTCAGGACGTCACTTGGGCGTCACGTGCTTTCAATATCTTTATCCTCAAGTTTCACAACAGAATGCACGGAAATCGTATTCATCCTGCAAACGTAAGTTCCGCATCAATTATTTATTTCTTTAAATTACGAGCACTACGTTTTGTAGTGAAACATAAGGATAAAAGTATGTGACGCCCAAGTTACGTCATGACTAATTTAGAACTTTCACGGATTAAAAACTGATATTGACATCGAAAATCGCTCATTGAAACAAGCTGCAGCCCGTTTTGAAATATTTTTTATAAGTGCATCGTTATTTCAAAACTAGTTGCTAGAAAGCTGCCACCTGTCTGAAAGATCGATATTGATATTAGAGGTCCAGATGGGCAAATTAAAACATTTTCAAGAATAATTTCTTCATTTCTCCACCAAACCCTATGTGTTGACCACTCTTTAGAATCGTCTCGAAGAGACACAGGTTGGGTGGAGAAATGTCGAGACACAGGGTTGGGTGGATAAATGACGAGACAAAGGGTTGGGTGGAGAAATGAAGAGACACAGGGTTGGGTGGAGAAATGACGATATTTGTAAGTACGCACTTTTATCTGTATCTCTACATACATGTACTTATTTTAGTGTTCGGATTGGCGAGGCATTTATGTCAATTTATATAATAACTGAATATGTAACTAGTTTTTTAAGCTGAAGTACAGTATCGAACAGATTTTATGATGACTATTTATTTAAGTCTTTCCCCCATAGGAACGTATTTTAACGCATTTGCAAAATAGTAGACCCAAACATTTGTTTAGTTCAAAAGTGTTCAATAAGATTTTTCTGATTCAATATGATTAATCAGTTCGATACTATCCCCTGTGAATTGAACCCTCTTCTTGCCGTTTATCCGCTCATAACACACTTCCAATCTACTACCGGGAACCAGACACTGGCGGTTTCCGGGCTATTCCAACGGTATGTCTCATTTCAGACTATTATCGGTTTCCTGTCAACAGACCGATAATTGTATAAAAGACAAACTGAAGCATTATTCGAATTTCGATAGAGAAACTGTATTTATTTGCATCTATACTGCATTAAACGGCAGGAAATGCACTTGATCCGTTTGCGAGTCATGTTGTAATGTCTGACTTTTATTAAATATAGTTAACAACTTGATAGAGCAGCATATTTATGCAAACATAGACACAGATTAGAAGCCCATGTGAGTGTTATTCTAGTAGTGTCTGATCTGGTTGCTTATGGAATAATAAAAAAAGATCTAAATCTATAGATCTACTCGTAAAGAAAGTTCTGTTTTCGTATGCCTTCAATTCAAATCCATTCTCAGATTTCATCATTGCTTACAATGATATGTATGAGGTAAATGTTTAAGCTTAGAACTACCCCACAGGTATGAGGTAAATGTTTAAGCTTAGAACTATCCCACAGGTTGGATTTTTTCGTTTACTCGATAGAGACACCAAGTTCAGACCTTTAACTTGCTTTCTTTGATTGTATATCCATATTCTTTACCTCGGTTCTTTTCTATCTATCTATCTATCTGTCTATCAGACAACTGTCTATCTGTCTGTCTGTCATCCATCTATCCACCCTTCCCATCCATCTACCCATCCATGCATCCATCCATATTTACCTCCATAGTATAAAGGCAAACTTGTCGCAACTGACTTATGTCACATGTTCACTTTTCATTTGGTTTATGCAAAAGTAAAAATATTTAACATTAATTTGTGTAGCTAACAGTGCATACCCTAATCAAATCGGTTCTTTAGGAACCCTCTGATATGGGTCTTTACTGTTTGTCTATGTTCCATTCATTTTATGACCGGAGCAAATGAATTGCACGAGTCCTCGTTACAAGACATGGAAGTAGTCATACAATCAGCGAGAAAGAAGATTATTGTAGGGCGACATGTGCAGTATTGAATGCATCGACTACTTGTGCCGGAATTAGCTCGTGGTGGTCGTTGCCCGCCATTTGAACCAAGGACAGCATGCGTGGTCATATTTCCTAGCAATACATGTTCTGAACACATCAATCAGGAGAAATCCTTGTTATAGTGACCGGCAGCTGGACTCTTGCAAGAATACGATGCTTGCCGTGCAGTGGGATTGACCGTTAAATAATGTCTTGTCTCTGTTGGCAGATACTTAACACTAAATACTCAGTAGATATGTCTTTCAACGTCTTTACAAACAGAGTAGCCGCAGATCATACAGATCCCACAGGAACCGTCTGATCAGGATCGGTTCTGTTTGCTTATATATTAATATAGATTTAATTTTTATAGTTTCTGTCATGGCCACACTATTCATGCGCCAGCATAAAAAAAATCATAAAACCCTTATTTCTTCATGAATATTCACGGAGTAAAGGCTTAACATCATTTTCTAATTATTTTCTCACACTGGCAATAATTAACGGGCATAGCTTTTCTGGATTTGATTCTTGCAAATGTTTGGAAAAAAGCGAGTATGTTTTATAAAGCCTTACGGCGCTGTTTATGACCGACCAAGGTCACATATCAAGGCGCTGTTTGATAAAAAATGTCACCATCCGCCAACAAACGTATTTAACTCTTTACCTCCTATCAGTTGACAATCAGAGTAGACCCAGATCAGACGGCTCCTGTAGATATGATCATTTAGTGTTTGTCTAAGCCAAAACATTTCCCTCGAACAATTCCCTTACAAAACTTTAAGTTGATAAATATGAATAAAGTTCCTTTAGGCAAAGGGTTATATTTAACCCTTTACTCAATGAATATTCATCCAATATATAATGACATCATTAATATTGACTAGATTAATTGTTATAATAGCACATGGACACAGGACTTTCTGGCCATTGCAGAAACAGTGGAACCAGATCTATATTGTGTCATAAGCAAATAGAGCATACCATAATAAGGTATAATTTGCGAAATGGATTTTGAGTGACAGATGGCGCAGAACCGGACCAGAGAGCTCCTCCATGAGCTCTCTGATCTGAGTCTAGATCTCTTTGCCAATGATAGAGCATTCGTTTACTGCTTTCGTATTTACAAATATTTTCTTGTTGTTCTCTACATACGTATCTCCACTGTGAAAAATCAAAGCGTTGCAGACGCTGTAGTATTCTTTGCACGGGATCAATGTGTTGAAAATCAAATTTCTGATATCGCATCTGACACGAAAATACGTATCTAGGGAAAAGATTTACACTGTTTCCAGTGGGTAAGCTGCAGCTGACACTTCAGCCTTTTCACGCTTATTATCAAATCGACAACTCGCAGTATATGGGCGTGATTACCTAATCTCTTGCATAAGGTCATCCGACGCGCACCTCTTTATTCATTGAGTAACTGCCTCTGGAAGAATACTTTCATTATTATGGTCACGTGATTTCGTCATGTGACTGATATTTGTATATTCGTGAGCCCTTCTTACACATTGCTATAGATTGTGGATTTTGCTGCACATAGTAAACCAAAGCTGATGTTACGAATCATTTTCATGTCAGAAATAGTATATCATGATTGTTTCCGAATGCCATGTTATTATATATCAATAAATTGCACTAGACTGCTATGCGGAATGACA
Organism: Azorinus chamasolen; assembly: GCA_963576725.1. NCBI lineage: Eukaryota > Metazoa > Mollusca > Bivalvia > Cardiida > Solecurtidae > Azorinus > Azorinus chamasolen. The sequence continues at coordinate 53,432,603 of OY755237.1, read as the reverse complement.
GTTGTCAGGTAATTTGGCCAGGCATGGGATCGATGGCGGTGTACCACTTATGTATTCATTGCTTACGCAAAGAATGCCAAAATGTCTGCTCAAATTGGAACCTCATGCAATATTTACTACTTCCGCTTTTTAGATCCAACCACTTCGAATAAATCTACCGAAAAGGAGCATTAACTAGAGAAAAGGATTTTTTTTAGAATTTTGTAGTTTGAAACCATTGTGATAAATAGAGCATTTGCTCCTATAATGAGCAAATGTTCTATTTATTACAATGGTTTTACAATATGAATTTTATAGATGCGCAAAAATGCGTCACTAGGGAATAATGTGTTAAGAAACTACTGACCGAGTGTCAAACTGATTGGATCCTGATGAGACGCCGAGTTACTCGGCGTCCCATCTGGACCCAAGCTGTTTGCAAATGTGAGTCCGGTGACGGATAAATGGGTATGGGTTAACCTGGACACCTAAGTATTGTCATAGACACATTTTACACTGAGCTGAAACCTGATCACCATCAGAATGAATACGATAAAACCTCGATCATCAGATTGATCAGAACATAAACAAGAGGGCCAGAATGGCCCTGAGGCGCTCACCAGACAATCAGAGGAGAAGATTTTCAAAGTTTTCACTATATGTTTCTATAGAAAACTAGCCGGCCCTGGGGCAGGCCAATTTTGACTCCAGGGGCGTAATTTATATAACTTTTGTAGAAGACTTGAACATGATGCTATGAGCCAAATATTAAAGCTGAGAACCTTTCAGTTTCAGAGGAGAAGATTTTCAAAGTTTTCTCTATATGTTTCTGCTGAAAACTACCCACCCCTGGGGCGGGGCCAATTTTGACCCCAGGGCCATAATTCATATAACTTTTGTAGAGGACCTATACATGATGCTCTGTGCCAAATATGAAAGCTGAGAACTTTCCAGATTCAGAGAAGAAGATTTTCAAAGTTTTCACTATTTGTTTCCATTGAAAAATGCCCACCCCTGGGGCGGGGACAATTTTGACCCCAGGGCAATAATTAATATAACTTTTGTAGAGGACCTGAACATGATGCTCTGTGCCAAATATGAAAGCTGAGCGCCTTCCAGTTTCAGAGGAGAAGATTTTCAAAGATTTCATTATTTGTTTCTTTTGAAAACTACCCATCCCTGGGGAGGGGCCAATTTTGACCCCAGGGGCATAATTTATATAACTTTTGTAGAGGACCTGAACATGATGCTATGTGCCAAATATGAAAGCTGAAAAACTTCTGATTTCAAAGGAGAAGATTTTCAAAGGTTTACTATATGTTTCTATTGAAAACTTCCCACCCCTGGGGCGGCCCCAATTTTGACCCCAGGGGCATACTTTATATAACTTTTGAAGAGGACCTGAACATGATGATCTCAGCCAAATATGAAAGCTAAGCGCCTTCCAGTTTCAGAGGAGAAGATTTTCAAAGATTTCACTATTTGTTTCCATTGAAAACTGCCCACCCCTGGGGCGGGGCTAATTTTAACCCCAGGGCCATAATTTATATAACTTTTGTAGAGGACCTGAACATGATGCTCTGTGCCAAATATGAAAGCTGAGAACCTTCTAGTTTCAGAGGAGAAGATTTTCAAAGTTTTCACTATATATTTCTATTGGAAACTGCCCACCCCTTGGGCGGGGCCAATTTTGACCCCAGGGCCTTAATTTATATAACTTTTGTAGAGGACCTGAATATGCTGCTCTGTGCCAAATATGAAAGATGAGAGCCTTTCAGTTTCAGAGGAGAAGATTTTCAAAGATTTCATTATTTGTTTCTATTGAAAACTGCCCACCCCTGGGGCGGGGCCAATTTTGACCCCAGGGTCATAATTTATAAAACTTTTGTAGAGGACCTGAACATGATGCTATGTGCCAAATATGAAAGCTAATAACCTTCTGGTTTCAGAGGAGAAGATTTTCAAAGTTTTACTATATATTTCTATTGAAAACTTCCCACCCCTGGGCGGGGCCAATTTTCACCCCAGGGGCATACTTTATATAACTTTTGTAGAGGACCTATAGGTGATGCTATGTACCAAAGATGAAAGCTGAGAGCCCTGTAGATTCAGAGGAGAAGATTTTTAAAGGTTCAAATTGTTGACGCCCGACGAAGGACGACGCACGCCGACGGACGACGGACATCTGGCGATCACAAAAGCTCACCCTGAGCACTTTGTGCTCTGGTGAGCTAAAAAACAATATTTAATTATTAACTTACTATATATAGTTTGTTGTTTTATTCATCTTAAACTTTCTGAAGTACCCGGGATGATATGACACAGGGCCGAGAAACGAGATATTACCACAAACATTTTAAGCAAGTTTGGTGAAGACAGTGCATAAAAAAATTCATCTTAGAGGGCAAACAAGGCCAAAATGGCTACTTTGGACAATTAATCCTTTACTCCATGAATATTCATGTTAAAAATAATGACATCATTAATATTAATTCAATTACTTGTTATAATAGCACATGGACACATACTTTTGGCCATGGCAAGAACTATATAATCATATCTATATTATATCATTAGCAAACAGAGCAGACCTTGATCAGACTGCTCCTATAGGAGCCGTCTGATCTGGGTCTACTCTGTTTGCAAAGGTGTAAAAAGGCACATTTATGGGGTAAAGGGCCATATTCCTGAAGCTTCTCGAATGATATAACTGGTTATCAAACTTGGCTGAGATATAAGAAAAGACAGAACATAATTTGGACGCAGCCATCCCAATGTGGCAGGTGATCCCATAACCCTTTACTCCATAAATACGCCTTTGCAAAAGGAGGAGATTCGGATCAGATGGCTCCTATAGGAGTTGTCTTATCAGAGTTTGCTCTGTTCGCTTATGGAATTATATACCGGTATATAGGATTAGATTGTTGAATTTTTGCCATGGTCAAAATTTCCTGTGTATATGTACCTGTATGAACAATAATCTTATTACAGTAGAACCCCTCTAATGTGACCACTTAACAAATAAACATGGGTGTCATTGTAAGTAGGTGGTTGCTTAATGCAGGACAAAAGTAATGCAGAAAGCTCCTCTAGGAGCTTTCTGCATTACTTTTGTCCCACATTAAGCTACCACCTGCCTCTACCACCCAGAATTATACCTCTTTTAGGTGGTCGCATTAGAGGGGTTTTACTGTAATATTAATGATGTCATTATTTCTTCCATAACTATTCATTGAATATTAAAGGGATAATACAGCCCACCTACCAACGGGTGTAAAACAATTCCCACACACACAGTAATTCTGCAAATAAAAACTGTAAAGAATGCCAGAGTGCTAAACTGTAGAAAAGTTGCTTACAATGTACTTTACTAGAGATGGCACTATCAGCTGATCACAATGTGAAAAAGAGGGCCAGAATGGCCCTGACATCGCTCACCAGGCAATCAGAGGAGAAGATGTTCAAAGTTTTCACTATATGTTTCTAGAGAAAACTAGCAACCCCTGGGGCGGGCCAATTTGGATCCAAGGGGTATAATTTATACCACTTTTGAAGAGGACCTGAACATGATGCTATGTGCCAAATATGAAAGCTGAGAACCTTCCAGTTTCTGAGGAAAATATTTTCAAATTGGACACTATATGTTTCTATTGCACACTGGCTACCCCTGGGGCGGGGCCAATTTTGACCCCGGGGGCATAATTTATATAACTCTTGTAGAGGACCTAAACATGATGTTATGTGTCAAATATGAAAGCTGAGAACCTTCCAGTTTCTGAGGAGAAGATTTTCAAAGTTGTCACTATATGTTTCTATTGAGACATGGCTACCCCTGGGGCGGGGCCAATTTTGACCCCTGGGGCACAATTTATATAAATTTTGTAGAGGACCTGACTATGATCCTATGTGCCAAATATGAAAGCTAAGAACACTGTAGATTTAGAGGAGAAGATTTTCAAAGTTGTCACTATATGTTTCTATTGAAAACTGGCCACCCCTGGGGCGGGGTCAATTTTGACCCCAGGGGCATAATATATATAACTTTTGTAGAGGACCTGAACATGATGCTATGTGCCAAATATGAACGCTATGAACCTTTCAGTTTCAGAGAAGAATATATTCAAAGTTTTACCATATATTTGTATTGAAAACTGGCTACCCCTGGGGCGGGGCCAATTTTGATCCCAGGGGCATAATTTATACAAAAATTGTAGAGAACCTGAACATGATGCTTTGTGCCAAATATGAAAGCTAAGAACCCTGTAGATTCAGAAGAAAAGATTTTCAAAGTTGTCACTATATGTTTCTATTCAAAACTGGCTACCCCTGGGGCGGGGCCAATTTTGACCCCAGGGGCATAATTTATATAACTTTTGTAGAGCACCTGAACATGATGCTATGTGCCAAATATGAAAGCTGAGAACACTGAAGATTCAGAGGAGAAGATTTTCAAAGTTATCACTATATGTTTCTAATGAAATCTGGCTACCCCTGGGGCGGGGCCAATTTTGACCCCAGGGCCATAATTTATATAACTTTTGTAGAGGACCTGAACATGATGCTATGTGCCAAATATGAAAGCTGAGAACGCTGTAGATTCAGAGGAGAAGATTTTCAAAGTTTTACTATATATTTCAATAGAAAACAAGGCACTCCTGGGGCGGGGCCAATTTTGACCCCAGGGGCAAAATTTATATAACTTTTGTAGAGGACCTAAAGATGATGCTATGTACCAAAGATGAAAGCTGAGAACCCTGTAGATTCAGAGGAGAATATTTTTAAAGGTTCAAATTGTTGACGCCCGACGACGCACGACGCACACCGCACGACGCACGACGGACGACGACGGACGACGGACATCAAGTGATCACAAAAGCTCACCCTGAGCACAAAAGTGCTCTGGTGAGCTAAAAATACGATAAAACCTCGATCATCAGAATGATCAGAACATAACAAATACGATAAAACCTCGATCATCAGAATGATCAGAACATAAAAAATACGATAAACCCTCAAAACCTGATCACCATCAGAATGATCAGAGCATAAAAAATACGATAAAACCTCGATTATTCGAACATCCAAATACGTATAAATTATCGATCTTTAAGATAAGTGGCAGCTTTATGTCATACAGAATGTTCTTCTGGGAACTTTTTGCACGATTTTCACCCTGTATTAAGCAGCCGCCTGCCTAAAAAAGGTCTAAGTTTTTCTGTACTAAAATTTCGGACTATCGAATTTTTACTGCATGTCCAAATTATTTGGTTGTACTCACCGTACTTTGAAAAGAAGTTAAAATATCAGATAGTTTTATTGCATTGTCGGCGATTAGAGATTTTTACGTATCAACCAGAATATTACCATCTTTATATCTCAACCCTTTACCTCATGAATATTCATGTAATAAATAATGGTATCATGAATATTAATCAGCTGTTTTTACTCGTATAATGCCTCGATGAACAAGGGGATATTGTATGGGAGAAATTGTATGGAGCAGACCATGAGCAGATGGCTTCTACAGGAGCCGTCTGGTCTGGCTCTACCCTGTTTGAAAAATCGTATCTATTGAGTAAAGGGTTAAATCGTATATTTATTTAGTACCTCGCCAAATATTATAAAACCTTTCTATACCGGGCGTTAAATTTAGTATAAATATCGGCCTTGGAGACAGGTGGCAGCTTAATGCAGGGTGAAAGTCATGCAGACAGCTCCTCTATGAGCTTTTTGCATTACTTTCACACTGCATTAAGCAGCCACCTGCCTGAAAGTATCTAAATTCCTATCTACTAGAATTCTGGTTTAGAGGGGTTTTACTGTATGTGCATTGGACGTCACCATGTAAGTACTCCTGTGACTAGTCTTGCCTTCAGTAAAATAATCATAAATCTGAAATAAATTTTAAATTGAAACAGAACAGTATGTCACCATGTATTTTCTTGAAGTTCATAACAAAACATGTGCAAGTTATTGAAATCGATACTAGTACACAATGCTGTCAGGAAATTAAAAAAAATCGCTCGTTAACCCTTTACTTCATAAACACACATTTTATGCATTTCATTTCCAAACAGAGTAGACCAATATCAGACGGCTCATGTAGGAGAAATATATCAATGAGCATCTCTTATTAAATGAATGGACACAAATTCCTCTGATTTATATAAATAAGTATCTAAATCTTGATTATTGAATGGACAGATACACTCAAGAATCATACCAATGGGCATCTCTCTCATTGAACTATCGAATGGACACATTTCCCAAGATTTATTTCAATAAGCATCCCTCCTTTAATTATGGAATGAAAACATTCTCCCAAGAATTACATTAATACGTATCTCATATTTAACTATGGGATGGGCACATATTCCCCAGAATTATATCAATACGCATCTCTCGTTTAATTATGGAATGGACACATATTCCCAAGAATTACATAAATAAGTATCTCACATTAAACTATGGAATGGACACCTATTCCCCACAATTATATCAATAAGCACATCTCGTTTGATCATAGAATGGACACAGTCATATTCCCTAGATTTATATCAATACGCATCTCACATATTTAACTATTGAATGAATATATATTTCCTAGCATTATATCAATAAGCATCTCTCGTTTAATTATGGAATGGACAAAAGTATATTCCTGAGAATTATACCCATAAGTATTTCTCGTTTAATTATGGAATAGGCCCACATTCCTGAGAATTATATCAGTAAATATCTAACATTTAACTATCGAATGGACACACATTCCCCAGAATTCTATCAATGAGCATCTCTCGCTGAATTATGAAATGTACACATATCCCCCAAAATTAAACTGACGAGTTTAGTATTTAAATACGCACCTTTATGTTTTTGGTCTGTCCATTTTACTGCAACTTTACTGCAGGGCTACAGATAACGGTGCTTACTAAAATACTAAAATCGCCATTTCTCCACCAAACCCTATGTTGTGACCACTCTTTAGAATCGTCTCAAAGAGACGATTCTAAAGACTGGTCACAACATAAGGTTTGGTGGAGAAATAAAGAAGTTAAACTTGAAAATATTTTATTTTACGCATCTTATCTGGAACCTTAAAAAGTAGTTTTAAAATTAAGTGCTAGGTCTGAGTCATGTACCTAGCAAACTAATGGCCTGGGTTAATTTTTCGATCGATTGGGAGTAGCAAACTAATGACCTGGTTGGAAGTAGAACCTGTCCTAAGCGGCCAGTGGTCTTAGTCATGTACCTAGCGAACTAATGACCTGGTTGGGAGTAGAACCTGTCCTAACCGGCAATTCTGCTCAAATTTGGATCTGGTGCAATTTTGACTATTTCCGATTCGATCAAGCTTTTGAGAAACTATTGAACAAGTCTCACGGCACAAACCTTTGAGAAACTATTGACAACGTGCCATGACACATGCTTGTGAGAAATCATTGACCAAGTCTCATGACAATGAGCTTTTGGGAAACTATTGACTAAGTCCCATGATACAAGCTTTTGAGAAACCATTGGCCACGTGTCACGACACAAGCCTTTGAGAAACTATTGACCAAGTCTGACGACACAAGCTTTTGAGAAACTATTGACAAAAGTTCAAACAGCTTGGATGCTGATGAGACGGTCACTCCGAGTTACCCATCTAAGCCGTTTGCAAATGCGACAAACGTCGCAGTTGCCGAGATAAGTTCGTGATTGGAATTTTAGGTGAAATATGCAAAGTTAATATCCAGCCTACGCCAATGTTTATTTCAAAGTTCCGAACAAACACACAATTATACCATTACAAGTCCAATGATAAGACGATTAAGTTCGTAGGAGGGAATTTACATATATTGGCGTTTCTAAGTAGTTTCAAAATGCAAATTTCGTTGCAGAATAATCCACTGATCAAATTAAATCAAATTAAATCTGAACATCCGAATGTAATTTGAAATTACAGACGTTAATGCAAACACTTGTGAGTTTAAATATTTGTAGACAACCTATTAACCCGTCGTTCCAATTTAATGTGCCTTTTAAAGCCTTTGTAAATAGAGTAGATCCAGATCAGACGATTGAGACTAGGCCCAGATCAGACGATTGAGAACGCTTTTAGTTTTTAACGCATTTGTAAACAGAGTACATCCTGATCAAATGACTCTTGAAGGAACTGTCTGATCAGGGTCTGCTCTGTTTGCTTATGAAATAATGTAGATATGATTCTACAGTTTCTGCCATGGCCAAAACTTCCTGTGTTCATATGCAATTAAACCTTTCCTTCATATAAACTTTTTCACGCATTTGTAAACAGAGTAGACCCATATCATATGCCTATTGTAGGAGTGGTCTGATCAGTGTCTGCTCTGTTTGCTTATAAACTAATATAGATAATGATCATATGATTATACAGTAGCTGTCATGAACAAAATAGTTGTAATGAAATATGGACGATGGAACATTGTAGCCATTTTAGAAACAAAATAAAGGATCTATCCAATTCCACAAGCAAACAGAACAGCTCCTGATCAGACGGCTCATACAGGAGCCGTCTGATCTGGTTCTACTCTGTTTGCAGATGCGTGAAAACATATTTATATGAAGGAAATTGTTAAAGCAAAAACAATGCGGTTATAACGTGCGTCATCCTTGACTTGATGCAGATGAATTTCCACCTTTGCGAACAGAATATACCGCGACCAGGACCTGTTCCAGAACAGTTTGCTAATTGAAAACTAAACAGATTTGATATTACAGTTTCTGCCATTGCTGTATTACAGTTTCTGCCATTGCTGTTTGATATTACAGTTTCCACCACTGCTGTTTGATGTTACAGTTTCTGCCATTGCTGTTTGATATTGCTGTTTGATATTACAGTTTCCACCAGTGCTGTTTGATATTACAGTTTCCACCACTGCTGTTTGATGTTACAGTTTCTGCCATTGCTGTTTGATATTGCTGTTTGATATTACAGTTTCCGCCAGTGCTGTTTGATATTACAGTTTCCACCAGTGCTGTTTGATATTATAGTTTCCACCAGTGCTGTTTGATATTACAGTTTCCGCCAGTGCTGTTTGATATTACAGTGCTGTTTGATATTACAGTTTCTGCCAGTGCTGTTTGATATTACAGTTTCCGCCAGTGCTGTTTGATATTACAGTTTCCGCCAGTGCTGTTTGATATTACAGTTTCTGCTGTTGTTGTTCAAATGCCATTATAAATAATTATCTTACTTGCATTCATTGTGTAATCATTACTTAATATTTGAATATTCATGTGGTAAGGTGACATTCATTGTGTAATTATTACTTAATATTTGAATATTCATGTGGTAAGGTGACATTCATTGTGTAATTATTACTTAATATTTGAATATTCATGTGGTAAGGTGACATTCATTGTGTACTTATTACTTAACCCATTCCCTCATATTCACGATTTTTGACGGCTCTGTAAAAGTCACTTTGTAAAACCATTGTGATAAATAGAGCATTTGCGCCTATATGAGCAAATGCTCTATTTATCATAATGGTTTCAAACTGCAAAAGTTTAAAAGATTTCCTTTCCTCTAGTTAATGCACCTTTTCGGTAGATTTATTCAAAGAGGTTGTATCTAAAAATAGCCTATGAGGGAAATGGTTAATGTATGAATATTCATTTGGTAAGGTGGACTTAGAAGAGTACTAGTATACGCTATTAACGCTTTCGATGATCTGTGTCTTATCATGATCCAAACTCTTTGATAAGCGATTGAAACAAAAGGAAATTTTGGCAGTGAAGGAGTCAACCCTTTTCCCTCATATAAACGACTCTTAGGCCCTTTGCAAACAGAGCAGACCGCGATCAGAAGTTCATGCAGGAACTTTTTTAATCAGGGTCTGGTCTTGCTTATGGATTAATATAGATCTGGTTCTGAAGTTTCAGTCACAACAAATTAGTATTCAGACCATGATTTGTTGTTGTTTTTTTAAAAAAATATTCCTTGGAGGAAGGATTTATATTATCTTCTGTGGTCTTTTCAACAGTTTTTGTTCAGAAAAATGCATCAGCAATAAGTACCATCCGATCTTAAGCGAATTCTAATGTGTAAATTACAATGTGCCCTTTTATTGACTTCACTGGCCCAAGTGGAAGTGCTCATCTAATCTGGGAAGCGCATCAGAAGGTTAATGCCCACAATTAAGGGTAGCAGTTCGCATCTAGAGAAGTAACAGTTCGCATATAGAGAAGTAGCAGTTCGCATCTAAAAAAGTAGCAGTTCGCATCTAGTTCGCATCTAGAGAAGCTCTATGTGTTATACACCAATACAGTAGAACCTCTCATAAGCGGCTATTCATTTATGGAACGTAGGAATCTTAAATAATACCTTAAAGGACAAAAGTAATGCAATAAGGACAAAAGTAATGCAAAACTCCCCTATATACTTTTGACCTGCATTAAGCTACCCCTGTCTTACAGACCAATAATTAGACCTCTTTTTGATGCCCGTTTAAGTCAGTTTCTTTTGTAGTATGTAACTCTATGTAAGATCATGTGATTTCTTCTAAGCCTTGCAGCTAGACGTTGTAAAACTTGTATCACTACTAAATGCATGGAAGGTCGATGAGGGGTTTCCATTGTTTACTGACCGAGACTTTGCATATGTCAAACGATAAATCTTACAATCTGACTTAATCCTTTCCCTGCTCTACGTTCATTCCAATAACAATACCTACTGCATATTCATGGACAAAATGATTATAATGAAATATGGAAGGTTGGACATTATAGCCATTTTTAGAAACTAAAGAAACATATATATCACATTCCATTGGTAAACAGAACAGACCCTGACCACACTACTCCAAAATAGGAACTGTCTGATCTTGTCTACTCTGTTTGTAAAAGTGTGAAAAGGCGTTTGTATGAAGGAAAAGGTTAATTGAACCATAAGATGATTGCTTAGAAATACCCTTGTTATCGTATTACACCACATTATATCATTGTCTGACTAATAGATAGTTTCGAATATGCGCTACAGTTAAATTTGACAGTAATGTATTGCGTTGTCAGTAAGCCAAATCGTTTGGTATTCATAATGTATTCTTGTAGTTCCAGAAAGAGAGTTTCGTTTTCGTCATTGTTTAGTAATTGAACATTAAACAAAACATTTGGAGTACGTAATAGCTAAACAATCCGGGTATTCCGAAAAAGTTAAAGTCTTTGGTTTGAATATAGTGTGCAAGTGAAAAACAAAGTTCAGCATCCTGTGGACCATAGTTGCATTTGCAACTTGCATTGTCAAGAAAAACTCCATAATGAAGTTACTGCAAGTATTTCTGCGTTGACTAGAAACGATCTCCACATAAGTAAAACTTCGGTACTTGTGATATCATATCTAAAATGCTAGACTTAAATGTATTGAGTGATTGATTTTTAGGGATCCCCATATCGACTGTATGTGGAAATAGTTCACACGTATCTAGTGTGTGACTATATGTAAGAATCTGTCATTTATTCTAAGCCTAGTTGCTGGACTACATAACGTTGAACATGCCGTATCACTACTGAAGCAGACGTGTTTTATTTAATATAATAATAATAAATATTTGTAAAAATTCGCAACTAAAGAATGCCACCAGTCTGTATTATTTTTAGACCCAACCCCTTTAAATAATATACCGAAAATAAGCATTTACTCTATACAAAATTTTAGACTTGTGTAGTTTTGCTCAAATGCTCTATTCATCACAATTATTTAAAAAAAAACCCAGTGACTTTTACAGAGGTTTTAAAAAACGTCAAGATGAGGGAATGCTGTATAAACGTGCATTAACTTGGAGAAGGGTTGGCACTCACGTCTTCGGCATGAACACACATTCAATAGAGTCAGTCTATTGCGACCATATACCGAATGAACATGGGGATTTATAGAAGCAGCTGGTTACTTAGTAAAGGACAAAAGTAATGCAGGAAGTTTCTAGAGGAGCTTGTCCTGCATTAAGCCACCGCCTGTCTTAAACCCTTTCCCCTTCATATAAACGCGTTTTCACGCATTTGCAAACAGAGAAGACCCAGATCAGACGAATCCTATGGAAGCCGTCTGTTCAGGGTCTGCTCTGTTTGCATTTGACATGATATAAATCTGGTTCTGAAGTTTTTGTCAGAGCAAAAAAATAAATTGAAACATTTACCTTCATACTGTTAGAGTAGACCCCGATAAAACGGTTAATACTGGGGCCGTCTGAACTAAGTCTTCTCTGTTTGCAAAGAAGTGAAAATGCGTTTATATGAAGGAAATAGTTAAGAGGTGAAATGGAATTTTGAGCACGATTGCCTTAACTCATTACCTCATAGGATATTTTTAAATGCAACCTCTTTGAATAAATCTACCGAAAAGGAGCATTAACTAGAGAAAAGGAAACTTTTAGAATTTTGTAGTTCTGAAACCATTGTGGTAAATATTTATCAAAATGGTTTCAAAAAGTGACTTTTACAGAGGCGTAGAAAGGCGTATTTATAGAGGAAAGGTTAACCCTTTATTCCATAGATATTAAGGCAAGAAATAATGACACCATGCCCACCAGTTATCTGGCAGTTTATAATGGCACTATGAACAAAAGAATGGCTGGTCATGAGATATATACATTATATCACAAGCAAGCAATGTAGACCCTGATCTGATTTGGGTCTACTCCTTTGCAAAGACGCGAACAGATGTAACTATGGAGTACAGCTTTAACCCTTTCCTCCATAAATACGCCTTTCTACGCCTCTGTCAATCTAACCTGTTGAAACCATTGTGATAAATGGAGCATTTGCTCCTAAGGAGCAAATGCTCCATTTATCACAACGGTTTCAGAACTACAAAATTCTAAAATTTTCCTTTTCTCTAGTTAATGCTTATTTTTTGGTAGATTCATTCAAAGAAATTGGATCTAAAAATAGCCTATGAGGGAATGGGTTAAAGTACAAAATCTAAAGCTGTTTGCATGATTGTTTTTTTTTATTCTCAAGTATCCATAGTAATCAGATATCCACCATCACATTCTCGAGTTTTAGAGAATACCCGCAAAAGCAATTTGCTTTGTTCCCAGCATTTACCAGTATTTAATATAAACTTGCTTGAGAATATTCCTGAGGTTTGCGTCTGAGAAATGATGGTAGATTCAAACTCAAACTAATGACAAAACTGTAGGTGTAATTCTTGTAACAGTTATCCTTCTTGATTAATTAATCCATATCTTAATTCTGTACTCCATAAATACACATATAACGCCTTTGCAAGTAGAGTAGACCCAGAGCAGACGGCTCCTATATAATATGGGTCTATTCTGTTTGCAAAGGCGTAGACCGGCATATTAACCCTGTGCTCCATAAGTATACATCCTACAGGAGCCGTCTGATCAGGGTCTGCTCTGTTTGCTTAAGGAATGATATAGATCTGTTTTGATAATTTCTACCATATTGAGAATTTCCTTGGTTGATACTACATGTATATTATAACAATCTTCATCAAATTGACATTCATGATGTCATTATTTCTTACACTGATATTCATGTAGTAAATGGTTAAAACAATATGATGTCAAATCAAACGCCAGCCTGCTACATTTAAACGTTATTTCCATTTGAGTTCGTTTCTTTGACATTACATGTATCTACAAATGTATCTGTAAACAATTTGAATCCTGATGTGACGTCAGATTAACCCTTCTCCTCATATAGATGAGTTTTCGCACCTTTGCTAATAGAGTAGACCATATCAGACAGCCCCTGAAAGAGCCGTATGATCAGGGTCTGTCCTGTTTGCATATGGAGTAATGTAGTAACGTAATATTTCTACAGTTTTTGCTATGGCAAAAAATTGCCGTGGTCATACGCCGATATAAAATGTACATTGTTTATAGTTATGAAGTTATACGAGTGTTCACGATGTCATTATTTGTTCACGATGTCATTATTGTTCACGATGTCATTATTTGTTATATGAATATTAATATTATTCAAGGTAACCCCGAGGTTATGAAACATCTGCGTTTGAGTCTGAGTAACATTCTCAAATATAGTAAACCCAGTTTAGAGTGACCTCCAAAAAGAGCTCTAAATCATGGTCCTAAAGGCAGGTGGTAGCTTAATGCAGGGCAAAAGTAATGCAGAAAGTTTCAGCATGAGCTTTCTGCACCACATTCCTCCTGCATTTCATAATGAATTAAGCAACCACTTGCTTTTAAAACCACATATGCTTATTCAAATAGTGGTCGTTTTAGAGGGGGTTACTACATCTTATTGGTCGGATTTTGAGCAAGTTAAAATTCTGACCAATCAGATGCTTGAGAATGAGTTCATGCGGAAGAAAAAACTTATATAACCTAGGGACATTTCTGCAAATGCAATCAAGTCGCGCTCGTTCATGTTGCAAATAAGACTCTCAGCCATATGCGCTAAGAACGAAATAAATGCATGAAGAAACAAAGTGATCCCGAAGGAATGTTATTGTAAGATGATTTCGTTTTTATTAACAGCTTCCCTAATCAACATTTATGTATGAATTTATCACGTATTTTTATGAGGTAATATATTCAAGGGAATTGTTGGCATAGACAAAAACTGTAGGATTTCGTAACAGAACAGAGCAAACCCTGATCAGAAAGCTGCCTCAGGAGTTGTCTGATTTGGATGTACTCTATTTGCAAAGGCGTTACTAATCGGGACAGGGTTAACCATTCCGACCTTTATATGATATGCTTGCCGGTTAATTCTGGTGTTAACCTCATTGTAAATCCCCCTACATGTCTGTATGAATGCCTGCATGTTTATGATGAATTTGTGATTATCTGTACAACTAGTTTGGATCCAGATGAGACGCCGAATAGTTCGGTTCTAAACTGTTTGACAAGTTCTCTACATTTTTAAAATGTAATAGAGTATATATGAGCATTTCAGCAGACAACATATTTTAAAATACATAGCGCACAGTGAGTAAGTAATACATAGTTAGCGCACAGTGAGTAATACATAGCGCACAGTGAGTAATACATAGCGCATAGTGAGTAATACATAGCTAGCGCACAGTGAGTAATACATAGCTAGCGCACAGTGAGTAATACATAGCGCACGGTGAGTAATACATAGCTAGCGCACAGTGAGTAATACATAGTTAGCGCACAGTGAGTAATACATAGCGCACAGTGAGTAATACATAGCGCACAGTGAGTAATACATAGCGCACAGTGAGTAATACATAGCTAGCGCACAGTGAGTAATACATAGCGCACAGTGAGTAATACATAGCTAGCGCACAGTGAGTAATACATAGTTAGCGCACAGTGAGTAATACATAGCGCACAGTGAGTAATACATAGCGCACAGTGAGTAATACATAGCTAGCGCACAGTGAGTAATACATAGCTAGCGCACAGTGAGTAATACACAGCGCACAGTGAGTAATACATAGCTAGCGCACAGTGAGTAATACATAGTTAGCGCACAGTGAGTAATACATAGCGCACAGTGAGTAATACATAGCGCACAGTGAGTAATACATAGCGCACAGTGAGTAATACATAGCGCACAGTGAGTAATACATAGCGCACAGTGAGTAATACATAGCGCACAGTGAGTAATACATAGCTAGCGCACAGTGAGTAATACATAGTTAGCGCACAGTGAGTAATACATAGCGCACAGTGAGTAATACATAGCGCACAGTGAGTAATACATAGCGCACAGTGAGTAATACATAGCGCACAGTGAGTAATACATAGCTAGCGCACAGTGAGTAATACAGCGCACAGTGAGTAATACATAGTTAGCGCACAGTGAGTAATACATAGCGCACAGTGAGTAATACATAGCTAGCGCACAGTGAGTAATACATAGTTAGCGCACAGTGAGTAATACATAGCGCACAGTGAATAATACATAGCTAGCGCACAGTGAGTAATACATAGTTAACGCACAATGAGTAATAGCGCACAGTAAGTAAGAATAAGGCAAAAAAAAGAAAGAAAAAGAAAAGGAATGAGAGAAAGAAAGAAAAGAAAAGAAAAATGGTAAAAGAAATAAATAAAAAAGAAGAACATATTGAAAGAAAACAATAAAGGAAAAGAAGAAAGAAAGGATAATTGAATAAAGAAATAAAGGAGAAGAGAGACGGAACGAAAGAAGTAAAACAGAGAAATAAAGAAAGAGAGAAGCAAAGGAAATAGATAAAGAACGATGATATATGGAAATGTTTCTGTATGATAGCTTGCTACAGAAAAGACTCGCTAAAACGACCACGTCATTTATTAACATAGGACTCTGTAAAGGCAGGTGGTTGCTTAATGCAGTGCAAATGTAGCGCAGAATGTTCACATGTTGTCAAGTGGGAGGGGCATAGCAAAGAAATTATTTCCTGGAAATAAGTCATTGACATTGATGAGTTCAGCAAACAGTGTCGACCCTGATTAGAGGGCTGCGTCAGGAACACTCTGATCTGGGTCTACACTGTTTGCTTATGTCCTTTTTAGCGACACTGGGCGCCAATGTGTTACATGATACTTTTAAAATGTGTTGGCTGTCGGAAACTGATGCTACACCGTGTAATTCGGCATCGGATCTGGATCCAAACCGTTTGTAACACGTACTTAGAGGGTAGGAAACAAAACAGTGACTGTGGAATTGTGTCGGGTGTTGTTATTTAGTATTTCTGCAGATATCGCCTAAGAAATGTGGAATGTCATAAAATGTTGCTGCAATCTTCTGCAGTAATCGTATTACGTATTGTAATGAAAATATAGACTTCCAGCTATTTTCAAGCTTTAGGTGTAATATTTGCTGTGAGTTGATATTAAATGTACAAAACAACGAAGGCACCTCGCAGAATCAGCCATAGAAAAGCTGTTTTGTTCATTGATTGTCTTTACACAGAAGTTGCGCTATTATGTTTGTTCTAAGTAAATACATGTTGTCTACAGTGACCATTAAAATGAGATCTAATTCTGGTGTTTGAAGACAGCTGGCAGCTTAATGCATGACGAAAGTTATGCAGAAAGCTCCTCCTGGAGATGTTTGCATAATTTTCGCCCTGCATTAAGCTACCACCTGCAGTTATCGACCTCCATGTTTATTCATGATATGATTGCTTTAGGCAGGTTGGGTTGCTACTTGCAAACCGAGTTCATTCTCATTAGACCATGTATTTATAATAACAATTGATTAGTCGAATTCGGATAACTCCAACTTCGGATAAATCGTAGTAAACGTTAGGTCCTTCTAAAATTTACAATACAAAATTGTTCTAAAATAGTGTATGACTACGCACATTTAGAAATACACTTGTCAGTTTAATGCATGTCGAAAGTAAAGCTGGAAGCTCCTACAAGAGCTGTCGGCATTACTTTCTACCTGCATTAAGTTGTGAACTTGAAAAATTGTCCAGATTAGAAATCGGATGACTCGAATTTATTTTATCTCGACGTAATGTGTGTGGTCAATTGAAGTTCGAGATAGTGGAGTTCAACTGTGTACTATAAAGCACAAGATTCGTTTATTTCATTCCAAGAAAGGTATTCAGAGTGGCGACAAAATTAATGTTTCCAATAGACTCAATATAACTTATGGTATGCACTTAATAATTAAACATTTACTCCAGGAATGTTCATGAAGGAAATAATGACATAATGAATATCAATAAGATTAATTATAATAAATGGGCACAGTCTAAATATTTGGCAATGGCAGAAACTGTAGGATTATATCTATATCATAGGCAAACAGGGCAGGCGCCAATCAGAGAACTCCTACAGGAGACATCTGATACTGGTATACACTGCTTGGATAGGCGTAGATAGGCGTAGATAGGCGTAAGAAATCATGCAAGTTTAGATATTGATTCATTTCTTTATAATGGCATACGAACAAGACACCATTTGACCATGGCTGAAACTGTAGAATCAGATCCATATAATTCCATAATCAACAAGAGCTGGCCCTAATCAGATGACCCCTACATGAGCCGTCGTCTGATCTTGGTCTACTCTATTTTTCAAACGAGTGGAAAACGTATGTATCAAGTAAGAGGTTTATCAGCCTAGAACTACATAATGCTCAATGCAAACGAAAGCATAGCTTTTAATAGTGTAATATTTAGTTGCTCCTCTATGACTTGTTGATATCACAAATTCTAGGAAATTCATTGCATCACAAACAAATTCACCACGAAATAAGTTCCAGAAACATTACATAATGAGACAAAAATCAACACAATACTGTTAGGTTTTATTAATACTTTCCTAGAACTAGAGGCTAATGACATTCGTCGTTTTTGTATAAGCGCAATATTGCAGTTTTTGTCAAACATGTTCAGCAAAAATGATATTCATATTAAGAAAACACATATTAAGAGAGTTTCCGTTTTGCAGTTATTTAAGTATATACAGTAAAACTCCGATCGTTCGAACACTTGAACTCCCGATAGTTCGAACACTTTCAAGAAGTTCCGATAGTTCGAACACTTGAACCCCCGACAGTTCGAACGCTAAAACAAGTACCATTATCGGTATTTAAGAAAGGTGGCAGCTTAATGCAGGGTGAATGACATGAAGAAATAATGAATGAAATACTTTATTTAACGACTAATCTACCTTAACAAAAGAATTTCATATAAATTACGAAACAGTAACACATAGATATATATGCACAACAAATTCATATATTACACTTTCAGTATTAACGCTTTGCATGCTACGAAGTTTTGCGTCTTAATGATTATTGCTGTCTGCTTAAATGTTCAAGGACACACAGAAAGCTCCCCCAGTATTCTGCTTCTCTGCATTAAGCAGCCACCTGCCTTAACCCCTTCCTTCATATAAACGTGTTTTCACTCATTTGCAAGCAAAGTAGACCCAAATCAGACGGTTTCCTTAGGAGCCGTCTGATCAGGGTCTACTCTGTTTGCTAGTGGAGTTTGATAGATCTGTCTCTTTAGTTTCTAAAATGGCTACAATGTTTGTGTGTATTCGGTAGGTATTATATGGGATAAATTAACAACCAACACGTTTTTTATTTTACTGCATACATGTTTCGATTTACATCTTCATCAGTGCATAACAACTATAATATACTTAACGTCACGGAAGTGACGTCATCGTATAAACAATGGCGGGAAAATTAAACGTAACGTTACGACGAGTTTATCCCTTTACTCCATAGATACGCATTTCTACGCCTTTGCAAACAGAGTAGACCTAGATCAGACGGCTCATATCGGAGCCATCTGATCAGGATCTGCTCTGCTTGCTGATGATAAAAAATAGTTATGAGTAATTCATACTATTGGCGTAAATATTTCTTACATGAATATTCAAGGAGGAAAGGGTTAAGAATGTCTGAAAATGCATACAGGCGGATTGCAAGAATACGAATAATTTTTCGGTAGGTATTGAAATTTGTAATAAATATAGAACAGGGAGAAGTTATAAGCAGCCAACTGCCTAAAATGGCATCAATTCTTCCTTAACCCGTTACATCATAGGCTATTTTTAGATACACTCTCTTTGAATAATTCTACCGAAAAGGAGAATTAACTAGAGAAAAGGAAAATTTTAGAATTTTGTAGTTTGAAACCATTGTGCTAAATAGAGCATTTGCTCCTATAGGAGCAAATGCTCTATTTATCACAATGGTTTCACAAAGTGACTTTCACAGAGTCGTCAAAACTCGTCAATATCAGGGAATGGGTTAATATTAAAATTTCAATGTGTTGAGTGTTTACTGTGTCTGTAAATGCCACAGCCAACATAATTGTACATGTAATTAGTTATTGCAAAGCATCAGCACACTGCCCACGCATAACCTGTTACATGTTATACGCTTATTCTAAATTTAAATACCTACTGAATATTAATTGAAAAAAAAACACAGTTACAACGAAATATGGAAGGTAGAACATTGTAACCATTTTAGAAAATTAAAAAACCCACATCTTTCAAATTCCATTACCAATTAGAGCAGACCCTGATCAGACGACTCCTATAGCTTGCAAATGCGTGAACACACGTTTATATGAAGGAAAGGGTTAACCCTTTACCTGTTCAATATTAATGAAAGAAATAATGCAATCATGAATATTAATTATATTATTCTTTAAATGAATATGAACATATGGCATTTTGGTTCGGACAGAAACTGTAGAATCAGATCTTTATCATACCACAAGCAAACAAACAAAACAAACCCTGATCAAAGGGCTCCTGAAGAGATCGCCTGATCAGGTCCACTCTGGTTTGCAAATCCGTGAAAAGGCGTTTATATAAAGTAAAGGGTTAAATAAAAGAGTTTTAGTCTGATTTACCTCTAGCACTTTACTGGCGGTTTTGTGAACACCTTTAGAAGCAATTTGAGTCAAGGTGAGTAGCTCGGGATCTCATGGGGAGGCAAACTGTTTGTCGCAGGTGGTAGCTTAATTTAGCGGTTGCTTAATGCAGAATGGAAGTTATGCAGAAAACTCCTGCAGGATCATATTTAATATTATTATTTGACCCTATATTTGTGTACACTGTAGATCTGCATATAATAGAGAATATAGTTTTATTTCTAATCATTCACACTCCAGTTTATCAAATTTCAGCACCGTTCTGACTTTTGGAAACTTAATAATTCTTTACTACGTAATACAGAATACTGTACCCTTATCTAGTTGTGAACCTTAATGTCTGCTCAAATTATATTCGCGTCCAATAATTGACTACTTTTGAGAAACTATTGACTCAGTGTCAGACAGTTTGGATTAATCTATTGACCCACTGTCAAATAGTTTGGATTCCGATAAGCGCCGAGTCAGTGATAAGACGCCGAGTTACTCGGCATTTTATCAGGATCCAAACTGTTTGCAAATACGAATCAAGTTGCGAATAGCGTGTTAACCCATTAATCCGTGAATATTCTTGTAAGAAATAATGACGTCATGAATATTAATTAGACTAATTGTTATAAAAGCACAGGGCACAGGAATTTTTGGGCATGGCAGAAACTGAAGAATCCTATCTATGTCATAAGCGAACAGAGCAGACCCTGATCAGACAGACCCTAAAGGAGCCGTCTGATCTGGATCTTCTCTGTTTTAACCCTTCGCTTGCTGAATTTTAAAATACATTTCTCATTCTTTACCTATGCCCTGTTGTATAATTACACATATCTTCACTGTGTACAAGTAGTTCGCTGTGCAATCACTGCTGTGGAGTACACTGGTTGCACAATCAACTTGTAAATAGTGCAGACCCTGATGAGACAGCTCCTGCAGGAGCTGTCTCATCTGGGACTTCACTATTTACAGGTAGGTATATTGACGTGAATAGCAAGCGAAGGGTTAAGATGCGTGAAAACACGTTTACATGAAGGAAAGGGTTAACGGTTATTCTCATTTAGGATAAAATATATAAGATAGCAATATGCTTTACTAGTGTAACACAGGGAATATACAAGAAATATAGGTGATTATTAGATTCTATTTTACATAAGCGCCCATATGTTTTAGATATACATTTATTACAGATGGGAATACCAAGGAAATATATTCCACACGAGTCTTAAAGTGATAGTCTCAACTTGCAACGAGTTTTGAAAATGCCTGAAAGTTACATAAATCATTTGTTTATATGCTGAAAAGAAGCATATCCCTAGAAAATAAATGAAATCATGTGTTTCATATTGAAGATCCGATGTTATTCGACAATGTGTTAGTATTTCTTCCGGTTCAGTTTTAGTTTCGTAATAATGATTGAACATAACAAATTATAAGTTTTGTTATTTTATTGAAAATATGCGTTTATTGTAAGGACACTCACTTTAAAGGAACAATATTATAAGATATGTGATATTGAAGAAAATTTAGCAAAACCTTCTTAAGAAGAATATTCGTCATTGCAAAACAAATAAACGAATAAATTTATTATCAAATCGAAAAATGGTGTACAAAAATGAAAAATTAAATTTATTTCTGTGGATCTGAATCAATAAACGTGCCATTTAAAAACTATACAGTATATTAAAGATTGCAGTTCAGAACGCACTGAATATGTATATATAAAATGCGAAAGTTGTTCAAACAATGAAGAGAACGAATATGCTTTTAATTTGGAGAGCGCGGTAATCTATTGTAGAAGCAAGCAACCTTTGTCTTTGAACAAAAAAGAGAAAACAATTAATGAAGCCATGGTTCTTTTGATTCTGGAGCATATTTCTACAAGATATTTTGAACACAATTAGACATGTTTGTTATGAGAGCACTAAACTCAATGAAACAATGAAGGCTGTAGTAAGAACATACCTGCACTGCCAAATACATAAACCATGAACTGTCAAATACACAAACCATGTACTGCCAAATACAAAAAAACATGTACTGCCAAATACATAAATCTGTAGTAAGAACATATATGTACTGCCAAATACATAACCCTGTAGTAAGAACATACATGTACTGCCAAATACATAAACCATGTACTGCCAAATACACAAACCATGTACTGCCAAATACATAAACCATATACTGCCAAATACATAACCCTGTAGTAAGAACATACATGTACTGCCAAATACATAAACCTGTAGTAAGAACATACATGTACTGCCAAATACATAACCCTGTAGTAAGAACATACATGTACTGTCAAATACATAAACCTGTATTAAGAACATACATGTACTGCCAAATACATAAACCATGTACTACCAAATACATAAACCATGTACTGCCAAATACACAAACCATGTACTGCCAAATACATAAACCATGTACTGCCAAATACACAAACCTGTAGTAAGAACATAATTGTACTGCCAAATACATAAACCTGTAGTAAGAACATACATGTATTGCCAAATACATAAACCAAGCATTGATAATCTATATTCCAATAGGAGTTAAAGCTATTTTAATGTAAGTAATTGGAAGCCAATAACGTAATCAACTCCTAGTATTTTTTCGGCTGCAACAATTGTCTTCTGTTTTACTTCTTTAAATAAATGTCTCTCATTTATTTGCAAAACTCTGGTCAAAATGTGAAACAGTTCGGATCACAATGAGACTATGCGGCGTCTCATCAGGATCCAAACTGTTTTCATAGGTAATCTCGACAATCAGGGTTTCGCTGATAGAATGCTAAAAACGATAACCAAATAGAAACGGATTGCAAAGTAAATCGAATAAAAACATTTCTGCTAGATTAGTTCCTTCGAATCAAACAGGATCTCTTAAGGGACGCGAGATAAGAGAAACTACCATATTAATGTATGATCGGCTTCATTGGGGAAAACAATATTCCAGATATTTTGCTAAATCTTAAAAGCTTTTGTCTTCTTTCTTTCTCTCTTGGTATTTTGTAAGCTGCAAGGAAGTATTTAAATTAAGATAGGCCATACAAAGATTGCTAAGTGTTTTCTACAAAATCTACTGTTATACTCAGTGTGCATTTCTCTCAGACTATTTCAAAGTAGATAGAGGCCGTTGACAAGGAGACCCCCTTTCTTTCTTTAGTTTTATTTTATGTACAGAAAACTAATTTATAAAAGATGTACTCTGCTAATATTTTCCAAACTTTTATGTAATAAAAGAACTTATTATACCCCCAATACCCCTTGACCTAGCTATGGATCTACATTGTTCTATTTTTAGCTAAATTTGCAATAAATACGTAAGTTTGCTTTACTGGGGATGTTATATTGATTTGTATATTTTAATCCTTTGAGTGAAAGGGTTGACATATACATGCTGATTGTTTTCTTATATATATTTACATGAAGTGTTATATTTTGCTTGCTTTCCTATACAGTCTGCAACCTTGCTTGTCTGTCGATGTATTGTTTTGTTTCTGCTTTTTTGCTGCATGCGTCTGCTTTAGACCTTTTTGCTTTTTAGTTGCCTTTTGCTATGTATTATATGTTGCTGTTGCTTTTATGATAGATATGATTATCAAAAGCTACTAAATATGCTTTTAGATATTTCGGAGATTTTACAAATGGTTGAGCTTTTACAGACATATGGCTGGTTTTCTTCTTAACCTGCATCTTTTTTTAGATAAGCATATTTATCATGGGCTTCTATGTGCATTAATTGTCTGTTCTGTATGTAGCCTTTTTATGCCTTCTTATATATTGTGATAAATCTTTTTATGCATAACAGATTATTGAATGATCTAGATTGATAACATGTCATGCAGGCGCAAGACGTGCTGTCAGACTGGAACACTCTGTGGTCATTTTGAATTATATTATTTTAATTATATATTAGCCTTCCATAATCTGTCATATAAACTTTTATAGTGCTATGAATATTTTGAAGTATGTTTTAGAAATATTTACTAAAAATTTATAATGTATGTTTTCTATTTGCATATTTTATATGTGCTTAACTAAATTTAATATAGCTTTAAACAATTATTCTATGAAAAATGTGCTAATCACACGCTTCAAAACTTCTGCAAGTCTAAACGGAATATTGAGTTCCTCTCCGTTCTTTTATTTGTAAGATTAGCATATTTCTCATAGATGCTGTGATGCATATTACTCTTTTATACTTGCAGCTTCCTTTACACATGTTAGCATACACTAGTTATATAGTCGGTTAAAAAGCTCTTTAGAGCTTATGTTATTTGTAAATGTCTTGCCGACTCAAAATAAATCTTATCTTATCTATCTTATAATAGGGGGTGTATAGGAGTCACCTTGGCGGTCGGTCTGTCGACTTTTGTTTCCGTGCAATTCAATGCAACTTGACATTATGCTTTATCATAAAGAGGACATGTGCATCCAATTATAATTTCCCAGCTGATTGATTTCCTTACAGAGTTATGCCCCTTTATTTAATTTTTTTGTGTTGGTCTGTCTGTTTTTTTTTTTATTCCGCACGGTTTCTCAGCAACTGCTGATTGGACTCGTACGAAACTTGACATGATGCTTTATCATGAAGAAGTAATGCGCATCCGATAATAGTGTTACAGTTTGTCTATTTCCTTACAGAGTTATTCCCCTTTGAACTTTGGTCTGTCTGTTTACTTTTTTGTTTCGCGCGGTTTCTCAGCAACTGCTCACTGGAATCCAACGAATCTTGACATAATGCGTTGTCATAAAGAGGACATCTGCATTTAATTGTAGCTTTTATAGCTAATTGATTTTTTCAAAGTTATGCCCTTTTGTTTAAAGATCTTGATGTAACTAGATAGTTCACCAAAGTCTTGGTAGCATCAGGTGAAAGGTATCGTCTTATAATGGCCTATTTGTCGGAGCTGCGCGTAACTAGACCTACACACGGAATTGACGTGCGATGTCATATCCATTTGTGAATCGAGCCATGCATCACGATATACACAACGATGGTTTGATTTTAGAGGGTCCTACTTGCACATAAATCTCTTCAGGTACTTTTGTGTGTGTTTTTGTGTGAAACAGGATCACCTCTGTTTTGTCAGTATTGAGCTTCTGCAGGCTCTAGTGCACCCAAGAGACTATTTTTTTGAGACAGTCCTCAACTCGCGATAAAAGCTTATTGTTGACAGGAAATGTCCTCGGGCTAAAGGGACATGTATAACTTCAAGATCGGAATCTGTGAAACTTGAAACTATATAATTTAGTGCTAAAGCACACGTTAGGAAAAGAGCTGTTTGTATCGAAACACAGCATTTTATTACCTCGGATACCAACGGAAACACGTCCGCCATACACCGGAATCTGTCATAAAATCAATTGTATGTACAGGTTGTTCTCGATGTACATGTGTACATTAATAAATCGGTACTAAGACATTTTAGTAATGACGAACTTATGTCTTTGTAGGCAGATGCACAAATTAAAACATTTTCAAGAATAAATTCTTTATTTCTCCACCAAACCCTGTGTTATGACCACTCATAGGGCTTGATGGAGAAATGGCGATTTTAGCATTTAAACTATTAAATTCATATTTAAATCGATTGTCTATTAAACTCATATTAATTGTTTCACTAATCAATTCATATAAATCGAGTGACTATTAAATTCATATAAATCGATTCACTATTCAATTCATATAAATCGATTCGCTGTTAAATTCATATAAATCGATTCACTACTAAATTCATAAATAATCGATTCACTATTCAATTCATATAAATCGATTCCTTATTAAATTCATATAAATCGATTCTATATCAAATTCATATAAATCGATTTTCTCTATTAAATTCATATAAATTGATTCACTGTTAAATTCATATAAATCGATTCACTACTAAATTCATATAAATCGATTACCTATTCAATTCATATAAATCGATTCCCTATTCAATTCATATAAATCGATTCCTTATTAAATTCATATGAAACGATTTCCATATTCAATTCATATAAATCGATTCACTATTAAATTCATATAAATCGATTTCTCTATTCAGTTCATATAAATAGATTCACTATTTAATTCATATAAATTGATTCCTTAATACATTCATATAATCGATTCCCTATTAAATCCATTTACATTGATTCACTATTAAATTCATATAAATCGATTTCTCTATTAAATTCATATAAATCGATTCCTTATTAAATTCATATAAATCGATTCTATATTAAATTCATATAAATCGATTCCTTATTAAATTCATATAAATCGATTCCTTATTAAATTCATATAAATCGATTCCCTGTTAAATCAATTTAAATTGATTAACTATTAAATTCATATAAATCGATTTTTCTATTAAATTCACATAAATCTATTCACTATTAAATTCATATGAATCGATTCCTTATTCAATTAATATAAATAGATTCCTTATTAAATTCATATAAATCGATTCTCTATCAAATTCATATAAATCGATTCTGCATTAAATTCATATAAATCGATTCCCTATTCAGTTCATATAAATCGATTCCTTATTAAATTAATATAAATCCATTCACTATTAAATTCATATAAATCCATTCACTATTAAATTCATATTAATCGATTCCCGATTCAATTCATATAAATCGATTCCTTATTAAATTCATATAAAACGATCCCATATTCAATTCATATAAATCGATTCACTATTAAATTCATATAAATCGATTTCTCTTTTCAGTTCATATAAATAGATTCACTATTTAATTCATATAAATGTCCTAAATAAATTCTATTTTATTATTATTCTTATCTATATATAAGTATTAAATATATTTTATTTTAAATGTTCTATAATTTACGCATTATTGTACATAAAATGTATCTTTGTGAAGCGTTTTTGAACGCACATATCTTGTATGAAAAGAGCGTTATATAAATGTGGTATAATAATAATAATAATAATAATAAATTGATTCCTTATTAAATTCATATAATCGATTCCCTATTAAATCCATTTACATTGATTCTCTATTAAATTCATATCAATTGATTTTTCTATTAAATTCATATAAATCGATTCCTTATTAAATTCATATAAATCGATTTATTTGTTTCATCTATTAAATTCATATAAATCGATTCACTATAAAATTCATATAACTCGATTTCTTATTAAATTCATATAAATGGATTCTCTATTAAATCGATTCTCTATTAAATTCATATAAATTGATTCTCTATTAAATTCACATAAAACGATTCCATATTCAATTCATATAAATCGATTCACTATTAAATTCATATAAATCGATTTCTCTATTCAGTTCATATCAATAGATTCACTATTTAATTCATATAAATTGATTCCTTATTAAATTCATATAATCGATTCCCTATTAAATCCATTTACATTGATTCTCTATTAAATTCATATCAATTGATTTCTCTATTAAATTCATATAAATCGATTTCCTTATTAAATTCATATAAATCGATTTTTTTTTCTATTAAATTCATATAAATCGATTCACTATAAAATTCATATAAATCGATTTCTTATTAAATTCATATAAATGGATTCTCTATTAAATCGATTCTCTATTAAATTCATATAAATTGATTCTCTATTAAATTCACATAAAACGATTCCATATTCAATTCATATAAATCGATTCACTATTAAATTCATATAAATCGATTTCTCTATTCAGTTCATATAAATAGATTCACTATTTAATTCATATAAATTGATTCCTTATTAAATTCATATAATCGATTCCCTATTAAATCCATTTACATTGATTCTCTATTAAATTCATATCAATTGATTTCTCTATTAAATTCATATAAATCGATTCCTTATTAAATTCATATAAATCGATTTCCCCCCCCCCTATTAAATTCATATAAATCGATTCACTATAAAATTCATATAAATCGATTTCTTATTAAATTCATATAAATGGATTCTCTATTAAATCGATTCTCTATTAAATTCATATAAATTGATTCTCTATTAAATTCACATAAAACGATTCCATATTCAATTCATATAAATCGATTCACTATTAAATTCATATAAATCGATTTCTCTATTCAGTTCATATAAATAGATTCACTATTTAATTCATATAAATTGATTCCTTATTAAATTCATATAATCGATTCCCTATTAAATCCATTTACATTGATTCTCTATTAAATTCATATTAATTCATTTCTCTATTAAATTCATATAAATCGATTTCCTTATTCAATTCATATAAATCGATTTTCTATTAAATTCATATAAATCGATTCACTATAAAATTCATATAAATCGATTTCTTATTAAATTCATATAAATCGATTCTCTATTAAATTCATACAAATCGATTCTCTATTAAATTCATATAAATTGATTCTCTATTAAATTCATATACATCGATTCACTATTAACTCAATATAAATCGATTCTCTATTACATTCATAAATAATTGATTCACTATTTAATTAATATAAATTGATTCCTTATTAAATTCATATAAATCGATTCGCTATTCAATTCACATAAATCCATTCCTTATTAAATTAATATAAAACGATTCCATGTTCAATTCATATAAATCGATTCACTATTAAATTCATATAAATCGATTTCTTTATTCAATTCATATAAATAGATTCACTATTTAATTCATATAAATTGATCCCTTATTAAATTCATATAATCGATTCCCTATTAAATCCATTTACATTGATTCACTATTAAATTCATATAAATCGATTTCTCTATTAAATTCATATAAATTGATTTCTATATTAAATTCCTATAAATCGATTCACTATTAAATTCATATAAATCGATTCCTTATTAAATTTATATAAATCGATAACTTATTAAATTCATATAAATCGATTCCCTGTCAAAATCAATTTAAATTGATTAACTGTTCAATTCATATAAATCGATTTCTCTATTAAATTCATATAAATCGATTTTTCTATTCAATTCACATAAATCTATTCACTATTAAATTCATATGAATCGATTCTTTATTAAATTAATATAAATCGATTCCTTATTCAATTCATATAAATCGATTTTCTATTAAATTCATATAAATCGATTCACTATAAATTCATATAAATCGATTTCTTATTAAATTCATACAAATCGATTCTCTATTAAATTCATATAAATTGATTCTCTATTAAATTAATATACATCGATTCACTATTAACTCAATATAAATCCATTCACTATTAAATTCATATTAATCGATTCCTTATTAAATTCATATAAATTGATTCACTATTATATTCGTATAAATCGATTCCCTATTCAATTCATATCAATTGATTCCTTATTAAATTTATATAAATCCATTCACTATTAAATTCATATAAATCCATTCACTATTCAATTCATATAAATCGGTTCACTATTAAATTCATATAAATCGATTTCTCCATTCAATTCATATAAATAGATTCACTATTTAATTCATATAAATTGATTCCTTATTAAATTCATATAATCGATTCCCTATTAAATCCATTTACATTGATTCACTATTAAATTCATATAAATCGATTTCTCTATTAAATTCATATAAATTGATTTCCCTATTAAATTCATATAAATCGATTTCACTATTAAATTCATATAAATCGATTCCTTATTAAATTCATATAAATCGATTTCACTCTTAAATTCATATAAATCGATTCCTTATTAAATTCATATTAATCGATTCCCTATTCAATTCATATAAATCGATTCCTTATTAAATTTATATAAAACGATTCCATGTTCAATTCATATAAATCGATTTACTATTAAATTCATATAAATCGATTTCTCTATTCAAATCATATAAATAGATTCACTATTTAATTCATATGAATTGATTCCTTATTAAATTCATATAATCGATTCCCTATTAAATCCATTTACATTGATTCACTATTAAATTCATATAAATCGATTTCTCTATTAAATTCATATAAATTGATTTCTCTATTAAATTCCTATAAATCGATTCACTATTAAATTCATATAAATCGATTCCTTATTAAATTTATATAAATCGATAACTTATTAAATTCATATAAATCGAATCCCTGTCAAAATCAATTTAAATTGATTAACTGTTAAATTCATATAAATCGATTTCTCTATTAAATTCATATAAATCGATTTTTCTATTAAATTCACATAAATCTATTCACTATTAAATTCATATGAATCGATTCCTTATTAGATTAATATAAATCGATTCCTTATTAAATTCATATAAATCGGTTTTCTATTAAATTCATATAAATCGATTTCCTATTCAGTTCATATAAATCGATTCCTTATTAAATTCATATAAATGGATTCTCTATTAAATTCATACAAATCGATTCTCTATTAAATTCATATAAATTGATTCTCTATTAAATTCATATACATCGATTCACTATTAACTCAATATAAATCGATTCTCTATTAAATTCATAAATAATTGATTCACTATTTAATTAATATAAATCGATTCTCTATTAAATTCATATAAATTGATTCCCTGTTCAGTTCATATAAATCGATTCCTTATTAAATTCATATAAATCGATTCACTATTAAATTCATATTAATCGATTCACTATTAAATTCATATGAATTGATTCACTATTAAATTCGTATAAATCGATTCGCTATTCAATTCATATAAATCGATTCCTTATTAAATTCATATAAATCCATTCACTATTAAATTCATATAAATCGATTCACTATTAAAATCATATAAATCGATTTCTCTATTCAATTCATATAAATAGATTCACTATTTAATTCATATATAAATTGATTCCTTATTAAATTCATATAATCGATTCCCTATTACATCCATTTACATTGATTCACTATTAAATTCATATAAATCGATTTTCTCTATTAAATTCATATAAATTGATTTCTCTATTAAATTCATATAAATCGATTTTTTATTTTATTTTTAACTATTAAATTCATATAAATCGATTCCTTATTAAATTCATATAAATATATTCACTATTAAATTCATATAAATCGATTCCTTATTAAATTCATATAAATCGATAAATTATTAAATTCGTATAAATCGATTCCCTGTCAAAATCAATTTGAATTGATTAACTGTTAAATTCATATAAATCGATTTCTCTATTAAATTCATATAAATCGATTTTTTCTATTAAATTCACATAAATCTATTCACTATTAAATTCATATGAATCGATTCCTTATTAAATTAATATAAATCGATTCCTTATTAAATTCATATAAATCGATTTTCTATTAAATTCATATAAATCGATTCACTATAAAATTCATATAAATCGATTTCTTATTAAATTCATATATATGGATTCTCTATTAAATTCATACAAATCGATTCTTTATTAAATTCATATAAATTGATTCTCTATTAAATTCATATACATCGATTCACTATTAACTCAATAAAAATCGATTCTCTATTAAATTCATAAATAATTGATTCACTATTTAATTAATATAAATCGATTCCTTATTAAATTCATATAAATTGATTCCCTATTCAATCCATTTAAATCGATTCTCTATTAAATTCATATAAATCGATTCTCTATTAAATTCATATAATTGGATTCATTTTTAAATTCATATAAATCGATTCTTTATTAAATTCATATAAATCGATTCTCTATTAAATTCATATAAATCGATTCACTATAAAATTCATATAAATCGATTTCTCTATTAAATTCATATAAATCGATTCCTTATTAAATTCATATAAATCGATTCCTATTAAATTCATATAAATCGATTAATCTATTCCTTATTAATTCATATAAATCGATTCCTTATCAAATTCATATCAATCTATTCTCTATTAAATTCATATAAATGGATTCACTATACCCCCACATACACACTGCGACATATTGTCACATTTCTGTTCATGAAAACTCGACCGGACAATATGTGTGACAGACAGACAGACAAACAGCTCTAACAAAAACAATATGTAAAGGGAAATAACTCAAAATGTTCCTACCATAGTAATGGACTTGATGAATTATACTTCCCCTCATCATGCGCTTTCCATACCACATTTTTCAAGAAAAACATATCACAAACTATAACTCCAAAAATATTGATACCAAAGTTATAGCCCTTGTGCATGACACTTCCTTTCACCTTGCTCTTTCCATAAATGAAATGTCATTCCAATAACATCAGTTGAAAAGGGGTTATTGATCAGACAAAAAGGTAACAAAGGGCAATAACCCCAAAAGTATTGCAGCCAAAGTTATGTCCCTTGTTCATGACACTTTCTCTCATCATGCTCTTTCCATGTATGAATTTTCAAACCAATGGCAAGAGCAATATCGGAGTTATCGTCAGGACAAAAACGTGTTAAACAAATATACAAGGGACAACAACTCCAATACTATTGAAACCAGAGTTATAAACCTTGTGCGTGACACTTCCCCTAATCATGTTCTTCCCATGTATGATGTTTCAATCCAATGGCATGAGCCATATAGGAGTTATCGTCCGGATAAGAAAGTGTGAAAAAAATATACAAGGGGCAATATTATTAAGATAAGATAATCTTTATTTATAGGTGGTTTACATCAACAAATAAGCACTAGCTGTGAAGCTATTGTTCGACATAATCAGATTATCCAGTAACAATACAAACAAACAACCTATAAAATAGAAACCTGTAAAATTGAAAGTTTGTGAAATAAATAGTATATCACATATATTTTCATTAAATAGCAGGAACAGAACATATTACGGAAAAATGCACTGAGCCCATCTTATCACAGATAACTTACATTCATTGCAAATGAGAATGAAGCCAGAGTTAAGGACCTTGTACATAACACTTCCTCTCATCATGCTCTTTCCACGTATGAAGTTTCAATCCAGTGGCATGAGCCATATAGGAGTTATCGTCCGGACAAAAAAAAAGTGGAAAACAATGTACAAGGGCCAATAACTCTAATACTAGTGAAGCCAGAGTTATAGACATTGTGCAGAACACGTCCTCTCATTATGCTCTTTCCATATATGAAGTTTCAACCAACTGGGATCAGGCATATACAAGTTATAGTCCGGACAAGAAAATGTGACGGACAAACTGAAAGATGGACAGACGGACGGACAGACAGACAGACGGACAGACAGACAGACCACTCTCACAAAAACAATATGTCTCCCGATTGTAAATATGGGGGCAAAATAAGGAATAGGATAGAAATACAATACATGTATAATACAAACTTAATTACACAGATGTAAATTAATGTGCCAGATAGTCAAACAGGTTCCAATGCCCTAGTAATTAAGATGTTTGTCGCGCATAAAAGTGCCTTTATCATACCTCCCGTTCAAACCAGGGGAAAAAATTGGGGGGTATATTGGAGTCACCATGTCCGTCCGTCCGTCTGTCTATTCGTCTGTCCGCCTTGTCCGGATCATAACATCCAAAGTATAAAAACTGTTGACTTCAAACTTCATATAAAGATAGATCACATTGACCGCAAGTGCAGTGTACAAGATTCGTAATTCTGTCTTCAGTATTTTTGGAGTTATTGGCCTTCGTTTTTTTCTCAAAATCCGGCTTTTCCGGATCATAACTTTCAAAGT
The DNA here is from genome assembly GCA_963576725.1 of Azorinus chamasolen. Classification (NCBI taxonomy): domain Eukaryota; kingdom Metazoa; phylum Mollusca; class Bivalvia; order Cardiida; family Solecurtidae; genus Azorinus; species Azorinus chamasolen. The sequence continues at coordinate 53,398,653 of OY755237.1, read as the reverse complement.
ATAAACGCTTTTGACTTCAAACTTCATATACAGATAGATCACATTGACCACACGTGCAGTGCACAATGTCCATTACTGTGTCTTCAGTATTATTGGAGTTATTGCCCTTTGTTATTTTTGTAAAAATCTGGCTTGTCCGGATCATAACTTCTAACCTATAAAACCTATTGACTTCATGTACAAAATTGACTTCAAACTTCATATACAAATATATCCCATTGACCACAAGTGCAGTAATTCTGTCTTCAGTATTTTTGGAGTTATTCCCCTTAGTTACCTTTCAGAAGCAATTTTGTGTCCGGAGCATAACTTCTCAAATAATGTAGGCACAACTGTGAAACATTATATATGGATAGAGGGTGTTGAGAGGATGTGCAGTAAACAAAGGTTGTAAGTCCAAATTCATTTTTGAATGAGTTATTTCCCTTAGTTACATTTCAGAAACAATTTTTTTCCGGAGCATAACTTCTCAAGTATTGTAGGCAAATTGTGAACATTTATATATGGATAGAGGGTGATGAGAGGGCTGTACACCTTCCAGATGAACAAAAGAGCAATAATTTGATTTTGTGAAACTGAGTATGTACATGTATATATATTTGAATAATATATTTCCTTCTGTAATTGCAGAATACCTTCTTTAGAGTAAAGGTTTAGTAGATGCAATATTATAGTCATATCAGCAATAACAGAAAAAGTGGCAAAATTATATTTCACTGCATATTTCAATATTTGTAGCATGTGCCATATACATTTTGACCTTTCAAATAGGCATACTTTATATTAAGAAAATATATTATAAACATACCAGTAGATTAATATTTCAAGGAATGGTCAGCTCTAGTTTGTCCTTTGGTTTTACAATGGCTTTTGGTCAGCTGAAATAGAAAAAGGAAGCTTAGTGCAGAGATTTTTCACAACTAATTTGAAATAATGTCTTTCATTTCTGTAGCCAATTGATGCAAATCATATCTCACAATTTAAATCAGAATGATTTCCGTTACTTTATTGTCTAGATCATTATTATTTTAAAAGAGTAAACTAATATCGTAGAAATATCCCCAACTGCAACTCGGTTGCGGAATCAAGAATTACTAATCTATAGAATCCATTCAGTATCTAATTATTTAGATATAAGGGGATTAAAATTGAATGAGAAGCACTATATACTCAGATCAGGTCTCCTGATCTGGGTCTACACTGATTGCTAATACCAGTACACTTGTTTCCAACATTCTACAGTATAGATAACTCTTGTAACAGTTGAAATGTTGGATGAATAAAGGCCTTGCCAGATCATGTTTGGTGATGACAGAATTAACAGTTTTAAAATTTAAAGATAACCATGAGTTAAAAATTCTGAAGGGAGGTGATCCCCCGAAAGCAAAAATTGCAACACAAAACGAGAAAATTGCAGACTCGGTTTTATTGAGTCTGTTCATGAGCAGTAATTGAAAGTGCAACACTGCTCACGCCCCCTCACGCCTGAGAATGAAGTACGGGCGACGTTTTACGGTCGCCACACAAGCACTTAACACCTGCTGTTGTGAAGATTATAAATTCTGAAGAGTGGTGATCCCCCGAAAGCAAAAATTGCACCACAAAAAAAGAAAATTGCAGACTCGGTTTCATTGAGTCTGTTCATGAGCAGTAATTGAAAGTGCAACACTGCTCACGCCCCCTAGTACCGGCTTAAGCGGTATTCAATTTTCAGAACAAGAAGTACTGAAATTCATGATCTCGAAGGATCAGAAGGTATAACAACACTGAGAATTGAAGTACGGGCGACGTTTTACGGCCGCCATACAAGCACTTAACACCTGCTGCTGTGAAGATTATAAATTCTGAAGAGTGGTGATCCCCCGAAAGCAAAAATTGCAACACAAAAATAGAAAATTGCAGACTCGGTTTTATTGAGTCTGTTCATGAGCAGTAATTGAAAGTGCAACACTGCTCACTAGCACCGGCTTAAGCGGTATTCAATTTTCAGAACAAGAAGTACTGAAATTCATGATCTCGAAGGATCAGAAGGTATAACAACACTGAGAATGAAGTACGGGCGACGTTTTACGGTCGCCACACAAGCACTTAACACCTGCTGTTGTGAAGATTATAAATTCTGAAGAGTGGTGATCCCCCGAAAGCAAAAATTGCAACACAAAAAGAGAACAATGCAGTACTGAAATTCATTATCTCGAAGGATCAGAAGGTATAACAACACTGAGAATGAAGTACGGGCGACGTTTTACGGCCGCCATACAAGCACTTAACACCTGCTGTTGTGAAGATTATAAATTCTGAAGAGTGGTGATCCCCCGAAAGCAAAAAGTGCAACACAAAAAGAGAAAATTGCCGACTCGGTTGTATTGAGTCTGTTCATGAGCAGTAATTGAAAGTGCAACACTGCTCACGCCCCCTAGCACCGGCTTAAGCGGTATTCAAGTTTCAGAACAAGAAGTACTGAAATTCATGATCTCGAAGGATCAGAAGGTATAACAACACTGAGAATGAAGTACGGTAGACGTTTTACGGCCGCCACACAAGCACTTAACACCTGCTGTTGTGAAGATTATAAATTCTGAAGGGTGGTGATCCCCCGAAAGCAAAAATTGCAACACAAAAAGAGAAAATTGCAGACTCGGTTTTATTGAGTCTGTTCATGAGCAGTAATTGAAAGTGCAACACTGCTCACGCCCCCTAGCAACGGCTTAAGCGGTATTCAAGTTTCAGAACAAGAAGTACTGAAATTCATGATCTCGAAGGATCAGAAGGTATAACAACACTGAGAATGAAGTACGGGCGACGTTTTACGGCCGCCACACAAGCACTTAACACCTGCTGTTGTGAAGATTATAAATTCTGAAGAGTGGTGATCCCCCGAAAGCAAAAATTGCAACACAAAAAGAGAAAATTGCAGACTCGGTTTTATTGAGTCTGTTCATGAGCAGTAATTGAAAGTGCAACAATGCTCACGCCCCCTAGCACCGGCTTAAAGTTCAATAATTGAAGAAGATCAACTGTGGAATGACATTACAAAATTACTCAGTATCAAACTTAACCGACAAACAGCTCAAATCAGTATCAGTCTTAAAGGAATGTGGCAGCGTAATGCAATGTGAAAGTAACGCAGGAAGCTCCCAAAAGGGGTTTTCTGTGTGACATTCACCCTACGTTAAGCAGTCACCTGCTTTAAATCATCTAAATTATTCTTTATAAAAGCTTTCATTATTAACTTTCGAGTTATACAGGGTGTCCCAAAAGAATGGAAACCTGGAACAAATGTATATTTTAACCAATGTAATCGGACACTTTAAAATGTAAATATTTACTTTTGTTGATATGTCATTTGTGCATATTTCTTCCAAATTTCTCTTAAAAATATGCATTGGTTTTAAAGATATGTGTATTTTAATGAATACACCTAAAATCTGTTTTAACATGATATGCTAACATTGCATAGTCCATGCCTATATCATGTTAAAAATGGAGTTTTTGATCCTTTCGTTTAAATGCTGTTATCTTAAAAACCATTGAATATGTTTAGACAAAATTTAGACATGATTTGGCAAAATGTCTCTACTAAGCTTTATGTATATACATTCAATTTTAGTTAGCTTTTTAGTTAGTTTTATTAACAGAAATGGGATAATTTGCATATCTTAATCCCGGGTTCCGGTTTTTTGGACACCCTGTATAGTAAATGGAAGTAACAAATACACATTGATCTTCGTTAAAAGGTGTTTTCTGATTTTCAAGAAAGTTTTCAAATATATCCATTAACAGGGTTATGTGAAATATCCTGTATCATTTACATAAACTTTTCATTGAAAGGCAAATGGTGTAAGTTCATGACAGTAAACATGCTGCATTTTATCTGATGAAAACTCGTGTAAGAAGTAATGACATCATGAATATTTATTAGCTGAATTTTATAAGGATGTTTTGACCACGCTGAATTATATTACTCCTTAAGCATATAGAGAAGACCCTGAAATGGTCCTTACAGGAGCTTTCTAATCTAGGTCTACTTTGTTTGTGAAAGGTAAAAACATGTTGCTATAAGGTAAAGGGTTAAGAGGGTTTTTTTGCTCTTAAATGTGAGCTCAAATCAATTATGTTGTGTATAAGACATATTCTTTCGAAAGGTTTTGAAGCAAAATGATTGTTTCGAATATCACATTGCATCCCCATTGAAACCCTACAAAATTTGACATTTGTATTTTATGTGACAAAGCTCAGGAACCTTGAAACAATCGCTTAACATTAACAACAGCACAACCAATATACAGTATAGTCTCGCTAAAGCGACCACCTAGTTTATAAAAATAGGAGTCTGAAATAGCAAGTGGTTGCTTAATACTGGGCAAAAGTAACGCAGAATGGTTCTATATGAGCTTTCTGTATTACTTTAGTCTCGCATTTAAAACTACCACCCGTACAACCAGATTTATACTTCTTTTGAGTGGTCGTATTAGCGAGACTTTATTGCAATAAAAAAAACCCTAATGCAACCACCAAAAAGGGGCATAATTCACAGTGGTAAAGGCCGGTGGTAGCTTAATGCAGGACGAAAGTTATGCAGAAAGCTCCTACAGGATATTTCTGCATAACTTTCGTCCTGCATTAAGCAACCACCTGCTTATGAAGACAGCCATGTTTGTTCATTAAGTGGTCACATTATAGGGGTTTTATTGTAAAATCACACAATAAATAATAGACAGAGGCTGTAACACTGCCCCAGAGGCTGTAACACTGCTCCAGAGGCTGTAACACTGCTTTTGTTCGAAGTTCGAGTTATCCGAGTTCGAGATATCGAAGTTAAACTGTACAGTTAAATCTCGACCATGCGAACACTCAAATACGTATCATCGATCTTTAAAACAGTTGGTAGCTTAATGCAGAGTGGAAGTCATGCAGAAAGCTCCAGGAGCTTTCTGCATGGCTTTCATCCTGCATTAAGTAGTCACCTAGCTACAAAGGCATACACTCTTCATTACTAAGATTCCGTAGCATCGAGTTTGTTTTTACTGTATTTTAGCAAAAATAATGACATCATGAATATTAAGTAGATTAGTTTTTATAACAAAATTTGAACACAACAGTTCTTGGCTAAGGCAGAACTTGTACAATCAGTTCTATATCATTACATAAGCAAAATAGTAGACCAAGATATGAAAGCGTCTACAGGAGCCGTCTGATCTTGGCCTCCTCTGTTTGCAAAGGTGTCAAAATGCGTCTTTGTTAAATAACCCTTTAATCCATTAATATTGTAGTGACCCAGTTTTCTCGTAACATCAGGTCAAATGGGGTCAAGCATGACTATGTAAAGAAGGACCGATTTTACCTTTAATTCTCTACTATGCAATGTGACAGTTGTCTAGCAATGTGTAATAGGACTAGATCTTCCTAGAACTATCAGATTTTACCTTATATCCTTGATTTCCACGATGATAATAAGGTTTTATGTTGATGGAACTTTGAGTAGTTTGTAACTGCCGCCATATTGGAATTGCATTGTGGGACAGGTATTTTGATACATTCTATTTATATCCGCGTCTCCTCTCTGTCAAAATCTCTAGTTTATCAAGTTTAATCCAAAAGTCTACAAAGTCCATATTTCTGCAGTTTGATCCTGAGTGGCAGGAACAAACCTCAGACATTTTAGAATTTAAAGGTAAATTTTGTTATAGAAAGTTAATTTAAGAAAGTGTTTAATTTTCAATTCTTTATCGATGTGTACTGTATTTTTGGTATTCTTAACATGTATAGCGCAATGACGTTGCACCAGAATCTCACCAAATCCCACAGTTTTCACACCAATGTTGATGTGGAACGACGTGCAAAGTTCCACAAGCGACGTTTGTGAGATTTTTGTGCAATTGTTACCTTGGATTCGCGTGCTTGGCACGTAATTTCGTTCTTTGGGCTATAAAAGACGCCGTTTTCGGCAGTTTAGGGACTTCGCACTGGTTAATCATAGAAATCACCTCTATATTAATCGCTATCTTTAGGTTGATATTTAATTCTACTCTTTTATTTTAATAAGTTCATAGATCTACTTTAATACTTTTAATGAATATACTTAGTGTGAGGCTTTACTGTTGCTTGAATCTTATGCTCAAGCTTTAAGAGTAGCCTTAGAGATAATAATTCTTTATCTGAACTTAAAGCATTTGGAATAGAAGACATATTTTATTCTTTTACTCTATTTTTCTTTAATAAATTATAGATCTAAATTATGATCGCTGACTCTTGATATTAGGAATTAAACATTTACTGTTCACTCCTTGGGGAAATACTGGATGGTCATTAATAGTGATAGATCTACAGTGAAAACTGGGTAGACCCAGACTTTAATTGTTTATTGTTAGGCATAGATCTGAGAGATATATATATATTGATCAGTTCCCATTTGAATCCAGATATTTGTTGACTGTACTGGTGAATAAAGAGAGGGAACCAGAATTACATTGCTATCTTTATTTCACACTTCCTTCCTGTTCTCTTTTAATTTCTTTAAGCGAAGTCCATTTTAGTTCACTTATTTACAAACTTTTGGTGTCGAGCGAGTCTGATATCACGCTACCCATATACCGAGAGACTGCTCGGCACGTGCTTCACGAGCGCACTACATATTTCATGGTGGCAGCGGTGGGATCTGCTAAATTTTAACACAGTAGATCCAGTGATACGGACCTTATAAGATGCCTAGAAGAAAGCTGATGAGTGACAGACTATCAGTGATTGAAGGCGAGGGTGACGAAATATCTGAGATCGACCTAGAGAAAGAGGAGGTGACCAAGGCGCGTGTTGACCTAACCAACATTGAACAAACCAGGGTGGATCCAGAAGATGCAGAGGTTACCAACAGTAATGGGGACAGAGATCTGGAGATTCTAATCAATCAAAGTCCACCAACTATGATGGCAGACGGTAATGGGAGTACCATACCAATGGGTCTGGTTGACAATAGGCATACAGAGTGGCAGTCACATGGAAGCAGAGTCACAGTCATATGAAGTTGGTAGACGTCATAGGGGTATCCACCTGAACAATGAACAAGCATGCGGAAACATGGGTGATATAACTCGGGTCTTGAAATCGGTCGTCTCAGCATTACTGGAGCTCAAGAATAATTCTGATACAACGCAGCCTAATGAGAGAGAAACTGTGGTGGGACATGCTGATGGTGAAACATCAGGGCAGAACAGGTCTATGACAAGTCCTACAGCAGCAGCTGGAGAGGACCGACATGCACACAGGGGCTGTGATATGTCACAAGCTGAGCAAGAAGGCATTGATGCAAACAATTCACATCAACCGAGGGTAGAAGGTTCCAGAAGAAGCTCTATGGTAGCAGCTAGCAGATACACTCCAGCTCAATTCTCTGATGAAAGACCACACATAGATGAGCATAGACGGGTACCGAGACATTATGAGGGCAATCAATATGACAGAGAGGCAAATCAGCGAGATGTCAGTTCCCCAACTCGGAATGCTCGATTGCAAGGGAGACAATTTGGACCAAGGGGGATAACCCGAGCAATGCCAAATGCTGCAGAGTTAAAGTTACCGGCTTTTACAGGAAAGGAAAGCTGGCAAGTCTGGATAAACCGCTTCGAAATGATTGCTGCTAGACGTGGCCGGGATGAAGACACCATGTTGGATCAGTTATTGCCTAGACTCCAAGGAGAAGCAGGTGATTTTGTATTTATTCAACTGCCAAGGTCTACATGGTCTAATTATTATGAGCTCATAAAGGAACTAAATAGCAGATATAGGAGAATTGAATCATCAAAAACATTTGCAGCCAAGTTTTCAAGGAGAGTCCAAAGGGTTGGAGAAACAGCAGAGGAGTTTGCAGCTGAGCTGAAAAGATTGTATGACAGGGCACACAAGTCAAGAGACGAACATATCAGGCAAGAGGACCTTGTGAGACGATTCCTTGATGGTCTTCGTGATGATGAAGCAAGATTTGAGGTTGAGTTTCATAAGGAACCAGATAATATTGATGATGCAGTCTACCATGTCGTTAATTTCATGCAGACTAGAAGACAGTGTTATACTGACCAACCCCCAGATAAGAAGGCAAAGAAGTATGCTTGTAGAACAGTGCTTGACAACACAGGGGTCTGGACCGCTTCATGGGGGTCTATATGTACTATATAATAACAAGGGTTCCAACTAGCAGAACGGACATCCGTGTACCACAAGTACAAATATGAATGTAACTCTTACAATTTCAATAATAATTTTGTAATTCTTTCGGCTATTGAAAGCCAATATATTTTACTATCAAATAAATATAATCTTCTCACGGTAACTTACGCGCAATTATCAATCCAACAACGATTTTCTCAAAATTTCACGTGTTTTCTGGGCCATTGACAAACGTTCGTTCACCCCGGTTTCACTATATCACAGCCATAACCTGGCGATTTTCAGTTCAAAAGATGGCGTGCTTCAATAAAACAACCCAATGATATCACCAATCTCCATTTGTTTTGTCCTCTTAATAAATAAGCAACTAGCAATAGCGGTCTTTCCGTCTGTCGTTATGTTTCTATTTCGGATGCTGCCATTTTGCAACAAATTTGAATGGAGCCATTTCATTGGATGAGCGAAGGAAAAGTTGGAAAATCCGTGACGTCACGTACAATGGTTCCTTCCTCGACGATTTGAAGCAAACTGATAAAACTCGCTAGTTTTACATCATTCTTTTGATGCTGGGGACTAAATAATTGGAGGTGGTGTTAGAATTGATTCGTTTTATTGACTCACGCCATTTTTTGAACTGCAAATTGCCAGGTTATTGCTGTGATATAGTGAAACCGGAGTGAACGAACGTTTGTCAATGACCCTAAAAACACGTGAAATTTTGAGAAAATCATCGTTGGATTGATACTTGTTCATAAGTTACCGTTATAAGATTATATTCATTTGATAGAAAAATATATTGGCTTTCAATAGCGGAAAGAATTAAGAAATTATCATTTAAATTGTAAGAGTTACAGTCATATTTGTACTCGTGGTACACGGATATCCGTTCTGCTAGTTGGAACCCTTGTTATTATATAGTACATATAGACCCCAATGAAGCGGTCCAGACCCCTGTGCTTGACAATGGTTACAGTGGTAGCGAAGATAGCTCAGAAGACGAGAATACAGATAACTTAGAAAATGCCAGACGGGTCCCAGTTAAAGAAATTGAAAAGCAGCAGGCAAGTAAAAGGAAAACGTCACCTGATAACGAAGTAAAGCAGATGAAAGATGAAGCATCCGAGAACACAAAGCTTTTGAAACAGTTACTGCAAAAGATAGAAGAGTTGTCTAAACCTAGTTGTCCAAATATACAAAATGGAGCCTCCCAAGATAAGCCAGCACTGAAGAAGGAGCCTGGCCGACGAACTAATGTGACATGCTTCAAATGCGGTAAGACAGGACACTATGCTCGAGAATGCAGATATAATGGCTGGCAGAGCATCAACAATGCTAACAACCATCCATTACATAGCGGTAGACAGGGAATAAGCAGACCGGTTCAGAACAATAGTAACAGTACTTTAAACTAGAAAGGGCTATCTCTCAAGGCCAGAGGGAAGCCCAGCTGGATAAAAGGGGCCATGAATACTTAGAAAATTTGAAATCTGTTAAAAGAAAGAAAACTTTGTCAGATGGTGTTTATGTTAAAGGAATAGTTCAAGCTTGCCCATATTATTTGCTGCAGACAGTGGAGCATCAAAGACAGTGATAGCAAAACATGTGTATGACAAACTGGACGTCAAGACACGACCGCAACTCGGTAAATCAGTGAGTTTGGTTGGTGCAGGCGGGTCGTCATTGAGGCAATATGGCAAGGCTGTCTTCGACATGGATCTTGGGCCAGTGCATTTAAAGCAGGAATTGATAGTAGCTGACATAGATGATGAGGAGTACTTAGAGTAGATATTTTGCAGAATGGCAAAGGGGGTCCAGGAGACATGCTACTGAGCAAAGGGAAACTTTTACTTCAAGGGAGAGAAGTACCGCTCATTCAAATCGGCATTCCTGACCGGATGAGAAAAGTTACATCAGCAGATGACTTTCTCATTCCACCACAAAGCGAGGCAGTGCTTGATGTGTTTATAGAAAGAAAAGAGTCAGATGACTGGTGCCAGGCCTGCAATTACATAGTAGAGCCCACTGAGCATTTCCGTGAAGAATACCCATTGCAGATGGCGAGGGTGCTCGTCAATATAAATAATGGTGCCACAAGTAAGGTGAGAGTGCTGAACCCATTTCTTACTGCGGTGACCGTTAAACAAGATTCTGTTGTTAGACAGGCAGAAGCAGTGGAGGGTATACAGTCTATACTAACAAGACATGGGTATGAGCCAGAAGAATCAAGTAACTGCAGTGTACGGCGGGTTATACTTGAGAGTGCGAGGCAAGCATTAGCCCATCCATTAAACACAACAAGTGAAGCAAGAGTCCCAGAACATTTACATGATCTATACAAATCTTCAGCAGAGAGGCTGGACCCTAAGGAAAGGCAGCAGATGGCAGATGACAAACATGCTCCATAGGTTCCAAGACTGTTTCTCGAGGCATGAATGGGATATTGGCTTGACTAACCTTACGGAACACAACATAGAGAAGGGAGACGCCCCTCCCATTAAGCAACGTCCTAGGAGGGTGCCATTAGCATTTGCCAATGAAGAGAAGAAGGCCATTGAGGATTTACTGGCGAAGGGGGTCATAAGAGAGAGCACATCTCCATGGGCAAGCCCAATTGTCTTAGTCAGAAAGAAATCAGGAGATGTAAGGCCATGTGTAGACTACCGTCGTGTTAACCAACTGGTGAAACCAGATGGCTACCCCATGCCAAGAGTGCAGGATTGCTTAGATGCAGTAGCAGGCGCAACTCTGTTTAGCACTTTTGACTTGACCAGTGGATATTTTCAAATCCCACTTAAGGAATCGGACATACCAAAGAGTGCATTCGTTTGTAAATTTGGGCAGTATGAGATGACAAGAATGCCATTCGGTTTAAATAATAGCTGTAACACTTTCCAGCGTACAATGGAACTTGCACTACAAGACCTTCAATGGGAGACTTGCCTCATATACATTGATGATGTCATAGTTTTTGGAACTACATTTCAAGAGCACATGGACAGAGTAACACAGGTGCTTGAGAGAATACAGCAGGCAGGGTTAAAGCTTCGACCTGATAAATGTAAACTGCTCCAGACAGAAGTTATCTTCCTTGGACATGTGGTTTCAAGTGAGGGGATTAGGCCTAATCCTTCCAACATCTCCAAGATAATGGAATGGCCTGTACCCAAAACTGCAAAAGAGATAAGACAATTCGTAGCAATGGGATCTTATTACAGAAAATTTGTGAAAAATTTCGCAAAGATTGTGAGACCTATGGTAGATCTCACAAAGAAGGACAGTACATTCATTTGGAGCTCAGCATGTCAGTCTGCATTTGAAGACCTGAAAAGGGCGCTTGTGAGCCCAGCGATCATGAGCTACCCATTGCAAGATGCAGGAGCTTTCATACTAGATGTAGATGCATCAGATGTCGGAATAGGGGGTATCCTTCATCAAGTGCAAAATAACCATGAGATGGTCATATCTTATGGCAGTAGAGCCTTGAACAAGGCTGAGAAGAATTACTGCATTACGGAAAAGGAGTTGTTAGCAGTAAGGTACTTCGTAGAATACTACAGACAATATTTGCTTGGCAGACACTTCATTGTTCGAACAGATAACCAAGCATTAAGGTGGCTATTTAGGCTGAAAGAGTCAAAAGGCAAGACCGCTAGATGGATTGAGATTCTCTCCCAACACGACTTTGAGGTCGAGTACAGACCAGGTAAGAAGCAGGGACACTGTGATGCCTTGTCAAGATGCCAAAACCCCAGAGAATGTGATTGCCCAAGTGTAGATACCATGGAACCACTCAAGTGTGGCCCATGTAAGAAATGTTGGAAACGAAGTCAGGACATGATGCTACAAGGTCTGTATGATGAAGTGCAGTTTCCCACACTATCTGAGGGAAATCAAGAGACAGTGTCCGGTATAGCAGACGAGAAGCAAACTCAGACAGTTGGCGATGTAAGCTGTATCCGACCAGTCAAACCATCAAGTAACTCGAAGCCAAGGACCTCACCTAATACCTGGACATGGGCTGGAGGTCAATCAATAGATGACATCAGAGAACTTCAGGAGAAAGATGTGGCAATTGGTCCCATACTTAAAGCTAAACAGAAAGGCGATCGACCAAGTAGCCAGGAGGTAGCAGGTTTGAGCCCAGCTTCCCGACATTACTGGGTGATATGGGATATGCTATCAGTGCTGGATGGTGTGCTGTTTAGAACATTAGAACATTTACAAAGAGAGATGGTACAGGGGAATACCTCCAATTTGTGGTGCCACACTTTGGGTCCAAGAAAACAACAGAGAAGACATTACAAAGGTTCTATTGGTATGGTTTGAAGTCAGATGTCGCTGTGTATGTCAAGGGGTGTGATGTCTGCGCAGCTGACAAGAAGCCAATGAAGACACCTAGGGCCCCTATGGGGACAATAAAACAGGCGCTCCATTTGATGTGCTAGCAACAGATTACCTTGGGCCCCTTCCCTTGACGACTCGAGGTAATAGGTACATCCTACTGGTAACTGACCTGTTTTCAAAGTATGTGGAGATCTTCCCAGTAGCAGATCAAACAGCCGAGACCTGTGCTTGTATTATACTGAATGATGTCATTTCCAGATGGGGTTGCCCACTCAACTTACACAGTGATCAGGGGCGCAACTATGAGAGCATCTTGTTTCAGGAGTTGTGCCGGATGTTAGAGGTGAGAAAGACAAGAACAAGCCCCAGAAATCCAAAGTGCAATGGCCAGACAGAGAGATTTAACCGCACTATGTTAAGGATGATAAAGACCTATCTGTGTGGCGAGCAAATTGACTGGGATTTGAATTTGGGATGTATTGCTGGAGCCTATAGGGCTACACCCAACACTTCGACGGGTCTAACACCAAATATGATGGTGATGGGAAGAGAAATTAGACTTCCATCAGAGTTAGTATTTTCAAGCACCATACAAAAGAGTAAAGAGGAGGTAACCACTTACGGTGCCTTCGTCCATGGAATGCGACAGAGAATGCAACATGCACACGAGATAGCCAGACAACACTTGTCTACAGCTGCTAAAAGGAATAAAGAAGCCTATGATGTAAAAACGATGCTTCACATATATCATCAAGGGGATGTAGTTTGGTTCCTCTCTGAGGCTAGGAAGCTCGGTGTGACCCCTAAGTTAGAGAAGGCTTACCAGGGTCCATATCTCGTCAAGAGAAAAATGTCTGACCAGAATTTTGTTCTGCAGATGGATTCTAATGGGACAGAACGACTGGTCCATCATGACAAGCTCAAGCCTTATGAGGGTACAAACATTCCTAAGTGGGTCAAGAGGGCAAGACAGAAATTGGCTGTGGTCCCAAGTGGACACATTCCGCCCCAATAGATCTGATCCAGTAAAGCTGAATTTGTAAAGAAAACTGTTGTTTATATATTGTTAAAGATTTTCTTTGCATGTTGAAAACCTACATTATTTATGTTTAACCATTGATTGTCACTGGCTGAGCGCAGAAGCAGACTATTTAGAAGTAGCTCCACGGGAGACCACTCCATACACAGTAGGCCATTGGTTGCGGACAAGTCCTTTTACTGACGATTCGAGTAGACAGCTAAACAGAGGATATATGACCTGACAGTAAATGATGAATACAGGTAGATGACATACGGCTCGTAGCAGAGAAGAAAATGTCAGTCGAAGAGAGATTGAGAGGAAAGCGTAGTTGAAGCGACAGTTTTAATTCATGAAGTAGTAGCATGTGTCAAAGTGACGAAAAGTAAAGGTGGTTAGCCTGGGAAGAAAACAGAATGAGGTCTCAGAATACATAGAGACGATGAGAGTGGACTGATAAGCGGAAGAGGGATGAGCCTGAATCTTGACAAAATGGTCAACCAATGAATTCCTGACAGTGTGAAGATATTATATGACATAAGGGCTTATACACGTCATGTTTGTGAAACATTGTTATAATCAAATAAATTATATATATATGCAAATGAGCGACTGGAACGGGCCATGAAGCGATCCAGCCAGTCCATGGCTCGTGAAGTGGAGCGAAACACCAGGGCCATGCGGTGTATGGAGAGGGCTCTACAGGAGCTAACAAAGGCCACAAATAAACTAGTGTGGGCAATGGAGAGGGAAGAGCGGAGAAGAGAACGGGTGCCAGAGAAAAGTCGAAGGTCACCGACGGTTACCAGCCAAAGGCATGGGTTAGGTCAGAACCAAACTAAACCACGCAGGAACTGAGGGAAGACCATTGCAGATACATATTGTGCTGTTACTAACGCGTTCAAGTGCTAATAATGTTAAAAATTACCTAATTCACTACAGAGACTGTAAAATTTATATCTGTCGCGAAGTGAATAACATACTGAACAAGGACTTTTCTAATAAGTGTAATTGTGATACATCTGATATGATGGCGACATTAACTCTCATTTTCTATTGCGATCAAGTGGAAACAAGTGAACTCTAAATACCTGTGTGGTAGTTTTCTGAATAGTTATCTATGGACAATGAACTGTTATAATAACCCAGCGATGTATCCAAACCAAGGAGCAAGGATCGGCCATATGAATTGTTCGCTCAACAGAATTGTAACACATAACCTTTCTGTACAATAGATTAATTAAGATAGTAACAACCAGACATTAGGAAGTGATGGTCAAATTTAGCGCGATTAGGCCAAACAGCTACTGCTCTTACCTTGGATTACTAGTAATTGTAACAGTTACAGTAATCGTAGGTAAATTGATTTGAGAACAATCTTCCTAATGTCTGGTCAAAACGGTGATGGCACTAATAGGAGTCAAAGTTGTCACATGGTACGAACATACATTTTGTATCTAGTACTATGTCTAATTAGACTGCAAGATACTGTGTGATAGACAGAAGTAAGTCAATTATTAAATTTGGACACTAAGCTGCTTGTATTTTAGTCTTACTGTTTGTGTGATTCAACAGTTTAGATAACATGTTTAATGTCTTAGTGCAAACATGGTTATATGAAATAACTAGAATTATTTGTATCTTATTGGTGGTGATAAGGTAATATAATGAGGATGGTCTGAAAGCTTCCGTTGTAAAAGTAATTCTGCAAGTGCAAAATAATTGTTAGCATCAATGCTAAAATTTGCAAACAGTAAACTTGGTGACTATATAGTTGATACATTTAGCTATTAGGAATACTTGTCTTTAAATGTTAAAGTAGGTAATGACTTTATGTGCATTCAGGAGTAATATCAAAGTTAGCCAAGTGGTTGGAATTGGTGTGAACCACCAGAGCATGACATGATACTCAGTAATTAATATTAAATAGGTCTTGGTGATGTAAATTAATATTTATGGAATGGGAAATTCTTAGGCCATATTTGAGCCAAATTCACTTACATTAGTGTATAAAACCAACAGCTCATAACTGTTGATGATATTGAGTAATGACTGAAGGTATTACTGATATTTACTTTGAATGGCAAAGTAGCCATTCAGAGTATTGAGACATAGCAACTTGAAGTTGCTAGGGTAGCCTTTACGTTGATAGGGAATTAGCCAGATGACCGGTGTCGATATGAATCACTAGGGTGAACCACAAACATGTTTGTGAAGACCAATTTAACTTGGTGGATATTAAAGGTGTACATGCCTGTGAGATGAGAGAATCTGTCTTGCATTACTTATGTTAGGCAGTGAGAGCTACTTTTGAGAGCTAGTATTAGATAACATGAAATGGTCTAAGCACTCGAGTGACTGCATTAATGACATTTTTGTCGTACCCTTTATTACTTTTCTACAGTTACTCTGTTTGCAGCTCAATCATTGAGTACACTAGCGATAGGTGGATACAGTATGTTCAATTAAATGTTTTTTTGTTATACATGCACTTTACCACTGTATTTGCTGTCGCGGTTGTTGTAGATTAGTCGGAGAGGGGATACGTTTATTTACACTGTTTGTCTTTTAGGATGGGGATGGAATAAGGGTGAGGTTGGGCGCCCATAAACCGGTTTAAACCCCCGGTGACTTTTGTCACTGACCGTTCCAAGGCGGTACTTCCATCTTCCTCCTATTGTATGTTTGTTTTGTCTTTGTGCGTCTCTTGTTGTTTTTTCTAAACATGTATATTTGCTGTTTCCTTGTGTTGCTGTTCGGGCGAGTGTTTGTTCTGTATGTGGTATTTCCTGCATGACTCATTTTTGTACTTTTAGAGATGAAGTTAGTAGTTGCAGGTTGTGTGAACTACTTAACCAGATATATTGTACCCGCTATGTATTAGGTAACTTGAAGTCTGGAAAGATGGGACTGGTAGATCAACACCCCAGTGCAAAGTACAAATTTACACTGACGTGTTATTTCTTCCAATGCATTAACTTTGCTGTTTTAGCAATTTTAATGTGTATGACAATCATTGGTGCTATTATAGTGTTAGTACCTGCTCTGTATGCGGTAACTTGGAATTGAGAAGGATGTGATTGGTAGACCGACACTCCAGTGCAAAGTATAAATTTACACTGGAGTGTTACGTCTTCTAATGCAGCAACTTTATTGTTGTGGTAATTTTAATATTTTCGCAATGATGTATGGTTGTGTCTATAATCATTGGTCTGATGTTTTTATAGCTGTAGTAGCCGCTCTGTACGCCGTAGTTTTAACTTGAAATTTAGGAAAGATGTTGTTGGTAGATCAACACTCCAGTGCAATTGATAAATTTACACTGGAGTGTTACATTTTCCAATGCAGAAATTTATCGTTGTGGTAATTCTAGTATTTGTACAATGGTGTACACATGTTTCGCCAAT
Organism: Azorinus chamasolen; assembly: GCA_963576725.1. NCBI lineage: Eukaryota > Metazoa > Mollusca > Bivalvia > Cardiida > Solecurtidae > Azorinus > Azorinus chamasolen. Next base: position 53,381,724 of record OY755237.1, on the reverse strand, counting down.
CGTTGGTTTGATGTTATTATTAAGAAATGAATGACGTGATCCCGGTGTTCATGAGGTTATGCAACGCATAGCTTTACGAGCAAAGTTAGTGAAGCCCGAAGGGCTTCACGTAAATCTTTGCTCGTAAAGGTATGCGTTGCATAACCTAATGAACACCGAGAGCACGTCATTCATTTCTTATATTTATATTCCATTGTATTTCTTACATTTCAACGGATCGGGTATTGAAATGAACGTTCATGGGAAAATGCAACTTTCTTTTTAGAATAAGGTTATATAAGGACGTTGCAGGGCGAATGTAAATATTTACTATTGTTAGTGTTTCTCAACTGTTAGTCTCAAATGCACTATGTGCATGGGCATTTTTGTTAGATGATTTATTGCATCAAAATAGGTGGTATAAGATAAGGAGCTATGCCTTAAATTGTATGTGTTCACAAGAAGTGTTATGTATATAGAGTGCATTGCTAAAATGGATGGAGAGTTCTGCGCGCCATACATTTTAGCTAAATTTATATAGGACTGGTGTTTTGGACCAATTTCATAATTGAAATTGAATTGGTTACTTAAAGGCAGAATTGAGCCAATTTCAAAAGGACCATAACCACTTCTTGTGACAATTCATTTATCTCAGGAAAACTCATGTTTATTGGGGTTGATGCTATGTTTATGAAACTTGGTATAGAGTTTGTTGGTATATTTGTGATAAGGTGCTAAGACTTAAGTGTTAGCCATAGATGGTTACGTAGTTTGCGGTTTAAGATATTTTTGTTGTTAGGTGTTTGTTGGAACTTAAACACTTTAAGAGGGGGGTAATGTAGTGACCCAGTTTTCTCGTAACATCAGGTCAAATGGGGTCAAGCATGACTATGTAAAGAAGGACCGATTTTACCTTTAATTCTCTACTATGCAATGTGACAGTTGTCTAGCAATGTGTAATAGGACTAGATCTTCCTAGAACTATCAGATTTTACCTTATATCCTTGATTTCCACGATGATAATAAGGTTTTATGTTGATGGAACTTTGAGTAGTTTGTAACTGCCGCCATATTGGAATTGCATTGTGGGACAGGTATTTTGATACATTCTATTTATATCCGCGTCTCCTCTCTGTCAAAATCTCTAGTTTATCAAGTTTAATCCAAAAGTCTACAAAGTCCATATTTCTGCAGTTTGATCCTGAGTGGCAGGAACAAACCTCAGACATTTTAGAATTTAAAGGTAAATTTTGTTATAGAAAGTTAATTTAAGAAAGTGTTTAATTTTCAATTCTTTATCGATGTGTACTGTATTTTTGGTATTCTTAACATGTATAGCGCAATGACGTTGCACCAGAATCTCACCAAATCCCACAGTTTTCACACCAATGTTGATGTGGAACGACGTGCAAAGTTCCACAAGCGACGTTTGTGAGATTTTTGTGCAATTGTTACCTTGGATTCGCGTGCTTGGCACGTAATTTCGTTCTTTGGGCTATAAAAGACGCCGTTTTCGGCAGTTTAGGGACTTCGCACTGGTTAATCATAGAAATCACCTCTATATTAATCGCTATCTTTAGGTTGATATTTAATTCTACTCTTTTATTTTAATAAGTTCATATATCTACTTTAATACTTTTAATGAATATACTTAGTGTGAGGCTTTACTGTTGCTTGAATCTTATGCTCAAGCTTTAAGAGTAGCCTTAGAGATAATAATTCTTTATCTGAACTTAAAGCATTTGGAATAGAAGACATATTTTATTCTTTTACTCTATTTTTCTTTAATAAATTATAGATCTAAATTATGATCGCTGACTCTTGATATTAGGAATTAAACATTTACTGTTCACTCCTTGGGGAAATACTGGATGGTCATTAATAGTGATAGATCTACAGTGAAAACTGGGTAGACCCAGACTTTAATTGTTTATTGTTAGGCATAGATCTGAGATATATATATATATTGATCAGTTCCCATTTGAATCCAGATATTTGTTGACTGTACTGGTGAATAAAGAGAGGGAACCAGAATTACATTGTTATCTTTATTTCACACTTCCTTCCTGTTCTCTTTTAATTTCTTTAAGCGAAGTCCATTTTAGTTCACTTATTTACAAACTTTTGGTGTCGAGCGAGTCTGATATCACGCTACCCATATACCGAGAGACTGCTCGGCACGTGCTTCACGAGCGCACAACAATATTTATGCAAGAAATAATGACGTCATGAATGTTAATTAGATTCGTTTTTATAATGTCATATGAAACATGATAGTTTGGCCAGAACAGAAACTGTAGAATCAGAACTACATTACATTATAAGCAAACAGGGCAGACCCTGACCAGACGGTTCCACTCTGTTTTCAAAGGCGTAGAAAGACGTAGTTTGGAGTAAAAGGTTAAATAGTTACTCCTCCAGGTGGCATGCTGAGCGTCCAGTCCTGCACGAGTCATCTCATCTAGGTATACATGTACTCTGTTTGCAAAGGCGTCAAAGGACGTCCCTGTCAGGTAAGGGGAAATCCCAGGGATGGCATACTGAGCGCCCAGTCCTACAGGAGTCATCTCATCTAGGTATACATGTACTCTGTTTGCAAAAGCGTCAAAGGACGTTCCTGGCAGGTAAGGGGAAATCCCAGGGATGGCATACTGAGCGCCCAGTCCTACAGGAGTCATCTCATCTAGGTATACATGTACTCTGTTTGCAAAAGCGTCAAAGGACGTCCCTGTCAGGTAAGGGGAAATCCCAGGGATGGCATACTGAGCGCCCAGTCCTACAGGAGCCATCTGATCTGAGTATACTCTGTTTGCAAAGGTACCCCATGAGGTAAAAGGGTAAATCTACTGGATGGCATAGCCTGGAATAGTCAGCCTGTGAGCCAATTAAACATGGACAGTTACTGGCTTCTGTAGAGAATTGATGATAAAAACAGGATTTTATCAGTTTACCTGGTTTTCACGTCTTTTCAAACAGTGTAGACTCATATCCTGTAGGGGCCGTCTGATCAGGGTCTGTTCTGTTTGCTTATGGAACTAAACAGATCTGATTCTACCGTTTTTACCAGAGCTAAAACGTTTCTCGTTTATATGCTATTATAAGTATTAAGCTACATAATATGCATATGTACATACATTATTTCTTATATTAATATCCATGGAGTAATCGGTTAAATATCTGCAACTACAAAAGTTGAGAAATGTAATGTTTTACGAAAGTCAACGCATTAGTGAGACAGTTACCGGAAGCACTACTCTGTGTACGAGTATTTCTAACATTTTCCCCTACAAATACGCCTTTTTACGCCTTTGCAAATACAGTAGACACGGATCAGACGGCTCCTATAGGAGAGGAGCTCTCTGATCGAGATCTACTTTGTTTGCTTACGAACTGATATAGATGTTTTTCTACAGTCATTACGGAAATTTAAACTAAGTAATAGTCATGATGTCATTATTTCATACATGAATATTTATTGAGTAAATAGTTAACATTTTCAACTTTCATCTGAATAAAAAATGTCATCTACACTTGTCAAAGTAATGTCATCTACACTTGTCAAAGTACACATCTACACTTGTCAAAGTAATGTCATCTACACTTGTCAAAGTACACATCTACACTTGTCAAAGTACACATCTACACTTGTCAAAGTACACATCTACACTTGTCAAAGTACACATCTACACTTGTCAAAGTACACATGTCATCTACACTTGTCAAAGTAATGTCATCTACACTTGTCAAAGTACACATGTCATCTACACTTGTCAAAGTACACATGTCATCTACACTTGTCAAAGTACACATGTCATCTACACTTGTCAAAAGTACACATGTCATCTACACTTGTCAAAGTACACATGTCATCTACACTTGTCAAAGTACACATGTCATCTACACTTGTCAAAGTAATGTCATCTACACTTGTCAAAGTACACATGTCATCTACACTTGTCAAAGTACACATGTCATCTACACTTGTCAAAGTACACATGTCATCTACACTTGTCAAAGTACACATGTCATCTACACTTGTCAAAGTACATATTCTTTCCATTTTTCTTTCAAACAGCAGTGCCTTAGTGTCAAACAGTCTCGATATAAACTACAGTTGCAAATGTCATCACACTTTGGTCCATTTTATTGAAATGGTTAAGGCTTGTTGAGTATGTCTGTTGCTTGAGGTCGCTCTCTGTCTGGAGGTGTGCAGCTTTAAGAGAACGGTGACGTGACGATTTGTACAAAAACGGCACGATCATTTAACTGTTGCGAGAATATATGTACTGCGACAAGCCTGTCCGAACAAGAGGGTCTAGCTGACACAAAATGGCTTACAGGGAGGACAATGCCATTATGGCTAATTTTAGACAATTCATGTGCCATAATTCCGGAATGCCCGAGTCGAGTCAATATAACTGGTTATCAAACTTGGCCGATGTACATGTATTACCACAAACATTTTCGGCAAGTTTGATGAAAAAATTATTCCACTTACAGAACGGACGAAACCAAAATAGCTATCTTTTTGACAATTCAAGGGGGCGATATGACTGGTCAGGTCATATCAAGTATAGAAGCTCTTTGTCAATTTTGTCCAATATAATAGGCATTTAAAGATTTTTGGAAAAGTAGGTCAAAGTCAAGGTCACATGGTAAAAACATTGGTATGGTTGGAAAGTCCTAAGACAGGAAAGATACATACCAAATTGAAGTATGGAAGCCCTAGGTCTATTGGTTCCAATGTTATATGCATTTAAAGACATTCAAAAGTAGGTCAAAGGTTAAGACCAATGTCAGAAGGGCAAATATTTTGGCATGGTCATACCAAGTATGGAAGCCATAGGTCTGTTGGTTCCAATGTTATAGTCAATCTGGTGGCGAGATCACTGTGAAAATAATGTTATAGAGTACATGTACAGCATTGGCAAGTGGGTGGAGATCACTGCGAAAATAATGTTATAGAGTACATGTACATGTACAGCATTGTCAAATGGGCGGAGATCACTGTGAAAATAATGTTATAGAGTACATGTACAACATTGTCAAATGGGCGGAGATCACTGTGAAAATAATGTTATAGAGTACATGTACAGCATTGTCAAGTGGGCGAAGATCACTGTGAAAATAATGTTATAGAGTACATGTACAACATTGTCAAGTGGGCGGAGATCACTGTGAAAATAATGTTATAGAGTACTATGTACAGCATTGTCAAGTGGGCGGAGATCACTGTGAAAATAATGTTATAGAGTACTATGTACAACATTGTCAAATGGGCGGAGATCACTGTGAAAATAATGTTATAGAGTACATGTACAGCATTGGCAAGTGGGCGGAGTGCACTGTGAAAATAATGTTATAGTGTATATGTACAGCATTGTAAAGTGGGCGGAGTTCACTGTGAAAATAATTTTATAGAGTACATGTACAGCATTGTCAAGTGGGCGGAGATCACTGTGAAAATAATGTTATAGAGTACATGTACAGCATTGGCAAGCGGGCGGAGATCACTCAATTGGGCGGAGTGCACTGTGAAAATAATGTTATAGTGTACATGTACAGCATTGTCAAGTGGGCGGAGTTCACTGTGAAAATAATGTTATAGAGTACATGTACAGCATTGGCATGTGGGCGGAGATTACTGTGAAAATAATGTTATAGAGTACATGTACAGCATTGTCAAGTGGGCGGAGATCACTGTGAAAATAATGTTATAGAGTACATGTACAGCATTGTCAAGTGGGCGGAGATCACTGTGAAATTAATGTTATAGAGTACTATGTACGGCACTGGCAAGTGGGCGGAGTTCACTGTGAAAATAATGTTATAGAGTACATGTACAGCATTGTCAGGTGGGCGGCGATCACTGTGAAAATAATGTTATAAAGTACATGTACAGCATTGTCAAGTGGGCGGAGATCACTCAAGTGGGCGGAGATCACTGTGAAAATAATGTTATAGAGTACATGTACAGCACTGGCAAGTGGGCGGAGTTCACTGTGAAAATAATGTTATAGAGAACATGTACAGCATCGTCAAGTGGGCGGAGATCACTGTGAAAATAATGTTATAAAGTGCATGTACAGCACTGGCAAGTGGGCGGAGATCACTGTGAAAATAATGTTATAAAGTACTATGTATAGCACTGGCAAGTGGGCGGAGTTCACTGTGAAAATAATGTTATAGAGTACATGTACAGCACTCGCAAGTGGGCGGAGATCACTGTGAAAATAATGTTATAAAGTACTATGTACAGCACTGGCAAGTGGGCGGAGTTCACTGTGAAAATAATGTTATAGAGAACATGTACAGCACTGTCAAATGGGCGGAGATCACTGTGAAAATAATGTTATAAAGTACATGTACAGCACTGGCAAGTGGGCGGAGATCACTGTGAAAATAATGTTATAAAGTACTATGTACAGCACTGGCAAGTTGGCGGAGTTCACTGTGAAAATAATGTTATAGAGTACATGTACAGCATTGTCAAGTGGGCGGAGATCACTGTGAAAATAATGTTATAAAGTACATGTACAGCATTGTCAAGTTGGCGGAGATCACTCAAGTGGGCGGAGTTCACTGTGAAAATAATGTTATAGAGAACATGTACAGCATTGTCAAGTGGGCGGAGATCACTTTGAAAATAATGTTATAAAGTACATGTACAGCATTGTCAAGTGGGCGGAGATCACTGTGAAAATAATGTTATAGAGTACTATGTACAGCACTGGCAAGTGGGCGGAGTTCACTGTGAAAATAATGTTATAGAGAACATGTACAGCATTGTCAAGTGGGCGGAGATCACTGTGAAAATAATGTTATAAAGTGCATGTACAGCACTGGCAAGTGGGCGGAGATCACTGTGAAAATAATGTTATAAAGTACTATATACAGCACACTGGCAAGTGGGCGGAGTTCACTGTGAAAATAATGTTATAGAGAACATGTACAGCATTGTCAAGTGGGCGGAGATCACTGTGAAAATAATGTTATAAAGTGCATGTACAGCACTGGCAAGTGGGCGGAGATCACTGTGAAAATAATGTTATAAAGTACTATGTACAGCACACTGGCAAGTGGGCGGAGTTCACTGTGAAAATAATGTTATAGAGAACATGTACAGCATTGTCAAGTGGGCGGAGATCACTGTGAAAATAATGTTATAAAGTACATGTACAGCACTGGCAAGTGGGCGGAGATCACTGTGAAAATAATGTTATAAAGTACATGTACAGCATTGTCAGTAGTGTTCATTGTCATCAGAGTAAAAATTCACACATTTCTTGATTAGTGTCCTCAATTGTTTCTCGCCGTTAGATTGCCTCCGAGCCCATCAAAACAAACTCGGTTTTCTCACCGTTAGATTGCCTCCGAGCCCACCAAAACAAAATCGGTTTTCTTCATTAAAAGATATGCTTTGTTTTTCAAATAGTTTTGTCTCATAATACTGTAGAGTTTCGCTTACACGGCCACATGATTCATTAACATATGAGTATGTAAAAGCAGATGGTTTCGTAGATTTTGGAGTGGTAGTACTTAGCGAGACTTTACTGTATAGCTAATTTCTGGTTAGTTGATCAAAGGTATATACATGTAGACGTACCTGTCAACGGCATGCTGTTTTGTTTGATTGTCATTTACACCTCTTGGAATTAGTCCTACTGTAACAGCAGGCACCGCTTTATCCAACATTACACCTATAACTCATGTCATCAAAGGCTATTTTATACCCAACCTCTTTTAATAAATCTACCGACAAGGAGCATTTACTAGAAAAAAGGAAAATTTTAGAAGTGTGTAGTCTTGTAGCATTTGCTCTATTTATCACAAAGGTTTCAAAAAGTGACTTTTATAGAGGCGCCAAAAGGCATCAACATGAGGGAATCAGGGACTCTACCAGAGTGTCAAACGGCATCAATATGAGGGAATGAGGGAATGAGGGACTCTACCAGAGTGTCAAACGGCATCAATATGAGGGAATGAGGGACTGGGGGAATGAGGGACTCTACCAGAGTGTCAAAACATGTGGATCCTGATGAGACGCTTGGTTACTCAACTGGATCCAAACTGTTTGCATAGTAATTACAAGTTTGTTCAAAGGGTAGAAGAAGTTACTTATGGCCTTTGTTTGAACTGATCACGTCAACATTTGGTATCTAGAACAAACGTTAGCTACAACTGAATTTGTAAATGGAAGCAAATTGTAGTTTGTTTAACGGAATACGGTAGTGTTTGGAAACATATCACGAATAACCACTTAACCCTTTCCCTGTTGAATATTCATGTAAGGAATAATGACGTCATTAATACTGGTTAGCTTCATTATTATAATGACATATGTACACATGTAGACTTTGGTATTGGTAGAAGCTCTAGTGTCAGCTCTATTGCAAGTTCTTAAGTAAACACACCAGACCATGATCAGGCGGCTTCGTCTGATCTTGGTCAACTCTGTTCGCAAGTGCGTGAAAAGACGTTAATATGAAGGAAAGGGTTAATATTTCGAGTATCGATGCCGTCAATGATATTCACCCTTGTTTTAAACAGAAATTCGCGCGTGCGATTAGTTCCGTATCAGCCTCTCGGCGGTGCTCCTTGATTTCGTATCCGTTGTAACCTCTCGGTGGCGTTCCGGTTGGTTCTCCGGGGCGTTCAGATTGGTTCTATTTGTTATTCGGGATTTAACAACAATATTTTGTTCCATAACAAGAAATTGGAGTGGAGATGTAAACTCTTATTATTGATTCACAAATACGTGTGTCGATATAAGTTGTTCAGGGAAATCTTCATGAAAAAACATTACATTACTTCAATGGTGATAAGAATTTTCCAAAGCGCGTTGTTTATATGTAGATTACCTTTAAGGCGTGTCGCCTAATGGCATTATTTATGTACCATACTTAACAATATAAGCTAGAGCATTCAGGATATAAGCTAGAACATTTAGGATATTAAACAATCAAACATTTCAGCTGTAAGTTGAAGCTGTAAGCTGTTTAGTTTTAGTTAAAACATACACGTATAATGTATTTTTATTACTCATATTTTGGAATGGTACATACATAAATTTTATAAATGACGACAACTAGATATATAAATGAATTGGTTGGACAACAAGTTCTGCCAACAATGGAAACGGTCCTCCCCATAGTTCAATTATTTATAAACTTTAGTGGTTTAAATATATCAAATGTATTTAACTGCATTAGTATTACAAATGTGATAACCCATAATGTATGCAGGAGAACAGAAAAACGAAGGGAAAGGAAAGAAGCAACACAGACGCAGTCTCAAATATTACAGGGAGATCACACAGACGCAGTCTCCAATATAACCGGTAGATCACACAGACGCAGTCTCCAATATTACCGGTAGATCACACAGACGCAGTTTCCAATATTGCAGCCAGATCACACAGACGAAGTCACCAATATTAAAGGAAGATCACACAGACGCAATCTCCAATATTACAGGTAGATCGCACAGACGAAGTCTGCAATATTACAGGTAGATCACACAGACGAAGTCTGCAATATTACAGGTAGATCACACGGACGCAGTCTGCAATATTACAGGTAGATCACACAGACGAAGTCTGCAATATTACAGGTAGATCACACAGACGAAGTCTCCAATATTACAGGTAGATCACACAGACGAAGTCTCCAATATTACAAGTAGATCACACAGACGAAGTCTGCAATTATTACAGGTAGATCACACAGACACAGTCTCCAATTATAATATTACAGGTAGATCACACAGACACAGTCTCCAATATTACAGGTAGATCACACAGACAAAGTCTGCAATTTATTACAGGTAGAGCACACAGACGAAGTCTGCAATATTACAGGTAGATCACACAGACTCAGTCAGCAATATTGCAGGTAGATCACACAGACGCAGTCTCCAATATTATTATATTACAGGTAGATCACACAGACAAAGTCTCCAATATTATAGGTAGATCACACAGACGAAGTCTGCAATATTACAGGTAGATCACACAGACGAAGTCTGCAATATTACAGGTAGATCACACAGAAGTAGTCTGCAATACTATAGGTACATGTAGATCACACAGACAAAGTCTGCAATATTATAGGTAGATCACACAGACGAAGTCTGTAATATTACAGGTAGATCACACAGACGAAGTCTGCAATGTTACAGGTAGATCACACAGAAGTAGTCTGCAATATTATAGGTACATGTAGATCACACAGACGCAGTCTGCAATATTACAGATAGATCACACAGACGAAGGCTACACTATTACAGATAGATCACACATCCTGTGTACACATACTATTGTAAAATTCATCGGCGCGACGGCATATAGAACGCTTTCCATGGAATTTCACTGGTAGGAGGGCTGATTTATTAAGACTTCTGAGAATATTACTAATTTTGGTTTATAAGTGTTATAACAGTATGCATGGAAATAATACAATTTTATATAGTTGGAAACAGGTCGACAGTTTTTTTTATCTCTAGTGAATTGTTTGTATTTTGAAAATAAAAATATTATAAAATGATTTCTCTTAATTTCTCCTATGGTCAGGACTAATAAAAACTTAAGTACTGTTCCAGAAAGATTATCAACGGTAACAGCCGAGGTACGATGACTAAAACGTTGCGGAAGATAAATGCACATTCCAATGTAATTCATTTTGGTTTAATGCCGATTTAAAGCTAGTTTTAAGAAATAACGTATATTTGCTTTCTAAAGTTTGGCCTACTTAAGAGTAAACATCCAAAAAAAATGACGATGTATAAATAAATGTTTTAGTTTATTATCGACTAGAAGTCAGTCACGATATCGATGTCATTTCAACCGACAGTTTCTGCCAACTTTCATTCAAGAATGCAAACTATTTTGATTAATATTCAGGGTTGTTTTTTTAAACCTTTTCACAATTATGGAACAATTTACGACTTCATGAATATCAATTAAAATAGAAACCCAACCCTACTCTAGTAGTTCTTCTTGTAAAATATTGAATAGAGATTTGCTTCGAAATCTTTAAAATGTATTCTGTTCATATTTCCGAAACATTGCATGAAAGAATGACACACATTTTTTTTTACATTTTTAACGTGATTTTAAATATCGTTTGTCCACTCAAAATATTTAGTAGTGTATAGAACAAGAGCTGTCACAGGACAGCGCGCTCGAATATTCTCAGAATTGTTAGTGTAAAAATGCTTGATAGTGGACTTAAAGAGTGCCCATTGATACTACAAGCGAGTAATCAAAGTCTCAGTAAAATATCTATAATAGTATTCAGGATGTAGGATCTCTTTGAACTCTTCAATGAAAAAGAAAAACTTAAGTAAAAATAATTCTGTCAAAATGTTTGACAGAGTTATGTACTCCAACCTATAGATGGAGCTTGTAGTGGTGAACAACTGTTCCAAGTTTCAAAGCTTTATCTCAAAGGGTTATGTAAATCAGTGGACTTTAACAAAAAACTTTAATAAAAACATTCTAAGTTGAAAAGGGCCATAATTCTGTCAAAATGCTTGACTGGATCATGTTCTTGCCTACAGATTAAGCTTGTGGTGGTGATCAAGTGTTCCAAGTTTCAAAACTTTATATCAAAGGGTTATGTAAACAAGTGGACTTTAACAAAAACCTTAACCGAAAATTCTAAGTTAAAAAGTGCCACAATTCTGTCAAAATGCTTGACAGAGTTATGTACTCTTGCATACAGATGATGTTTGTGGTGGTGTAAAAGTGTTACAAGTTTGAAAGCTTTGTTTCAAAGGTTAAAGGCAAAACGTGGACTTTGAAAAAAACTTTAACCAAGGTGTGACGCGGACGCAAACGCTGACGCGGATGCCGACGCCGGGTCGAGTAGGAGAGCTCCACTATTTTCGAATAGTCGAGCTAAAATACATATATTATGTTATATTACTCAATATTTTTATTTTGTTTATACTTCATTACTTCCCCCCCCCCCAACTGTGGGCATATAGTAATCGCATTGTCCGTTCTTCCGTCTGTCCGTCCGTCCGTCCGTCCGTCTGTCCTTCCATCCCAAATTCGTGTCCCTTCCATAACTTCTTAATCTGTTAATGGATTTCAAAATAGCCTGGCACAAATGTTCACCAGACAAAGACGATGTGACGCTTTCAACTCCCTGGTCCATGGGTCAAAGGTCAATGTCACAGGGTACAATTACTTTGTCACAAATTTCGTGTCTGGTCTGTAACTTCTTTATCTATCAATGGATTTCAATATAACTTGGCACAAATGTTGACCAGACAATGACGATGCGTCGCGTTTAGCTCCCTGGTCCATAGGTCAAAGGTCAAAGGTCAAGGTCACAGTGTTCTAAATGGCATTTTCCCCAGATTGAAATAGAAAAAAACAACCACAGGCAGATTTTATGCCCCCAACGGCGGGCATATACACCGAACCGCAAAAGAAACGCAACAGCTAGGGAAACACATATAATTCGAAACTAAACAGTTCAAATGATAAATAACCGTGCTATTTCATTTTATATGTATCTTACCTACATACTGTATACATTTCATTAAAATGTATTAACAAACTCTCCCGATTTCATTATGTCAAAGGTCATTACCCACAAGTTCAATTTTCACACATTGTCAATATCTCGTGTATCCTCCAATGGCTATGGATAATGTGTGAAAAATAAACTCATGGGTAATGAACTTTAACATAATAAAATGGGAGTTATTTGTTGATATATTTTACTGAAAATTACACGGTATGTAGATAAGGTACCTATAAACTGAAATACATCCGTTATGTATCATTTGACCTGATTAGTTTAGAATTATATGTGTTTCTCCAACTGCTGCGTTTCTTTTGCGGTTCGGTGTAGTAATCACAGTGTCCGTTTTTCCGTCCGTCCGTCTGTCTGTCCTTCCATCCGTCCGTCCCAAATTCCGTGTCCCTTCTATAACTGTTTTATCTGTGAATGGATTTCAAAGTAACATGGCACAAATGTTCACCACATAAAGACGATGTGTTGCGTTCAACTCCCTGGTCCATGGGTCAACGGTCAAGGTCATCCTTCAGGGTCAAAGGTCGGGGGCATAAGTGTTTCACAAACACACTCTTGGATTTAGCTTTTTCCCTTTTCTCTTTATTTAAAAATATACATGTATATTTATTCAATAACCTATTCATAAATATTCTTTGATATTGTTTTTTCAAGGGGGTGCAATTTTTTCACACAGTTATTTTCTGTATTTGTATATTTTAAACATAAATTATTTTTTAATATACAACAGTCAAGAAGAAGAAAATGCAGTATGACAGAGTCAACCTGAAAGCAATTGATGCTAAAGCAAGGGGCCTGACTGTATGCAAAGTTGCAAGATTGTATGCGGTACCTGAATCTACCTTAGGATACAGGACCAGGGGCAAGACAAATATGGACCCAACAATTGGATTTCCCACAATATTTTCCCCCTCAGAAGAGAGACAACTAGTGGAGCATAATTCCTACATGGCCTCAATAGGATATAGCTACAATAAGAGAGGGGTCCAATATATGGCAAGACGCACAGTCGCTAGGGAAATCCATGAAATCAGAACATTTTCTGAGCAACTGTTGGTTTTATGGATTTTTGAAATATGTTTGGCAGTTCTTTATTCAACATATTGAGTTATTTGATGGATTTTGTCCCGAATTTTACACCATACTTTCAATTCAGTAGATACCACCGTACCACAGTAATCTCCCTTTGAAGACAAAAAACAAAATGGACGTTGCTCCTGATTTCGTTTTCAGGAAACAAACCGGAGTTTGATTAAAGAAAATGTGATAATTGTTTGTTGGAGTATATGCTTTAATCATTTCAAGAACATTTTAATCCAGGTACGTGTTCATTATTATTTATTTTAAGAAATGCGTTAACGACCGCGGTACCATAGTTCTAACCCCGGGCTATATTAATTAGATCTACATCAGTCAAATCATGAACAAATTCTACAGTCCATTAGACGTTATTAGGATTGTTATACGTTCGTGTCATGTATCAAATGTACTGTAAATATTACGGTGTTCACCTTATCCGTTGTTTCACACTGGGAATGCGATAGTCCTTCATAGAAAGCCGCCGCATATGCTAATATCAACATTTCCCTTCATTATTAGTGATATTTTACAGTTTTCAGTTTCTGGCATATGCAACGTCTTTCACTTTTTCAAGAAAAACTTGGTGCATCGTTCCGCACGTAAATCCGAGGCGGAACGATTCAAGAGACATATTGAGCAAAATAAGTATGTTTGACCACATAATTCACTTCAGTCCTGTAAAATAACTGTTTTTCAAACATATTTTGCCAGAAAAAAGTTAACTGTACTCACCGATTGCGTTTATTTATCTGATTTGAATCACTCCTAAACTTTCCATCGCTGACCCTGGCCTGTTTTCCGGGAATTCCCTTGGTTTGCATACGAGGTTAACGGAAGTTGTTCACGAAGTAATTACATAAACATTGCAAACATTTTGAAGATGTGTTCGACTGGGAATAAGCTGTCAGCATCATTGACCTATACATAGGTGAGTGGCATAGTTTTTAAGTAGTATATAATGTTAAACTGTTTTGTGTATCAAATGAAACCCATATTCTCAACTGAGATAAATGACGGAAATCGATTCACGTAGAAAATGCGTTAGGGATCTGGCCAATAACTTTTGGACGTTGATGCTTGCAGAGATATATAATTTTTAAAAGTTGAAGGTAGAATGGAAGTTATAAGAAAATAGAAAAAATGATAAGGCAATGATATAAAGAGCAAGCGAAACGTCTAAATAATTTGGACTAGGAATGCGGGAGACGTGCATACTGAAATTTGCAAACTGTGTAGACCCATATCAGAGTGTTCCTATGGGAACCCTCTATTCAGGTTCTTTGCCGTGTGTCAATCAAAATGCTCCAGTATTTCATGCTGAATAGACCCTGTATATAGTTAAACACTGGCGGACCATTCCACTTTGGCTTGCAATGGTCATACAAACAGTTGGGTTCTCCACGCAATTGGCAACAAAGCGAAATCCATAACCATTCATTAAAAAAAATCAGTATTTATGTAATAAATTATGCCACTCAAACATAAACACAAATGAGTTATTTCCCTTCCTAATAGGTGCACCGTCCTTTAGTAACTCTAGACCGAAATATAAAAGAACCACGACAGAATTATAAATGAATTACGGCAGAAATATAAAAAGTTACTTACCCTTACTTGTACGAATATCATGTAATCCACTGCAACCTTACTTGTACGAATATCATGTAATCCACTGCAATTCACAGCCAGGAACTGTAATATCAAGTAGGATTTTACTATGCAGTCATCCGTATGTTACAGCAGTACTTTGATCCAAAGGCGTTCGGCTCATGAAATATGTCTAAAATAAGTTAAAATGTCCCTAAATTGACGTTTTGTAACATTTGGGGCCGAAAAAATAAAGTTTGGGACGTTTTGAGACAAAGCTGAAATTCTGTATATTTTATATAAGAGAAAGGTGAAATCGAGCACTTGTTCGCCAACTATATCGTTTCCGAGTAAATAAAAAACACGGTTTTCTGAAGGTATTTGCCCCTCGTTCTCGCTAAAACGGAGAGAAAGTACGGGGTATTTGGTACCAGCGTGTAGATAAAACATTTTTCTTTCTATATAATCTTTGTTTTGTGGGAAAATTCCCCTCCGGTCGAAAATATTTGCAGTTGAAGCGGAGCACCCGTGGATCGGATGGCCCGAGAGTTATTTGCCTTCTCTTATATAGAATATACGAAATTTCAGCTTTGTCTCAAAACGCCCCAAGCTTTATTTTTTCGGCCCCAAATGTTACAAAACGTCAATTTAGGGACATTTTAATTTATTTTAGACATATTTCATGAGCCGAACGCCTGTGTTTTGATCACGTACGACTTGTGAGAAGTTTATTACAGTAACATGTATCATTTCCTGTGAACCGTTTCCCTCACATAAGTATAACTTCACTATGCGACCATCCGTACAACAGCACGGGGAACACATGCGGGTTGTGCGAAATTTAGTACAGTATCGGGTACCGTTTCCTGTTAACTCTCCCCACACATCGCCTTTTCACGCTTTTGAAAACAGAGCTGACCCAGATCAGATCCTATGTCATTAAGAAATAATATAGATCTGATTCTATAGTTTCTACCATGATTAATAATATTGTTAAAATTGACTGCTTGTAGTCATACAGTCATTATTTCTGACAGGCATAGTCATCCCGGTCTGGCCCTTTCGAATGTTTATGTGAGTTATTTAAAGGTTGGTCTCCAGATAATGCCCATTCTCCGCCTTAACCTAAAAGAAATCTAATTCTGGGTTTCTAAATATAGGTGGTAGCTTAATGCAAGACAATAGTAATCCTGAAAGCTCAAATGAGCTTTCTGCATTAGTGATTTTTTTTGCCTGTATGATTTTCGTGTCGATAAACAGTAGAACTGTTAATTTATTGAACAGAGGAGTGTTAAAAAGCATGCTTTGCCCTGCACTAAACAACCAACATTCTTAGTAAGTTTCCTGTGTGTTATTTAATGAGTGGTCGCTTAACCCTTGACCTAATGAATATTCATGTAGGAAATAATGATGTCATGAACAATAATGAGATTATTTTTATAATGGCATATGAACTCAGTACATTTTGGCTCAGGCAGAAGCTGTAGAATCAGATCTATATCACACCATAAGCAAACAGAGCAGACCCTGATCAGACGGCTCCTATAGGAGCCGTCTGATCTGGGTCTACTCTGTTTGCAGATGCGTCAAAATGCGCTTACATAAGGGAAGGGGTTAAAACACGTTTTACTCTACACTACTAATGAGCGGCCAGTAAGTTAGATTTGGACCAACACTGCAGCAGCAGATCTGGACCAACACTGCATGCAGCAGCAGATCTGGAACAACACTGCATGCAGCAGCAGATCTGGACCAACACTGCATGCAGCAGCAGATCTGGAACAACACTGCATGCAGCAGCAGATCTGGAACAACACTGCATGCAGCAGCAGATCTGGACCAACACTGCATGCAGCAGATCTGGAACAACACTGCATGCAGCAGCAGATCTGGACCAACACTGCATGCAGCAGCAGATCTGGAACAACACTGCAGCAGCAGATCTGGAACAACACTGCATGCAGCAGCAGATCTGGAACAACACTGCAGCAGCAGGTCTGGAACAACACTGCAGCAGCAGCAGATCTGGACCAACACTGCATGCAGCAGATCTGGAACAACACTGGTATCACTGCTACGATATACCACATTAAAAACGATACTACGAAATTTTAATAAGGAGGAATTTAAGTGTTTGTAAGCAGGTGGCTGCTTAATGCAGGGAGAAAGTCGTGCAGAAAGCTTCTCTAGGAGCTTTCTGCATGACTTTCACCCTGCTTTAAGCAGCCATCTGTGTTAAAGATCAATACTGGTACGTATTTGCGTGTTCGTACTATCAAACTGTTACTGTATGTGACACACTGGAACTTAGTTGAATTGTCTTCTGAAATCCTGACTGTCTGTATCGAGTCTGATTATTTAAAACTGTTCGTCCTTTGTTTCATAAATCATTATCATAGCTTGAAGCATTTTGGATCCTGATGAGAGGCTTGGTCACTCGATGGCTAATCTAGATCCTATCTGTTTGTTTAGGTGTATAGGTTATCATATATAGGTGTATAGGTTATCATGTATAGGTGTATATATATATATAAAAGAACGAGTTCGAAATTTTGTCGGATTTGCCGTAAATACGGCATAACGTACATATTGGGTAATGTTATGTGCGGGTAGCTTACACATTGAAGTTGTGTTATTTCTGTATTTCCCCTTTTCTCTGAAACTGTAAGGCCTAGACTTTTGATATTTGGCATGTAGCATGATCTTATGGTCCTCTACAAAGATTGTTCAAATTATGACCCCCGGGCCAAAAATGGCCCGCCCAAGGGCTTATCAGTTTTTCATAGCAAAATCTTTAAAAATCTTTTTGTCTGAAACTGTTAGGCCTAGATCTTTGATATTTGGCATGTAACATGATGTAATGGTTCTCTACAAAGATTGTTCAAATTATGACCCCTGGGCCAAAACTGGCCCCGCCCAAGGGCTTATCAGTTTTTCATAGGAAAATCTTTAAAAATCTTCTGAAACTGTAAGGCCTAGACCTTTGATGTTTGGTATGTAACATGATCTAATGGTCCTCTACAAATATGTAGCTTTGGCTTGTGGTCCTCTGCCAAGAATGTTCAACTTATGACCCTGGCCTCTGGGCAAAACTTGGCCATGCCTTGGGGCTTATCAGTTTTTCATGGGGAAAATATGAAATCTTATTTTTCTCTGAAACCATTAGGCTAAGACCTTTAATTAATGGCATACTGCTTTGCCTTGTGGTTCTCTACCAATGTTGTACAAATGATGACTTCTTGGTCAAAAATGGCCCCGCCCCTGGGGTTATCTCAGGTGAGCGCTTCAGGGCCTCATGGCCCTCTTGTTTACTGAAGTTTTTCTCTTTCATTAAAGAGTTCAAAGACATCCTACATCCTGAATACTATTACAGATATTTTACTGAGACTTTGATTACTTGCTTCTAGTATCATTGGACACTATTTTAGTCCACTATCAAGCATTTTTACACTAATAATTCTAAGAATAGTCAAGCGCGCTGTATTGTGACAGCTCTTCTTTATTGTTATTGTCCACTATCGAGCGCGCTGTATTGTGACAGCTCTTGTTTATTGTTATTGTCCACTATCGAGCGCGCTGTATTGTGACAGCTCTTCTTTATTGTTATTGTCCACTATCGAGCGCGATGTATTGTGACAGCTCTTGTTTATTGTTATTGTCCACTATCAAGCGCGCTGTATTGTGACAGCTCTTGTTTATTGTTATTGTCCACTATCGAGCGCGCTGTATTGTGACAGCTCTTGTTTATTGTTATTGTCCACTATCAAGCGCGCTGTATTGTGACAGCTCTTGTTTATTGTTATTGTCCACTATCGAGCGCGCTGTATTGTGACAGCTCTTGTTTATTGTTATTGTCCACTATCGAGCGCGCTGTATTGTGACAGCTCTTGTTTATTGTTATTGTCCACTATCGAGCGCGCTGTATTGTGACAGCTCTTGTTTATTGTTATTGTCCACTATCGAGCGCGCTGTATTGTGACAGCTCTTGTTTATTGTTATTGTCCACTATCGAGCGCGCTGTATTGTGACAGCTCTTGTTTATTGTTATTGTCCACTATCGAGCGCGCTGTATTGTGACAGCTCTTGTTTATTGTTATTGTCCACTATCGAGCGCGCTGTATTGTGACAGCTCTTCTTTATTGTTATTGTCCACTATCGAGCGCGATGTATTGTGACAGCTCTTGTTTATTGTTATTGTCCACTATCGAGCGCGCTGTATTGTGACAGCTCTTGTTTATTGTTATTGTCCACTATCGAGCGCGATGTATTGTGACAGCTCTTGTTTATTGTTATTGTCCACTATCGAGCGCGATGTATTGACAGCTCTTGTTTATTGTTATTGTCCACTATCAAGCGCGCTGTATTGTGACAGCTCTTGTTTATTGTTATTGTCCACTATCAAGCGCGCTGTATTGTGACAGCTCTTGTTTATTGTTATTGTCCACTATCGAGCGCGCTGTATTGTGACAGCTCTTGTTTATTGTTATTGTCCACTATCGAGCGCGCTGTATTGTGACAGCTCTTGTTTATTGTTATTGTCCACTATCAAGCGCGCTGTATTGTGACAGCTCTTGTTTATTGTTATTGCCACTATCGAGCGCGATGTATTGTGACAGCTCTTGTTTATTGTTATTGTCCACTATCGAGCGCGATGTATTGTGACAGCTCTTGTTTATTGTTATTGTCCACTATCGAGCGCGCTGTATTGTGACAGCTCTTGTTTATTGTTATTGTCCACTATCAAGCGCGCTGTATTGTGACAGCTCTTCTTTATTGTTATTGTCCACTATCGAGCGCGATGTATTGTGACAGCTCTTGTTTATTGTTATTGTCCACTATCGAGCGCGCTGTATTGTGACAGCTCTTGTTTATTGTTATTGTCCACTATCGAGCGCGATGTATTGTGACAGCTCTTGTTTATTGTTATTGTCCACTATCAAGCGCGCTGTATTGTGACAGCTCTTCTTTATTGTTATTGTCCACTATCAAGCGCGCTGTATTGTGACAGCTCTTGTTTATTGTTATTGTCCACTATCAAGCGCGCTGTATTGTGACAGCTCTTGTTTATTGTTATTGTCCACTATCAAGCGCGCTGTATTGTGACAGCTCTTCTTTATTGTTATTGTTTAACTCTTAACTCCATATACACGCCTTTTACAAAGTTTTGTGCAAACAGAGTAGACCGAGACCGGACGGCTCCAATAGGAGCTCTTTGTAAAAATCAAGGAATACTATAGATATGATTTTAAAGTTTCTGTCCTGATCACTTTTTATGTGTTCAGATGCAATTATATAAGTTTATTCAACAAGCTTCATGGTCTCATTACTTTTTACATGAATATTCAATCTCTTTGAATTGAACTGAAAAGGAGTATTTGCTAGAGAAAATGAAAAAAATTAGAATTGTGGTTTTGAAACCATTGAGATAAATATAATATTTGTTCCCAAGGGGCAAAATGATACTCTATTTACCACAATGGTTTCAAAAAGTGACTTTTACAGAGACGTCCAATGCGCCATTATAAAGAATGGGTTAATATCCAGCCTACTGTGGACGTATGAGTGATTACATATGCAAACAGTTTGGATTTACATAAATACTTGAATTGCTCTGATCTAATATTTCGAACACTAAGGGCCTTTTTCAAAGATTATCATGTCAAAATATACGTCACATTTTTGTTACATGCATTCAGCCATAAAATCAAAGAGAATAATCTTTGAAAAAGGCCCTTAGTGGTCGAAATATTAGATCAGAGCAATTCAAGTATTTATGTATTATATTAATTCCCTATTTTGGAATATTTTTTCATTGTGAGTTTGTATTTAAATGAGACGCCGAGTAACTCGGCGTTCTATCAGGATCCAAACTGTTTGATATTCTGACTGTTACCGAAATTAACTGTGACAACTGAAGTTGGCGGCACTGTCTACCGACATAACTTTGCACAGCAGACTGAATGAGTTTCAGTCTCCTCTTCAGAATTATATTATAAATATGGCTCTCAATCGTCAGATCACCCTGTTCGTTTCACGTATGGTCGATTTGACTCTTTCAATACCATGGTTCAATTTGTAACGACACTTGCTAGCAATTTGGATGCAGATGTGACGCCGAATAACTGGTTTTCTCATCAAGATCCACACTATTTGACATTCTGATATTGTTTTTTGAAAATAGATGGAAGAAAAACGGATCATAGCCATTTTTGCAGACGGCATATTTTGTAGACGAGAGTTACATAGTGCTGGAAGTGAACGAGTTACACATAGCGTTTAGTTGTGTCTCCTCTGTGAGACAAGTATGCACTAGATAATTATCTAAAATGTCTGCAAGCTTCTCAAATAGCCGCCAATATGACGTGGATGTCTGTCAAACAAGTCTTAACCCGTAGAATATTTCCTCCCTTTCTGATATTAATCAAACAACATATTGTATCAAAATGTATCACTGAAGAAAATGACTTGTATTACAAACAGTGAAGACCCTGATCAAAGGGCTCCTAAAGAGCCCTTTGATCTGGGTCTACACTGTTTGCAAAGGTTTTATATACTCGGTTCCCACATTTTAAAGGTTAATTCGTTGAATAGGTGTCGGCTGCAAAACAATACCGCCTGCAACAGTTCTCATACTCAATATTACTGACACTTGTCTTCTATAATACAGTATCTGATCCTGATAAGACATCGAAATACTCAGAGTCCTGTGATAAGACATCGAGATACTCAGAGTCTCGTGACAAGACGTCGAGATACCCCGAGTCTCGTGATAAGACATCGAGATACTAATAGGCTCGTGATAATACGTCGAGATACTAATAGTTTCGTGATAAGACGTCGAGATATTAATAGTCTCGTGATAAGACGTCGAGTTACACAGAGTCTCGTGATAAGACATCGAGATACACGGTTGCGGTGATCTCGTCTGGATTCAAACTGTTTGGTAAGGTTATCTCGAATTCACCGCAACCGTTAAAGATTTAAGTCTTATCCAGCTGTATGTTCCAATTTTGATCTGGTGCAGTGTTTTTGGCTATTTTTGATTTGATCAAGTTTTTTGAGAAACTATTGACCGGGTGTCAAACAGCTTGGATCCTGATGAGACTCCGAGTTACTCGGCGTCTCATTTGGATCCAAGCTGTTTGCAAGTGCGAGTTAGGTCATGGATAGCGGGATAAAGAATAAACGTTTCGTAAATGACACTTTATGCATGGCAATTATGCGCACATGGCTTCATTAGAGAGTGACACCCAGCGTCTGGAGTCGACATTATAGTGAAGTGGTCTTAAAGAACCTTTAAAATAGCATCAGCGTTAGTTTCCAACCAAACTCGTTCATCTAAATTTGGCTCAAGTTTAGAATAATGCAATGTCCATATGAAATAAAATAATGCTTTGTTAGTGGAACCAGAGACATGTATGTATATGTCTTTGGTGGAACTGGTGTTTCATTTTTGTTTTATCAAAACGAGAAATAATTGCAACAGAAACGAGAAAGAACAGTTAACATTTTCCCTCATGAATATTCATGTAACAAATTAATGGCATAATGAATATATTTTTTTTTATTTGTGCATATGCATACATACATGTACGTATTCATTTTATCCATGACAGAAGCTGTAGAATCTGATCTTTATTATTCCATAAGCAAACAGAACTGACGCATGTAGGAGCCATCCCATCTGGACCTACCACGCTGAATCTTCAAATGGACTATTCCAAAATTCAAACAGGTCAAGCTCATGGTGAATATTTAAGTTTTTTTCTAATGAAGAGTGTAAACAGTGCTGACCCAGATGAGATGGTTCCCCTAGGAGCCCTCTCATCTGGGTCTACACTGTTTGCAACGGACATTAGTGACTAATGTCCCGCAAAGTAAGCATTAACTACAAAGTCGTCGAACGATGAAGCTGTAACCCCATAATAAGGCTAATTGATAAATGTTCATATTCTTTTGCCAAGACTCTCTCGCGACATGTCTTAGAATAAACAGATTTCTATTTTTAGAGTGTCTGTCTGTGGAAATGATTTGAATGGACTACTACCAGACAGGCTTGTTTAAAGTTAAAAGTGAACTGTCCAAGATAACAAGAAATACCACTTAATCTAATCAATAATATGCTCATATAAAAAAACACAGCACCATCTCTCTAAATCAAATATTTAACCCTTTCCTTCATATAAACGACTTTTCACGCATTTTCAAACAGAGTAGACCAAGATCAGACGGCTCTGTTGGGTAATGGAATTTGAAAGATCTGTTTCTTTACTTTCTACAATCGCTTCAATGTTCTGCCTTTCATATTTCGTTGTAACTATTTTTTCAATGAATATTCAATAGGTACGGACATTTGGAATAAACGCAGAACAGGGAAAGGTATAAATGAATTAACATTTAGCCTGCTGTGGGCGGATGGATGAATATCTATGCAAACAGTTTGGATCCAGATGAGACGTCGAGTAACACGGTGTCTCATCAGGATCCAAACTGTTTGACATCCTGATTACATTTTGGTAGACAAATTAATTATAACTTGAATTTCGAAAATTTAGTAGGTGAACAAATATGTCATTTTAAGCCTTTCGCTGCCAAACTCTATCGTCTGCTTACTTTGTCGTCTGCTACAAATTTTCAATTTTTTGATTTTCTTCATTTTTGTTTCAAAAACATAGTAACAGTAACAAACAGTTTGGATCCTGATGAGACGCCGAGTTACTCGGCGTCTCATCTGGATCCAAACTGTTTGCATAGGTAATCACAGATCCGGCATTGGCAGCGAAAGGGTTAAATGATTTGCTCAGCAGGCGAAAGACTAATGAAAGGTGACATATTCATGTTATATACTATGGATTTGTCTTCACATACATGCTTGCATTTATAATATACATGTAGTTTGTCATTTAGTCACATGGTATTGTAATATTCTGATATGGAGGAAATAAAGATATATATAACAGTGAACAATAATTAGCTGAATGTTATAATGGTAAATGAACACAGAGACGTTTGGCTACGGCAGCAAGTGAAGAGTCATATCTGCTGTGTACTATCCAATAAGCATTATGAACATTAAAACAAGAATGACAAGACGAATACTGATGCAAGGCATTGGATCGCCGCGAAATTTGTGTACAAGGAAGGTTTTAAATAAGGAACTGTTTTGTTAAGACAATTGAAATACAACATTTCATTAAAAACTTAACGAGATATGTAGCCTCTAGAGTGTAATGACGTAGTGACCTAGTTTCGAACCCGACATGATCCATATTTGAACTTGACCAAGATTGCATGTGGACAAACATTCTGATAAAATTTCAGTAAGATCTGATAACATTTGTAGCCACTTGAGTGTGAACAAGATTTTTCTATGAGTTGACCTAGTGGCCTAGTTTATGACTGCAGGCGATTCATATTCGAACTTGACCTAGATTTCATCAGGGTCAATACACAAACCAATTTACTTAAAGATCAAGTGCAAAATGTGGCCTCCAGAGTGTTTAGGATTTTGTAAGATTTGACCTAGTGACCTAGTTTTTGACCCGACATGACCAATATTCGAACTTGGCGTAGATTTCATGGAGACACATTCTGATAAAATTTCAGTAAGATCCAATAAGATTTGTAGCTTCTAGAGCATTAACAAGATTTTTCTAAGATTTGACCTAGTGACCTTGTTTTTGAGCCCAGGTGACCCATATTCGAGATTGACCTAAATTTCATGCAGGGCAAAACACAAACCAATTTACTTAGAGATCATGTGCAAAATGTGGTATCTCAACAAACAACAGACGAGGGACATCCAACGATCCTAAAAGCTCAGCATGAGCACGTCGTGCTCTGGTGAGCTAAAAAAATGAGGATAAATGAATATCCTACTCCCCTTCTCTAAAAAGGTGATAATAAAGAGACAAGGCTATAAATAAAAAATATAGTCATTTATTATGAAACAAATAACTATGTAAACAAGAAAATATACTATGGCATGCTGATAAAGAACTCTGTTGCAAACTGTAACAAGTAAATACCTGGTAAAACTATTATGACATATGCATTGTTGGAAGTATCACATGAAACTTGACACAAATATCTAGGGCGGTCATTGATTGGTTCAGAGGCATATTGACGATACCAAAACGTAAGAGGATAAATATTTTATCCCGTCACTACAGCCGCTAGTGACGTAATAAAGGGGTAGCATAATAAACCTAAGTTTATATGTACAGTAGAGGTTTATTTGTATAGTAGGTGTAGGAATTTCTTCTTACAACAGGAACTTTTTTTAATTTTTCTACAAATTTGTTTTACCAAAAATAACGTATAAGTTGAAAGAAAAAACACTTAATATGGATAATTATCATTAACTATCCCAGTAAAAACCCAAACCGTCATTAAAAAAAATAGAAAGGAAAAAGAAAGAAAAAAAAAGTTTCGTCAGCGGTGAGAATCGAACCAGGGCTGACTGCATGATAGGCGACCGTGGTAACCACTACACTATCAGGCCAGACATACTTCAAGGGAAATTTCATGCTACTATATTGACGACTTTTTTAAATAAAAAAATAAATAAAACCACTTTTTTAAATAAATAAAACAATAAAACTTCATTAAAACATTTATCACTCTCATGATAATTTAATCAATAAACTCTTACAAGGGCGGTGATGGTCATAGACCTAAATATAGCCTGTTCAGTTCCATTAACGAGTGACGTTGGCCCTATCTAAAAATAGAAACCGAGACGACGGAATTCGATTTTGACCATGTAGAGCCTCCGGTAGAATAATAACCATGTCTGTTTGAATTAACATATCGACTGTCGATTCAAATGATCTTATTTTTCAAATTCGAGCACGTTTTCCCGTCTTGTAAATGTAAGTCCCATCTACAGCACTGAAGTGCATAATTTAGAACGAGAGCGCCGCAAACAGGTGCACGACTACAGTTTTGACCCGGCTTCAATTCTGCGACTTTGACCCGGCTTCATTTATGTTTTTACAAAACTGTTTTTGGCATTTAATGTCGATACTTCGACGAAAAAAGTGTCATAATTATTGTTATTATTGTACATTTGTTTGATAAATTTCTTTTTAAACATCGTATGAAGGTTTTTACATCACATATTTCACTACATCAATAATGCAGATAGAAACTATTCTCTGCCACGCTCTCATGTGCCAATTCATTTGGTTCATCTCACCGATTTACGCGGAATAGACTTTGTGAAACTTGTCGCTACCCCTCCTACATGGGTAAATACTTTTGAACATTCCATTAGTGATCGCCGCTCATGCGGCGATCAATGAAGAAAGATAAACGAAGGTGTTGTAATAATGATGTTGACGGTATTCACAAGGATGATGTTGATGATTGTGAGAATAATGAATATAACGACGACGATCGTGATGATGATGATGATAAATACTTGAATTGCTCTGATCTACTAGTTCGACCACTAAGGGCCTTTTTCAAAGATTAATCATACTCATGTCAAAATGCACGTCACATTTTAAAATACACGTCATATTAATTCCCTGTTTTGGAATATTCACAATGATAAACAGTCACACAACACCCAATTACAAATGTGGTATAAGCACACACTATGTACAGTAAAATCTCTATACACAAACAACTAAACCTACTAATGATGGAGTCATAAGACAGGTGGTAGCTTAATGCAGGACGAATGTTATACAGAAAGACGCTTTCTGTAGTGCTTTCGTTCTGAATTCTGGAAAATCAGCTAATATTACAATAGATCTTAATTTAAGCAGACACAGTTGTTTCATAAATTGTCTTTCGCTAACATTTGCGAATCTGTCTTTATCTTTTCGAACAGTTTGCATCCGGGTAATTTGTTACTGTAATTATCTTTTGAACCCCCCACTCCCAATAAAAACAAAACATAAGGCTTTTTTGAAGCAGACGACTATTATCGCAGACGACAAAACTAGCAGCGGAAGAGATATTAAGCGACTTTGTATTGCTAAAACCGAAACCTTAAATCCTTTGCGTTCCTGCATACGAAAAGAAATAATTAGCTTTCTGTGTCTTCTTTCTTTCTGTATTAACCCTTAAAATTGTGAGTGGAATAGTCTATTAGTGTTAGACAGTCGAGTCCACTCGGTATGATAGGCTTAAACTGGATACAGGGTTTGGAAAGGAAAACAGTGCTCACCCTGATCAGAGGGCTCCTCTATGAGCTCCTCTAGGAGCCCTCTGATCTGGGTCTACACTGTCTGCAAATGACAGTACACGAGTGTCCCACATTCAGAGGGTTAAGGAAGTCAGATCGATTAAATTCGGGTTGTTGATTTTCCATTATGACCTAGGCGTAAATGCCACAAGATTCTTCCAGAATATTACGTGGGTGTACATGTATATTGTATGTACAATTATCATATAAACATGTGCCTAATTATTTACCTATTTGTTCATGTAGGAAATAATGACTGTATAAATCGTAATTAGCTGATTTTTATGATGACAATTTGCATAAAGGAGTTTCACCATGTCATAAACTGAAGAATCAGATATGTATTACTTCTTAACCCATTACTCCATAGGCTATTTTTAGATACAACCTCTTTGAATAAATTTACCGAAAAGGAACATTAACTAGAGAAAAGGAAAATGTTTAAGAAGTTTGTAGTTTGAAATCATTTAGATAAATAGAGCATTTGCTCCTATAGGAGCAAATGCTCTATTTATCACAATGGTTTCACAAAGTGACTTTTACAGAGGCGCCAAACGTCGTCAATATGAGGGAATGAGGGAATGGGTTAAGCAAACAGAGCAAAATCTAATGAGACGGCTCCTATAGAAGCAAAAGTGACAAAAGGCGTCTCATTGAAGTAAAATATTAATATTAATTACAACTGCATCAACAGGTATATATAGAGGATCTTACATGAGTGTTCATTACAAATTGGTTTTATGAAAATAAGTTTACTATTATAATTATATGACACGAGTTATAGTGAGTGTCATATTCATTATAGTAATCGAGTTTCATTAAAAATGTAATGGACACGAAGGTAAGGTTCTTTTTTATCACATAAGCCTTAAGTACTATAGAACAATGAAACAGACTGTATCAGACGACTGTTCGGCCATTGTTAACAAACAGCGTGGAAATACAACCGACGACGAACATGGAGCGCTACGATTGGCTAACGATCGAATGAGCGGTACGGTACAATTAAACGACGTCAGGCACTGGTTCCTTGTATTCTCTTTAAGATTCATTATCAGCCGGATTCAAACTGCTAATTTGAATAAAAAATGCTAAGTTGAATATAAAATTGCTTATGCCTCGGTGGACATAACTAACCTCGGGTTGACAATACTGACGTACTGTCGCTCTCCATAGGATGTAATGTTTATATACTGCAAACGTCATTACTGCAAACGTCATTACTGCATACGTCATTACTGCAAACGTCATTACTGCATACGTCATTACTGCATACATCATTACTGCAAACTTCATTACTGCATACGTCATTACTGCAAACTTCATTACTGCATACGTCATTACTGCATACGTCATTACTGCAAACGTCATTACTGCAAACGTCATTACTGCATACGTCATTACTGCATACGTCATTACTGCAAACTTCATTACTGCATACGTCATTACTGCAAACGTCATTACTGCAACGTCATTACTGCAAACGTCATTACTGCAAACGTCATTACTGCATACGTCATTACTGCAAACTTCATTACTGCTGGTATAATTATTTCTGCCTTCTTCGTTTCTGATCTCTTTCTCCCTACTTTCTGAGAGCTGTAGATAACTGATCTATCAACTGCTCTTATTTCTCAGCCAAACCATATCTTGCTGCTACTCGTTAGACTCGCATTTCTTACTTTAAATTCATGATCCCATCTTCTTTACGTCTGATTTCCTTTCTCCCTACTTAATTACATCTAGTTTCAATACTTTTGTATTCCCTTCTTTCTTTTCAACGCACCATTCACATTTATGTAACATTCTGATCAGGGTCACACAGACGTAACATTCTGATCAGTGTCACAAAGACGTAACATTCTGATCAGGGTCACACAGACGTAACATTCTGATCAGTGTCACAAAGACGTGACATTCTGATCTGTGTCACAATGACGTTACATTCTGATCAGTGTAACAAAGACGTAACATTCTGATCAGGGTCATACAGACGCAACAACCTGATAGACGATAAAGTGTTCACAGATCTAGATGTTCCGTGCCTTGGGTAGCGGTGACAGTATTTTTCCGACAGTATTTTTTCCCGCTGGGTCTGACAGTATTTCTATCTCACTGTGGCCTATGGGAGATTAACATTGTAAATAAAATTGCGGTATAATAATAATGAATGACATTTGCTGTAGTGAATGACGTTTGCAGTAATGAGGTTTTCACTTATGACGTTTGCATCAATGACGTTTGCAGTAATGACGTTTACAGTATATAAATATCACATCCTATGGAGAGAGACAGCACGTACTGTCAACCCGAGGTTGGTTATGTCCACCGAGGCGTTAGCCGAGGTGGACATTACCATACCGAGGGTTGACAATACGTGCTTTCGCTCTCCATAGGATATGATATTTATTTTATTATACCGAACAGCACAATCAATTTCTTCAGCAAAACTATTTATTCAATGACAACAATATTTAAACAGTTTTAAACAAAAGTTATAGAGCGACTCGGTGCTTACAAATCGCGGAACACCTTCACATTTCTATTCATTACAAGTTATAAGTACTGACCGAGCCCTTTTCACTGTCCAATCTTAACAGAGCCTCCTCCGAAATAGTCTCACAACGCGACATTTCTCAAATATATAAACAAAAACAAAGCAATTGTCATAATGTCGTTTGTTGATGACGTCATCGGATGACGTCTCACACACACACACACACACAATTTAATAAGCGCTCACTGATCTAGATGTTCCGTGCCTATGGTAGCGGGAGACAATATTTTTCCGACAGTATTTTTTCCCCGCTGGGACTGACAGTATTTCTATGTCACGGTGGCCTATGGGAAATTAACATTGTAAATGAAACTGAGATATAATAATAATGAATGACATTTGCCGTTATTGACGTTTGCAGCAGCAATGACGTTTGCAGAAATAAATTACGTTTGCAGCAAATTGACGTTTTTTGCATATATGGGATCGTGGGAGCAAATGGGTTAAAGCCAATCTTCATTTAGCTCCGATGGTAATATAAGATGTTTTGTATCTACACTAGCTCTAGAGGCACATTCTTCACATATTTCACACTTACTCTGGCAGCAAGTAGCTTCTTCATTTAGCACCTATAATAATATCAGTACAAATATTTGTATTTTACACTAACTTTAGCAGTAAGGTCTTAGGGCAAAACTTTTTTCATTTAGCACGTAGGATTATGTAAGAAGAATTTGTATTTTACACTACCTCCGGCAGTAAGGTCTTAGAGGAAAGCTTGTTCACACAACATGTAACATGTGTAATACGATTACAGAGTTATTTCTAGGCAATCATCTCAAGGCTCCTGTAAGCCCTATTGATCCGTCATATTTGTCGCTCTCCATATTGTTTTGCTGATTAAGCACATCACCGTACAACGTCTAAGCCGCTTAAGTGACTACGAAGAAGCAAACATCTAAACCTTTCAACGATGATTTTTCTAATGGACTATTCCAATATTCACACAGGTCAAGCTTACCGTGAATAATCAGGGATTTGTTTTAAATAAATGTCAAACAGTGCATACCCATTGCGAGAGGGTTCCTCAAATATCCCTCTCAACTGGATCTACACTGTTTTCAAAATACATTAGAGACTCGTTTCCAACACTGAAATTGCTAAACCAAACGTTTTATATAGAAGATTTGTTAAGACATGAGTCTGCTTAATGCAGGGTAGAAGTCATGCAGAAAGCTGCTGGTAGAAGTCATGCAGAAAGCTGCTGGTAGAAGTCATGCAGAAAGCTGCTGGTAGAAGTCATGCAGAAAGCTGCTGGTAGAAGTCATGCAGAAAGCTGCTAAATGCAGGGTAGAAGTCATACAGAAAGCTGCTGAATGCAGGACAGAAGTCATGCAGAAAGCTGCTGAATGCAGGGTAGAAGTCATGCAGAAAGCTGCTGAATCCAGGGTAGAAGTCATGCAGAAAGCTGCTGAATCCAGGGTAGAAGTCATGCAGAAAGCTGCTGAATGCAGGGCAGAAGTCATGCAGAAAGCTGCTGAATGCAGGGCAGAAGTCATGCAGAAAGATGTTGAATGCAGGGTAGAAGTCATGCAGAAAGCTGCTGAATGCAGGGCAGAAGTCATGCAGAAAGATGCTGAATGCAGGGCAGAAGTCATGCAGAAAGATGCTGAATGCAGGGCAGAAGTCATACAGAAAGCTGCTGAATGCAGGGCAGAAGTCATGCAGAAAGATGCTGAATGCAGGGCAGAAGTCATGCAGAAAGCTGCTGAATGCAGGGCAGAAGTCATGCAGAAAGCTGCTGAATGCAGGGCAGAAGTCATGCAGAAAGATGCTGAATGCAGGGCAGAAGTCATGCAGAAAGATGCTGAATGCAGGGTAGAAGTCATGCAGAAGCTGCTGAATGCAGGGCAGAAGTCATGCAGAAAGCTGCTGAATGCAGGGCAGAAGTCATGCAGAAAGCTGCTGAATGCAGGGCAGAAGTCATGCAGAAAGCTGCTGAATGCAGGGTAGAAGTCATGCATAAAGCTGCTGAATGCAGGGTAGAAGTCATGCAGAAAGCTGCTGAATGCAGGGTAGAAGTCATGCAGAAAGCTGCTGAATGCAGGGTAGAAGTCATACAGAAAGCTGCTGAATGCAGGGTAGAAGTCGTGCAGAAAGCTGCTGAATGCAGGGCAGAAGTCATGCAGAAAGCTGCTGAATGCAGGGCAGAAGTCATGCAGAAAGCTGCTTAATGCAGGGTAGAAGTCATGCAGAAAGTTGCTTAATTCAGGGTAGAAAGCTGCTTAATGCAGGGTAGAAGTCATGCAGAAAGATGCTTAATGCAGGGTAGAAGTCATGCAGAAAGCTGCTGAATGCAGGGCAGAAATCATGCAGAAAGCTGCTTAATGCAGGGTAGAGTCATGCAGAAAGCTGCTGAATGCAGGGTAGAAGTCGTGCAGAAAGCTGCTGAATGCAGGGCAGAAGTCATGCAGAAGGCTGCTGAATGCAGGGCAGAAGTCATGCAGAAAGCTGCTTAATGCAGGGTAGAAGTCATGCAGAAAGCTGCTGAATGCAGGGCAGAAGTCATGCAGAAAGCTGCTGAATGCAGGGTAGAAGTCATGCAGAAAGCTGCTTAATGCAGGGTAGAAGTCATGCAGAAAGCTGCTGAATGCAGGGTAGAAGTCATGCAGAAAGCTGCTTAATGCAGGGTAGAAGTCATGCAGACAGTTCCTTTTGGACGACATTACACACTGTATTTAATTGACACTTTTCACGTTTAACCCGGTGATAAACTGACATTTGTCACGTGTCTCTTTTTCTTAAACTTAAACATAAACATTTCATGCTGTATTGAACTGACACATTTCACGCTTCACTCTATATTAAACTGACACGTTTCACGATTCCCTCTGTATATAACTGGTACGTTTCAGATTTCAATCTGTATTAGACTCTTTTACGTTTCCCTCTGTATCAACTGACATTTTTCACGTTTCACTCTGTCTTAAATTGACAAGTTTCACTCTGTATTAAACTGACAAGTTTCACTCTGTATTAAACTGTCAAGTTTCACTCTGTATTAAACTGACACGTTCCACTTTTCACTCTGTATTGAACTGATAATTTTCACGTTTCACCTTGTAATATGCTGACACTTATCCCGTTTCATTTAGCATTACACTGACACTTTTAACGTTTCACCATGTATGTAAGTGGCATTTTTACGTTTCGCCCTGTTTTTAACTAAACTGGCACGTTGTTTTACGTTTCACCCTGTATTTAACTAACTGACACGTTGTTTTACGTTTCACTCTGTATTTAACTAACTGACACGTTTTACGTTTCGCCCTGTATTTAACTAACTGACACGTTGTTTTACGTTTCGCCCTGTATTTAACTAACTGACACGTTGTTTTACGTTTCGCCCTGTATTTAACTGACACGTTGTTTTACGTTTCACCCTGTATTTAACTGACTGACACGTTGTTTTACGTTTCGCCCTGTATTTAACTAACTGACACGTTGTTTTACGCTTCACCCTGTTTTTAGCTAACTGACACGTTGTTTTACGTTTCACCCTGTATTTAACTAACTGACACGTTGTTTTAAGTTTCACCCTGTATTTAACTGACACGTTGTTTTACGTTTCACCCTGTATTTAACTAACTGACACGTTGTTTTACGTTTCACCCTGTATTTAACTAACCCTTTTTAACATTTCATCCTGTATTAAACTGCCACCAGCACTGATACTTGTTTGAGTGTTAGTTTAGAGAAGTTTAACAGTATAAAGCAATGTTCATCAGCAAGCCTTGTGGCACTGCGACAGTACAGGACCTGATCGACCACTCGAACATAACAAGCTGGAATTTCAGAGAAATTCAATGAAAGACATGGACCCCATCTGATTGGCACTCTGGGGGCATTAATGAATAGAAATGAAACAAAAAATAAAATTTGACAAATTCAAGAAAGCATAAAGGTTAAAATAATGCTCTTACTACTTCTTGCACCAAGTCCTTAAATTAATACATCATGGTAAGATTATTGGTTAATTTAACGTGTTTCCAGTTCATTCAATTATTCATAACTTCAAATTATATACAGTCAAACTGCTTTAACCCATTCCCTCATACTGTCGCCTTTTGACACCTCTGTAAAAGTTCCTTTCTGAAACCATTGTGATAAATAGAGCATTTGCTCCTATAGGAGCAAATGCTCTATTTATCACAGTGGTTTAAAAATTACATAATTCTAAAAATTTCCTTTTTTCTAGTAAATGCTCCTTTTCGGTAGATGTATTCAAAGAGGTTGTACCTAACAATAACAAATGAGGTAATGGGCTAATACGCCTACCAAAAAGAGATATAATGTTTGGTCGAAGAGGCAGGTAGTAGTTTAATGCAGGACGAAGGTAATGCAGAAAGCTCTTACATGAGCTCCTGGGGAGCTTTCTGCATTACTTTCTTCCTGCATTAAGCAGTCCCATGCTTTTAAAGACATGTTTATTAATTTAGTGGTAGCTTTAGACTGATTCTTATTTACTAGATATTAGTTGTACAATGGCCATGCAAATAACATGCTAACCCTTTACTCCATAAATATGCCTTTCTATGCCTCTGTAAAAGTCACTTTATGAAACCATTGTGATAAATAAGCTTTTTATCACAATGGTTTCAAACTACAAAATTCTAAAACCAATTCTTTTCTCTAGTAAATGCTCCTTTTCGGTAGATTTATTCAAAGAGGTTGGGTCTAAAAATAGCATATTTAGGAAAGGGTTAAACTTAACCCAGCTGTGAAAAAAATATTGTGTGCTCAAATTTCTTTTTTTTTGCAGTGTGACTACTTCCGACTTGATCATTTTTTGAGAAATATTGACCGAGTGTTAATCATCTTTGATCCTAATAAGATGCCGAGTTACTCGGCGCCTCATCTGGATCCAAGCTGTTTGCCACTGCGAGTCAAGTGGCGGATAGAGGGGAAGAGTTAGTGGTTTAACCCTTTCCCTGATGAATATTCATGTAAGAAATAATGACGTCATGTATATTAATATCATTTTTTGTAATGGCATATGAACACGACATTTTGGCTCAGACAGAAGCTGTAGAATCAGATCTATATTACACCATTAGCAAACAGAGCAGACCCTGATTTGATCTGGGTCTAATCTGTTTGCACTTGCGTCAAAATGCGCTTACATAAAGGAAATGTTTAATGTTCTATAAATGCTTACAACGAAAATAAGAAATACATCCCGCTAGTAATATTACGACACGGTCATAATGTGGTCAATATTTTTTTTTATAGGGAATCATTTATTTCATCAAACCGTCGTTTGATCCAGGACCGAATGAATTGCAGACGGACAGACGGTGGACAAGAACGAATGTGTATGACCTCTTACAAGTGAGGACGTAAATTATAAAACATCAACTTACCCGTCCTACTGCGTTCATGCGTGTTTATCACCTTTGGAAATGTGTTACTTATTCTGCTTGTGTTTTCGCATGATTGATTTTGTCAGAGAGTACTGTCCTCTCACGGACTTGCTTGCGTAGATAACAATCAAAGTCATTCGTGCATAAAATATATTGTTTTATCACGATTTAGCAGTGTTCGATCGGGTATAAATCATGTTCTAACAAGGCCCGTGCGCTGTTATATCACGTCAACCATTTACATAATGAAGACACGCGGCAGTCTGTCTGGGTGTATGGAGACACGCGGCAGTCTGTATGGGTGTATGGAGACACGTGGCAGTCTGTATGGGTTATCAGGTGAGGATGCTCTGTTTGCTTATAGAATAATACTCATCTGATTGTGCGGTTTCTGTCTGGGTAAATATTTCCTTTTTATTGCGCCATTATAATAAATTGAGCTAATAAACTATGAGCCCGTATGTAGGATTGATCTTCTTGCTCACACGAATATGCATCAGGTACAAAGTTAAAGGTCGACCATCACGTACTGTCACGAATGAACAAAACGACAACATACCTGTGTTGTAGTTTTAGTGCCTCTACCGCCAGCAAAGGTGTTCAAAAGGTGCCCACGTACGATTGACCTAGAGCACGTTTTAGTTCGCCGATATGTCGTTGAGATTGCATGCTTTGCACGTTCTAGCTATTCAATACTACATGTACCCTTCGTAAACACGAACATCGTGGGACATCAGTCTCACCTAGACCAAAACTGTTTGGCATAGGTTTACCAGATTCTATAGAACAGTACACTCTCGACAGCTCAAACTCTCAAACAAGTATTATTACTGGCATTTAACCCATTACCTCATAGGCTATTATTAGATCCAACCTCTTTGAATAAATCTACTGAAAAGGAGCATTTAATAGACAAAAGGAAAACGTTAGAACTGTGTAGTTATGAAACCAATGTGATAAGTAGAACATTTATCACAATGGTTTCAAAAAGTGACTTTTACAGAGGCGTCAAAGGGCTTCAATAATTCAAAGGGCTTCAATATGAGCGAATGGGTTAAGACATGTGGCTTAACATGAAGAAAGCTCTTGTCCAACACAGTTGACTGCATTTACTGTCGAACCCTATACCGCTGTATATAAATGCGAAAGTAAAGGGGGTGTCACACTAGAGCGTATGACACGAACGTATGCGAGCGTATGAGAAACAAAATGCCCATACGCTCGCATACGCAGATATACGCTAGGGGTAGGTTAGGCATACGCTCGCATACACAGATATACGCTAGGGGGGGGGGGGGGGGGTTAGGTATACGTTTCAAGTACTTTGCCATTCACCGGTGTACGTTCTAATACGCAGAGGCTGAAAATATTTTTGAACATGTTCAAAAAGTTCAGCGTATACGAGCGTATGAATTATACTTTATAATTATTATTATTATTATTATTATTTAATTTTATAACATAACTCGTGGCTTCAGCGTGACGTAACACTATCATTTATTTTTTGATAATCATGGGCATATATTCACTAGTGAATAACATTCGAACGACCGAATGACATTCGAACGATTCATACGCACTGTCAAAACAAACAAACTGGCGGACGGTGGTCGACCTACCTGTCCACGATTGAGTCACGATAGATGGCAAAGGATTGTTGGCACTTGCGCCTTAATTTCGATAAAATAATACAAATTGTAATCGCTGTCAGGAATCATTTACAAAATGTATGCCAAAAAAGACCTACCAGCTACTCTGACCCATACATTTAAAATGCCTCCTCAACTTTGCATTTTCTTCACGCATGTCCTTTTGTTTATGCAGATTTCTACTCATACAAATATCTCATCAATCAACAACTATAGTCATCTGAATCCAGCACAGCACAAACATATTTCAAATATGCTATACTCACTAACTCAGCTGATCGCGAAAATCTTCCTCCTGTTCCAACACATTTTATGCAGCAGTTCGTACTGAATCTTTTGTCCATTTCAAACATTTTCACTGAACTTGAATCGAGATTTTTTTCTCGGTGGAAATGTCCATGTCCACGTGTATACATACAACACTAATGAAGGGCTTAATATACCAAAACGAAGGCGCATTTCGAATCCCATTGACAGTGAGTGTCGGACGTGTTGGCGACTGTATGTGGGTCTTCATTTAAATGGCGCGCTTTACATAGACACATGTTGTGTACAATGACGTCATAATGTGACGTGTTTGTAACTATGTATGTCAAAACTGTAACTCAAAATTTATTTTGACGTGTTTCTGTATGTTTTTGTATCATAAACTATCACAGTTAAATTGAATACCAGAGTGGTCTGAATTAGATCCTGGTTGATATGACAGTAAGTAAAAAAAAAGTTGGAAAATTTGGACCTACTTTGTCCCAGTTACCTAGCGAACCTAATAACACCTTTCATTCATCATTTCTATATGTAAGGAGAATTTATAACAATCCACGTTACTGCTGAAATATTGGCTGCAAATAACATTTGTGTGTGTTATGTTATAAATAGGATCTTGCATTCGTGTTCATGATTATTGGATTTAAAAGACTCATTTAATAAATCCAATAATCAAGAACACTCATGTAAGATCCTCTATATACGTTGACTACGCTAGGGTGTCCGTAAAGATACGTTACCTATAGGTCAAATACGCTTCACATACAGTGGCATGAAGGCGGTCAGTAAATCTATCATATGGATAACGTATCAGTAACGTAATTGTAACGTGTGTCTGACGAATGACTAACGTATTCAACGAATTGCTGGCGAGTGATAGGCGTGTGCAAAACCTATCCCACGCGTATTGCCAGCATATTGAAAAGTATCTATATAGAGTCTCAGTTCTACATCTTCGTCAATTGTAGATAAAACTCAGGAAAGAGAGGACGTGGGTAGATATTTTCCAACACCACAATGGTGAATTTTGCAATTCACTATACATGTATTCAAGAAAGTAGAATGAGGAAAAGAAGAATAAGACGTTAAATCTGGGTGAAACCATGGATTTGGAAGGCTACGTCAGTTTAAGAAGGAGGTGGGGGGATGGATACCTGGGATGGACGTTATCCACAGACAGTTCATTAGAAATATCTCCTGCCTGATCAGCCGTATCTTGCCCGTCCCTATCCATCGGGACGAAAATTTTCTCCTTGTAGACATCTTGAAGTTCGGAAATGAATGGTCTGGGAATGTCCAGGGACACTCGGGGCTACGTTTTTCATACGCTACTCATACGCTACTCATACGCTACCCATACGCTCACATACGGATTACCCACACTGACACTACGTATACTGTTGAAGTGCGGCGGGGAACCAGACAACCCAAGTTATGGACGTCGAGGTAATCCAGCTTCAGGTGTCGCCCAGATGGGATTTCGCCCTTTATAATCAATGTAACCATGCTTTGCAGGCTAGACTACGGCACATGTTTGGCCTAACGCTGCACACTGTGTTCATCTATGAACACGTCCCTTTATTTAAGCATCGTCTGAATATACAGTCATCATCATTGCCAGAAGTTTGAGATATACTAAGCTAGTATGTAGAGTTGTCATAAGTTTGGGATATAGTAAGCTCGAATTTAGACTTGCCATACATTTGAAATATACTAAACATGTATTTAGAGTTGCAATACTTTCTGAATGTACTACGCTCGTATTTAGAACTGCCTTAAGTTTGAGATATCCTGTGCTCGTATTTTGGGTTGCCGTACGCACGTTCGTATTTATAATTGCTCTAAGTTAGGAATATAATTTATATATATATGCTCGTATATAGATTTTCCACACGTTTGGGATATACAAATATAAAGCTGATATTATAATTTCCATACGTTCTTGATACAATATGCTAGTATATATAAAAGCCCATACGTTCAGGATATACATGTGATATGCTCTTATTTAGAATTATCATAAGCTTTGGATGAAATACGCTCTTATTCAATAGTGCCATAAGTTTGGGATATGATACATCAAATGATCTATGAATTTTATGATTATGCATGAAACAAAATTAATGAATCACACACATTGTTCTCTTCTATGAAATGGTGAGGTATAGTATCAGTTATAACCCCCTCGTGTCCCCTGATACGTCATACCCAATTTATATACACCTGTAGCCACAAATACAAAGATACCCGAGTTTTAGTTTTGTACTACATACCCGGAAGTCAAGACGAAGACACTTTTCACTGATATAACCCTAACAGCTCATTGAAAAGCCCAAGTACAGTCGAACCTCTCTGCAACAACCATTAAATGGCTGAATACACTTGTCTTTGCAAATACTAATAAACTAATGCTTAATGCAGGACGAAAGTAATGCTTTCGTCCTGCATGAAGCTACCATCTTTGTCGAAACACCAAAAATAGACTTCTTCTAAGAGATTGCTGCATAACGTAAGTATTTGTTGTACAGTAATCCCTCTCTCAACCGGACCTTAAATTTAGTATAAATATCGTTCTTGGAGACAAGTAGCAGCTTAATGCAGGTTGAACGTCATGCAGAAAGCTTCTCTAGGAGCTGCCTTTCTGCATTACTTTCACCCTGCATTTGTAGTTGGAATGTGCGTGACTGTACATAATGTGTAGCTGGAATGTGCGTGACTGTCTATCATTTGTACCTGGATAAAAAGACATGTGGTGAGGTTCTTTGAGATAGCGAATACAATCTAATATTCTAGGCGAACCTAGGAACTGACTCATTAATTGCACATTGTACTATTGGTCTTGACATGGAAGATAGATTCTGACATTGAACCGGATACAATAAAAGGAAAATGTCCTTTACGTTTTCTCTGATTTAGACGCCTTTTCACGCTTTTACAAATAGATTAGACCCAGATCCGACGGCTCTATCAATTATAAGGTCTGATAAATATGTATACATGCTGTTATCAGTACTTGCACGACTATTTAACAGTTCAAAGTGTTATGTTTTCACAGATTGCAATTATAGTATGTATGTACATGTACTCGCAAACACAACATACCCGGTTCAGACAGCTGCTGATTATGGTCAACTTTGTTTGCTTATATATGACCAGAGACATATAAATAATATAGGTCTCTGATATGACCGAC
Organism: Azorinus chamasolen; assembly: GCA_963576725.1. Classification (NCBI taxonomy): domain Eukaryota; kingdom Metazoa; phylum Mollusca; class Bivalvia; order Cardiida; family Solecurtidae; genus Azorinus; species Azorinus chamasolen. The sequence goes on along the minus strand of OY755237.1, from coordinate 53,341,302 downwards.
CTGGTTGTCTAATGTTTGCCTTGACATTAACTTTTTCGCTGCAAAATTTTGTCGTCTGCAAACTTTGTCGTCTGCTACAATTTTCGAATTTTATTTTTCTTCACTTTTGTTTCAAGAAACAGCCACAGTAACAAACAGTTTGGATCCTGATGAGACGCCGAGTTACTCGGCGTCTCATCTGGATCCAAACTGTTTGCATAGGTAATCACAGATGCGAAATTGGCAGGGAAATAGGGAAATTTCCGTATTTCATATTTTGATGAAATATATGAATTAATCTATACTTACAATGGGATGAAATTTGCATTGATGTCCACTACATAAACATCTCTTTATATCACAGAACGTAGATGAAACATTCGAGATTATTGGAACCCACAGTGACACCTCGATATCTCCAGCTCCGATAACTCGAACTTCGGTGTAACTCGAGGTAAACATTCGGTCCCTTAAAAAATGTGTAGGCCTAATACAGGATTGCTCTAAAATTCGCCATTGTCATATCTATATAGACATACGACAGCCTAGTGCAGGTCGCAAGTGATTTCGAAAGCTTTTGTGGGAGCTATTGTGGGAGCTTTCAGCATTGCTTGCGATCTGCATTAAGCCGTCACATCAAGAAAGTTTTGAAGTTAGAAATAAGCTCACTGGAACACCCGTTATCTCAAAGTAAATTGCATGGTCCCTTAAATATGTGTGTGTATATAGTATGTGTTCCTTCTCCAGATTTTGAGCTTGAGCTTGAGCATGATTTCAGGCTCAATCAAAATGTCTTAACCACGGGGTCAGATGTATGAGTTCAATGAAAATGTTAACTAATCAAATTAAGTCTAAACAAATTAAGTCTTATCAAATTAAGTCTAATAAATTAAGTATTTCAAAATTAATGGAGTGCTCTTGCTATCATCAAACACTGGTAAATGAAAACGTATATTTCGCTACTCACCATGAAGTATCGGTGAATAAATATAATACGTACCACTAACCAATAAACGGGAGATTCAATCAATTAATTTCCAATCAGCTGAGCGCAAAGCGAAAATTCAGTACCATCAAAACTTCCTTAATTTCATTTAAGAGACATGAATCAGTCTTGTTGCGGACTTTCGTCTGGAATCTCTTGCCTGAATTCCGTTCTAGTTTTGTTTCAGTAATCCACGACAGACAATATGACTTACAAGACATAACTCTTTCCATAGTGATTGAAGACCTTAAACAGACATCAGGTATATGACGAAGTTTACCCTTACAACGCTGAGTTTTCAAATGGACTATTCAAAAATTCAAGCAGATCAAGCATATGGTGAATGTTTAGGAATTTTTCTAAAGAAAGGTATAACAGGACAAACAGTGCATACCCTGGTGAGAGGGCTCCTCTCTCTCATCTGGGTCTACACTGTTTGCAAAGGACGTCAGTGACTCGTGTCCCGCACAGTAAGGGTTAAAGACATACCATGTCAATGAGCGATACGATACAGTAAAACCTCTCTAAACCGCACATTAACATTAGTATCCATGCCAGGCTGTAAGACATGTGGCGGCTTTGTGCATGACTTTTACCCCAATTAAGCAGTTGCCTGCTTAAAAAGACCTAAATTCTTTATTAAAACTCCGGCTTAGAGAGGCTTTACTTAAGTTGCATTGTACAATGGAACCCCTCCAATGCGACCACTAAAAAGAGTCTGGGTCTGAAAGCCAGGCGGTGGCTTAATTCAGGACAAAAATAATGCAGGAAGCTCCCATAGGAGCTTTCTGCATTACTTTCGTATTGCATTAAGTAACCATCTGCATTAAACACCGTCCATGTTTATCTATTAAGTAGTCTCATTATAGCAGCTCTGTCGTAAATTTATAAATGTATGGCAATCAAGACAAAAATCATTTGTGCATAAGTCCACATCAAATTAACAGTGGCAAGTACCATTGTAAGCATTTGCAATAAAAGTGAATTACAGAAAATATAATAAAAAAAAAACACCCAGATAAATGCACAAAAAACAGGACCGGTTTTGTGTGTGTATGTAGTTAAATTTATCATTTGACTTCCTTCGGAGTTACAGTTGTTAAAAGATGTGTTTGGTTTAAGTCAATACTATTGTTTTGATGTTAATGGTCTTCAAAACATTTCTTTTCATTGACTGATGTCGGGTTGGACTTTTTTATATCGATCATTTTCAATTGTGAATGTAATTGAATGATAATCTTACCATAGGCAAAGCTATTCTCAACTTGCAATCAGTTTTGATAGTGTTTATCTAATTCGAATATAATAAATAATCTGCAAAATCGTTGTTTTGGCGATCCGCCGAATCTTGCGCGCCAATTGTGCTCATATAAGTGATTATCATATAAACGTTTCTTAAATCTTCACTCCGTAAATACGTCATTCTGTGCCTTGCAAACAGAGAAGACCACGATCAGACGGTTCATATAAAAACTGTCTGATCAGGGTATGCTCTGTTTGATTATGATATAATATAGATATAAATCTGCAGTTTCTGTCATGACCAAACCTTCCGTTGTCAGTGTGCTATTGTAACCATGAATATAATTGATATTGATGATGACAGATCAAACAACTGCGATAGGAGCTGTCTGATCAATGTCTACTCTCTTTGCTATGAAATAATAGAGATCTGATTCTAAAGTGTTCACCCATGGTCAAATGCCTTTGTTCATGATGACATTATCAAACTCAAGCAATTAATGTACACATATACGTTCGTTGTTTCTTGTTCATCAGTGAAAGGGTTAAAACTAAACAAAATATATTTACTCTGATTATGGTCTGATTCAGGTAGGAAACATAAGACAAGGTACGTACAGGGGCTGTGGATAAGTTGCAGATACGATGTTTACCAGAACTGTAGATTAGATGCACCCCATGGTTGTAGATTAGCTGTGCGATACGGCTGTAGATAATGTGTGTACACAAGTTGTGAGTAGGGCTCGTACTAGAGGTGTAGATAGGCGCCGTACTAGAGCTGTGATGTGAATAAGGTGCGTTCCATGACTGTAGATAAGATGCGTTCTATGGCTGTAGAAAAGATACGTACTAGTGCTGTAGATAAGGTGCATATTAGAGCTGCAAATAAGGTGCGTGCTATATCTGAAAATAAGGTGCCTACTAGAGCTATAAAATAGGTGCGTACTAATGCAGTAGAAAAGGTGCCTACCAGAGCTCTAGATAAGCTGCGTACTAGTCAGTAGATAAGGTGCGTTCTATGGCTATAGATAAGGTTCGTACTAGGGCTCTAGATAAGATGCGATTCATTAGACTCGCTTCGGAGAGGTGATTTTAATAAGATGCCGCAAGATAGAGTTAGGCGGAGAAATATAAAAAATATTTTATTTAGCTAAAAAACATATACATACATGTATGTATATGTCCCTGTTTAGATGTTCTTTTTTTACATGTCATTATAATAATGATCTAATGAATAATCATTATGTCATTATACCGGTATCTTACATGACTGTTCAAGAAGTGAAGAGTTAATTAAGACTCTGACCGATATATAACTGCAATGCTCTATGGAAATTCACACTAGTTAACAGCCTGAAAACTAACTCAGAAAATATACTTCTTATAGACAGTGTTCAGGCCCTAATTATGTTGCCAGAGGCATCGTCTGTTCTTATCCAATAGCAGCAAATGTAAGACTTTCAACTGTACATCAGTCGTGTCGTTTCTGGACATTCCATCTTCGATAATAAGCTCTTCAGTCAAAGCCTTAGACAGAAAACTATACCATAGCGCACATAAGTGTTCTCAACAACATTTCAACAAGAACAGTCTGACTTGGTATATAAAAGGGATCTGCATGTTTTCCTTCCAGTTCTTAATTATAGACGGAGAATATATTACATAAAAAGTACTTTGAAAAGTATCAACATCTTCCTTGTACCTTAACCCATCGACTCCCTTATTATTTAAACCCGCCCAGATCTTACTTGGGACCGATCCATTGTTTATATGGAGTGGGGCATAACAAACACAACATTTGCTGGTATAAATATTAATAAGTTCAGCAAACATCGCAGACCCTGGTCAGATCCTGGTCTGTTTGACACTCAGTCAATAGTTTCTCTTTTATATAAATCGAAAACTCTCGAACATACCCATTAAACATCAATAACAATGCAGAAAAGAGATGTTTCGAAACACATACATGTCCCTAGTGGCATCCAGTCTATGAATTTGACATTTGACCTTGGCGTAAGACCTTGACCTTGTCTAATTATCACGATCAACCTCCCTACCAAATAGTAGAGTACATGCATAGGTAATCAAAGCGTTGCAGGCGCTGCAGTATTCTTTGCATGGGATCAATGTGTTGAAAATCAAATTTCTGATATCGAATAAGTGCGCTTTGGCATGAAATTGCGTGTCTATAAGGGAAAGGATTAACACTCTTTCAGTGGGTAATTAATTCAGTGAGTAACACTTCAGCCGTTTCCCGTCATGCTTATTATCAAACTGACCACTCGCAGTTAATGGGCGTGATTACCAAATCGCTTGCATAAGGTCACCCGACGCGCACTTCTTTATTCGTTGAGTAACTGCCTCTGGGAGAATACTTTCATTCTTATTTTGGTCACGTAATTTTGTCATATGATTGATATTTATATATTCGTGCGCCCTTCTTACATATTGCTATATTTTGTGGATTTTTTGCACATACTAAACCAAAGCTAATGTTACGAAGCATGTTCATGTCAGAAATAGTATACCATGATTGTTTCCGGATGTCATGTTATTAAACGCCTTTGTATCCATCGAATGCAGGTCAATAAATTGCACTAGACTGCTATGCGGAATGGCAGTTGTCAGGTAGGCAGCTTTACTATGGGTTCGATGGTGGAAAGCAACCTATGTATGCGTTGCTTACGCAAATAATACAAAAAGGCAGTGCCGATGATTTTATCCGAAACCATTTAGTCGATCGATCGACCAACTGGCATATACAAAGCATCACAGTCGAACCTGTCTTAACCCTTCTTCACAAAGAGGTCTACGTACCTACGCATTACCTCTTACATGAATATCATATTACACATATTACAGTTTCTCTTTTCTTGCTCATGTTCTTAATTACACATTGCTATACATGAACAAGAATGTGAAAATCTTATGTTGTATATACACATTTGTACAAATACTTATTTTGTTTACAAACATGGCCATGTAAAATTATTAACCCTTTGCCTGTTACATATTGATGTTAGAAATCATATCATCATGAATATTTATAAGCTGAATTCTTATAATGGTAAATGTATACAGGAACGTTTTGGAAACGGAAGAAACTGTGCATTCATATCTATTGTGATAGCATAAGCAAACAGAGCAGACCCTGATCAGACGGTCCCTACAGGAGCCGTCTGAGCTAGGTCTACTCTGATTGAAAATGCGACAAAAGGTGTTTATTTGAGGGAAAGAGTTAAGTACCAAGTTAATGTTACTTCCTCGGCAAGACTGGACAATTCCATTTCAAGCTGTAATGCTGATGCAAACATTTCTAAATCTAACTAAATTTATAGCACTATATCATTTGGTAAGAAATGTTTTTTTCCTCCAGGAATATATTCCCCTGTTTAGCATACGGTTACTATATAAATATTTCTTTTGAACTCTGTTGCTACCAATGTCGCATCTGTAATAACCTATGTAAACAGTCTGGATCCAGATGAGCGTCTCATCAGGATCCAAACTGTTTGTTACTGTGACTATGTTTTCGAAACAAAAATAAGATTTCTAAAAAAAATTAATAAAAAATTGTAGCAGACGACAAAGTTAGAAAACGGCAAACTTTGGCAGCGAAAGAGTTGAAGGTCATATGGCCATTTCATAGAAATTACAGAAATGTTTACTAGTGATCAGCTTTCACTGGAGAATGTCCTTTTTCAAATGACGTCAATAACAATGTATGATAGTAAAAACTTGATAGTTTGAAGTTTTAGTAATCGAGGTTAGGTTTAATAGTTTAAAATAAAATTGAGAATTACTTAGGCAGGTGACTGCTTAACCCAGTCCCTCATATGTTTTTTTTAGACCCAACCTCTCTGAATAAATCTACCCAAAAGGAGCATTAATTAGAGAAAAAGGATTTTTTTAGAATTTTGTAGTTCTGAAACCATTGTGATAAATAGAGCGTTTGCTCCTTAGGAGCAAATGCTCTATTTATCACATATTTTTTTCAAAAAGTGACTTACTGAGGAATAGAAAGTCGTATTTATGGAGGAAACGGTTAATACAGGGTTAAATTCCTAATGGAACTTTCTGCACTACGTTCACCCTGCATTAAACTGCCATCGTTTGTAAAGACATACAAGGTTGTGTATACTCCTATGGGAGCAGTCTGATTAGGGTCTGCTCTGTTTTCCTTTGACATGTTACACATCTGATTAAACAGTTTTTGTCAAAGCAAAACGTTTCATTGGAATGGTTGCAATATACTTCAGCAAATAAATATCCATGATATTTTTATTATTTGTTACATGAATACTGAACAGGGAAAGGATTAACTGAAATTCTATAATGGCATAAGAACACTAGAAAGTTTAGGAATTGCAGAAATTGTAAAATCAGATCTGTATTGTTCCATCAGGCGTTCAGTCCATAGACGCCTATGCAAACGGAGTAGACCAAGACAGCGTCTATAACAGTACCCTGATGTAACAATGCAGGTCTGATTTTACCTGTTCTACAATTCCTAAACATTCTAGTGTTCTTATGCCATTATAGAATTTCAGTTAACCGATAGTTAAATGTTTGAAAACACAAACACTCGATACCGACGTGCGTAACTCTTCGGGTGTGAGAAACGAGTGCCCTGATATTTGCAAACAATTTAGCCCCAGATCAGAGGGCTCCTAGAGAAGGTATCTGACCAGGGTCTGCACTGTTTGTCATTCAAAATCATCTCACTAATTCTACCCTTTCTACTGAATGGATTCTATTGTTAAGCCATGATGGATCCTTCCACTTTGAAAATTAAATATTAAAACGGTTAATACGAAAAAGGAGAAGTATTTCCAGTGTACAAGAACAAACATGTTTGACGTATGTGTTGCCAGGTAACAGTTATCAATAAACTTATTTCCAATTCGAGCAGTGACTGAAATACATGTTTTTTTCTAATCTTGCGGCTTAATAAATCTTCTGTTACTGAAAACATTGAATAAATAAGGAAATTCATTTCTCTTTTGATAGTTTAAGAAACTTTTTCTGATATTTAGTTTTTATTTTGGACACGCAAACGTGGTGTCTTTAAAGAACTATATTTGATTTGTAAATGTGAATGATTTAGCCTGTATTCTAATGAAATCATCCAATGTGTATTTTAATGTGTCTAACATTCCCTAAACCATACCCTGTTCTACGTTTATTTCACTTTCAATACCTACTGAATATTCATGGACAAAATAGTTATAATGAAATATGGAAGGTGAAACATTGCAGCCATTTTAGAGAGTAAGAAACAGATTTTATCAAATTCCAATAGCAAGGATAGCAGACCCTGATCAGACGGCTCCTATAGGATAGATAGATCTTTATAAAAAATGGAAACGATTTAGCCTGTATGTTAGTGAAATCGTCCAATATGTATTTCTAATGTATCTAATCTTTATTATATCGGTGTGTCTATGGAAGGAGTTTCCCGATGTAATCTTTAGAAAATAAATGATTCACGAACAGTACATACCCTGATCAAAGGGCTCCTTCGGCAATATTCTCGTCTTGGTCTATATGGTTTGCCCATGTCCATTACGGGGAACTAAGCACATGTCGTTTACCTCATGAATGTTAGTGTTTACTTCATAAATATTCATGTAAGAAATACCTGCAATGCCAGTCCATTCAGTATAAAATGGTACAATTTGCGAGAGGGGTTTGAGTGAAAAACAGCAGAGACCCTGGTCGATGGGCTCCTAGTTCAGCCCTCTTTTCTGGGTATACAAAGAGAGTTTACAAGATTCTATACACACGTGTCCTGCAGTTAAGGGGTTAAGGAAGCTTTAGTACGCACCAAAACAAATACCTGGATCATTTGCTTTCACTCAAGTGAGCAAATTATATGGTTTCCAAAGATGTTTTACCCACAGGTGCCAGGCGCGTGACAGTTTCACAAAAGCTACCGATAGACATCTTCAAATACGTTTAACCCTTTCGCTGCTAATGCCGGATCTGTGATTACATATGCAAACAGTTTGGATCCAGATGAAACGCCGAGTAACTCGGCGTCTCATCAGGAACCAAACTGTTTGTTGCTGTTACTATGTTTTTGAAACAAAAATGAAGAAAATGAAAATTTGTAGCAGACGTCAAAGTTAGTAGACGACAGGGTTAAACATCATACTTTGACAGCAGCCAAAAACGTTTTGATATTCTTTTCGTACAGTATTATACTATGTAGAGGTGTGATCCAAAATGGCAGAAAAAATGCACCAACTACATTCAACGTCTTGTTATGACGTCAACTTCCGATCAATTTCAATCAAATGTGATTAATTACACGCGGAAAGGTCCAGTCTTACACACCACTGATGGCCGATCATAGGCCGAAAAAGTACTGCACTGAGACGATAAACTCCAACTTAGCTTTAGTCTATCAAGTCGCTACCGACTCATACATGTACATTTTCACGACTGGTGGCATCGAAAGTCACACTGAATCTCATACATGTAATATGGCCTGTTTCCACTCTCCTTCAATAAATCTAAACATAAAAATAAAACTTACCGTCGATGTCAACCACAACTGGAGATTTTCCGGAGCGACTCGCGGCTGTCAACATACTTACATGTATACATGTGTCGGTAGCGAACTCGGTCGACTAAAGCTAAGACAGAGTTTATCGTCTCAGTACAGTAATTTTTCGGCCAATGATCGGCCTTCAATGGTGTGTATTTCAAAGATTGGACATTTAGGCGTGTAATTATTCATATTTGATTGAAATCGAGCGGATTTGACGTCGTAACATGACGTGGAATATAGTTGGTGCAATTTTTCTGCCATTAAGTTACACACCTTTACATGGTAGTATACTATACGAAAAAGGTTGGGGGGGTTTTCAAAACTTTTTTCTGTCAAAGTATGATGTCTAATCGTATTTGAAGATGTATGTCAGTAGTATTTATGAAATGGTCGCGCGTCTGGTACCTGTGGTTTTACCATTAGATGTTGACCCTTTCCCTGATGAATATTCGTGTAAGAATTAATGACATCGTGCATAGTTATTAGCTGTATTTTATTTTATTTCATTTAGCCTATTATTAAGACGGCTCCTATAGAACCGTTTAATCTAGAGTTATTTGCAAAGACGTGAATATGCGAATGTATGAAACAGTTGTTCTAAAAAATGATGGTAACATTATATTGAAACATTTCCTTCGTGCGATATAATTCTAGTGTCTTATTGACCGGTCCAATTTCTAATTGCAACACTTATTTCTAATAATCAAATCTGCAACCCGTTTGTATTAAAATATTTCGTTACAATGGCGAAATGCGACAAATAAATTGAATAATTGCAAAGGATTAAAAAAAAAAAAAAGTGAAGTTCCTGATCAGACGCCGTCTTATAAAGGCAGCGTTTATTCTGGGACTGCACTATCTGTCGTGGTGCATTTCTAAAAGCGATGTTGGCGGTGAAAGAGTTAGTATTTTTCAGTAAAGTTGTGTGCAACCTTAACACCATCAACGAATAACCCTACAACTCATCAGGATACACAATGCGTGTTACTCTTGTTCTGTTTTTGAAGAGAATTGGTAGAAAATAATTTCTTTAGGAGCTGTAGCAAACGGCAAAGTTTACAGACAATTACTGGACATGCGAAAAATTAAACAGTCATCTGCGTCCCAAGCCTAATGTTTATTCATAAAACGCGTCTTCCACATCGGAGTCTGTTGTACTTTATTTAAAGACATTACTGTCAATACAATGGTAGATTTATTATATCATTGTTTAATTCACCGTAAACGTATTTATTTAAGTCTCGAATTCAAATAGGCAGCATTAAGTCCATTACGTCACCAGCATTGGGGCTTAATGAAATTGTCCTTGTATGGTCAACTCTATGTGCGTATTTATTAAGTCAGAGAACTGATGTTTAATTATTTGACTTCGTGATGACCGATACAAACAGCTCGTGTCCATATGAGATACCGAGAGACCGACGGTCTCATTAGGATCCAAAATGTATGATACTCTGGCAGAAGTTTGAAAAATTAATTTCCACAAGTGCGACAGGCGACAATTGTTGCGGACAAAATTTATATTTAGCACGCGGTGTTACCAAACATGAGCCAAAAACCCTTAAATTTGGTTAAAGCAGTTGTGTCCTCCGAATTATTGGTAACTATTAACCCTTTCCCGCATAAAAAAGTCTTTTCACGTATTTGCAAACAGAGTAAAATAAGATCAGACGGCTTCTACAGGAGCCGTCTGATCAGGGTCTACTCAGTTTGCTCATGAAATTATAATAGATCTGACTACAGTTTCTACCAATACCAAAACTCCTGTGTAAGTATGCCATTATAAAAAAAACACCAAAAAAAATGACCACGACGTCGTTGTTTTATGCGTGAATATTGATCAGAGAAAAATTAAAAGCCAAACTGTGAACGATATACAACGATGAAAGCGACCATTGTTGGGGGTCTGGAGGACAGAATGTAGCTTAATGTTGTGAAACCAAATGCCAAAGCATGTGGATCTTTTTATTATTATCATCAGCTTGTATTAATCAATCTCCAGTTTTAAACCTGTATCCCATTACCTAGTACACGTTTATACGCTTTGGCAAACAGGGTAGACCCAGATCAGGGTCGGGTCGGTTTGCTATGAAATAATATAGATCATATTCTACACTTTCTGCTATTGCAAAAAAATCTATTGCTCATAATTTCACTAAACAAATATAGGAGCTGCCTGGTCTGGGTTTGCAAAGGTATAAAGATGCGCATCTATCATCTAAATAATTAATGAATTAACCTGGGTCGCCACTCAATGAAATATAGCTGTCTTGAAAAACAGGCGGGAGCCTAATGCAGAATGGTAACGATGGTGGCTTACGAGGAAAGACTATACAGTTGTAGATTAGAAATGACTGTGACATTCTGTAAAATGTTTTTTAGTTGTACACAAAGTCGATTCCTCTGGTGCCATTGAATTGAGTATCAACAAAATAATATGTGGCTGAAGAATTAACCCTTTCCCTCATTTAAATGCTTTTTTTCAAACATTTGGAAACAGATAAGATCCAGATCAGACGACTCCTGTAGGAACCGTCTGACCACGATCTACTCTGTTTACTTATGAATTTAAAATAAATCTGACTAGTTTCTACGAAAATACCTTGTGTACATATGCCATCATTAAAATTCAGCCTATAAATGTATGAAATAATGACATTGTGAATTTTAATTACCTGAACACGTGACGTTTTTCTTTCCTTGACAGAAACTGTAGACTCGTGTTTATATCATTTCATTTGCAAACAGAGCAGACCCTGACCAGGCGGCTCCTATAGAAGCAGTATTGTCTGGATCTACTCTGTTTGCTAAGACGTTCAAATGGTTTAAATGACTAAATGTCCATAGTTGCTCTATCTTGCAAATTGCGGACGGTATATGTATATGTTTACCTCTTTAAACCCAATAGTATACAACATCAACTCGTCCGAATTGGATTTTTGAACATGTCATTTTTTCATTTGGGGGTTCCCGTTTGTCTGTATGGCCCATGTTTGGGTACCCCAGGTCTTGTTTGCCTGTATGGCCCATGTTTGGGTACCCAATGTCTTGTTTTCCTATATGGCCCATGTTTGGGTACCCCAGGTCTTGTTTGCCTGTATGGCCCATGTTTGGGTACCCAATGTCTTGTTTGCCTGTATGGCCCATGTTTGGGTACCCCAGGTCTTGTTTGCCTGTATGACCTATGTTTTGGGTACCCAATGTCTTGATTGCCTGTATGGCCCAAGTTTGGGTACCCAGGTCTTGTTTGCCTGTATGGCCCATGTTTGGGTACCCCAGGTATTGTTTGCATGTATGGCCCATGTTTGGGGTACCCCAGATCTTGTTTGCCTGTATGGCCCATGTTTGGGTCCACGCGAGTGTATGGATTAACCCTTTCCCTATTCTATGTTTATTCCGATTCCAATACCTACTGAATATTCATAATGATATATAGAAAGTGGAATATTGTAGCCATTTTAGAAAACAAAGAAACATATCTATCAAGCCTCATCAGCAAATAGAGCAGACCCTGATCAGACGGGGCTCATACAGGAGCCGTTTGATCTAGGTCTACCCTGTTTGCAAATGCGGAATAAGTTTAAATGAAAGGAAGGGTTAACATTTTCACGCATTTGCAAACAGACAAGACCCGGATCAGACGGCTCCTGTATTTTGTGAAACTGAGAGAGTAAACAGCTTCTGTATGAGCTGTTGGATCAGGGTCTGTGTTGGATCAGGGTCTGCTCTGTTTACTTATGGAACTACGGTAACACCTCTCTATAACGACCACTAAAGTACATCAAGTATTTTGTGTTAAAGGCAGGTGGCTGCTTAAAGCAAGGTGAAAGTAAAACAGAACGTTCCTATAGGAGCGTTCTGTTTTACTTTCATTTTGTTTTAAGCAGCCACTTGCCCTAAATACCAACTAATTAACACAATTTAGTGGCCGTTATAGAAAGGTTTTACTGTATATACAGATGAGCCTACAGTTTCTGCTATGGCCACACTTTTCATATAAAATTATTCTATTGCATGTATTCCAATGGATATTGAAAAATATTTTCCAATTAATATTCATAGTATAAATATTCATGAGGTAAATGGTTAAAACGCACTATCGACTGAATTGTTTCTTCCACAGTGTCAGCCGTTAGATACCGATATCTGATGTCTGCTGGTGAAAAGGCAAGGGCAGCTCCAAATGTAAAACAATTGAAATCGGTTTGTTTAGGTCGAGGGCCATTTCCTTCATATAAAGGCCTTTGTACGGCTGTGAAAGGAACCGTCTGATCAGGGTATACCCTGTTTGCTCATGAAATTATAGATAAGATCCTACAGTGTTTGACCAAGTCAACAATTCCTTTATAATGTTTACCTTATAAACATTAACCCATTCCCTCATAGGCTATTTTTAGATCCAACTTCTTTGAATAAATCTACCGAAAAGGAGCATTAACTAGAGAAAAGAAAAAAAATAGAATCTGTAGTTCTGAAACCATTGTGATAAATAGAGCATTTGTTCATTAGGAGCAAATGCTCTATTTATCACAATGGTTTCAAGAAGTGACTTTTACAGATGGGTAGAAAAGCGTATTTATGGAGGAAAGGGTTTAGTTAATAAGTATCCATGACGTGAATTGCATACACGTTCACCAGGGAAAGGGTTAAAGCGGCAGATATGCGGGGGCGCTCTTCAAGATTGAAACCAAGTGTTGCTAGATTTTGATCTTTATAATGATCTGAGAGAAACCATATTTGTCAAAGCCTCTTATGTCAGTTTTGTTAACCTTTCAAAACAGTATAAGCTGGGTTTTCTTTACCATCAGAGATGGTAAGGCTATGTGATAAACACTGCTTTAATGTTTTACAACGGGGTGTTTTTGTATTTGTAAACATTCTGAGAGTTATATATATTATCCATTGCCCCTCTGTGATAAGAAAGTCGGCGGTTTTTAAGGACATATTCGGATACCTTAAATATTTATCTACCTGAATCTATATGAACTGTTGGAAAATGGAATGTAAGCCATATTTGTTTATGACTATGTGTACAATTTTTGGAGTTAATTGAGTTATAGTTATACGAAACATAAGCAGAATATAAACATTAAGAGAGAAAAGGCCGTTTGGTTTTAACCCACACATAGGATTTCAAAATCGGCCAGTTTTCATAATCCCTCATTGGAAAGAATCGAACAGTCTGTTTCGTAACAGTTGTTGTAGTAGAAGAACAATAAGTAATAGTAGTAGTAGCAGCAGCAATATTAGTAGTAGCAGCAGCAGTCGTAGTAGTCGTAGTAGTAGTAGTGGTGGTGGTGGTAATAGTAGTAGTAGTAGTAGTAGCAACAGGAGTAGCAGCAGCAACAACAGTAGTAGTAGTAGTAGTATTGTTATTTTTACAAACCCATTTGTCGCAGTTTGCCATCTGCTATAACGGTGTCAGCCTGGTGTGTTTTGATACGCAATTTAATACAAACTGGACAATTTCACTAGTCCACAGCTCCCCTAAAACACGATTCCAGCAATAAATGTGATATCACTGTGAGTGTCCATCATAAAGCACCGAGGCATAGATTTTTCGCGACCACACTATTTCCCCAATCATAATTACAAACTGAAGTACGCATAAGTTATTCCAGGGTCTGGCACTGGTTACTCATTTTTTTCCCAATATAGCACATAGATCTGAAATAAATTGAACAAAACTGTATGTTTTCCTAACCAGATGCTCATGTAGTTTACATAGACTATGAAATACATTCTTAAGCACAAATGACTTCTTACCAGATTAGTGCAAACATTCGGCACTTCAGTGTCAAAACTGGGTTGAAATCAAACTAGTATCTGTTGCAATCTGTTCTTTGCTTTAAGGTCTACGTTAGGTTGACATCAAACTCCCATCTGTTGGAAGCTGTTCTCATTCTCGTTTCGTTGAAACTTTTCAGAAACTTTTGACCGACTACCGGAAAACTTAGATGCTAATGAGACAGTGAGTTATTGTTTCTCGTTTGTATCCACGTTATTTACAATATGTAATTTTAGAGATCCAGATAAAAAATGTGTAAATTAAAACATTTTCAGGAATAACTTCCAAGTTTATTTCTACACCAAACCCTATGTTGTGACCACTCTTTAGAATCATCTCTTCGAGACGAGTCTAAAGAGTGGTCACAACATAGTGTTTGGTGGAGATGAGACGATTTTAGTATTTGGTACGCGCCTTTCTGTGTTGTTTCTCTGATGCAAGTCATGTCGGGCTTAATAACAGGATAAGTGTAAAAGTACAACTAACATTGTCAAGCATTTACGAACTAGATCAAATCCGAGTTATTCGACGTTTCTCTTGGATACAAACAAATTCTAATTTGATGCATGTGGAACAGCTTTAGCCCTTTCCCTCATATAAACGGTTTTAAGCATATTTAAAGACAGAGTAGACACAGACTAGACAATTCCTATAGGAGCAGTCTGGTCAGGATCTGCTCTGTTTGCTTATGGAATAATATAGATCTGATTCATAGCCAAAACTTACTTTGTAAATGTGGAATTTTATAATAATTTATTCATGCACTAATACGTTCTTAAATTCAAAATAGATATTTATCACATAACCTGCGGTGTGGGAGTGTCGAAACAGAGTGTCGTAATCCGAGGAAATGCAATAGTGTATTTTAGTGAAATTAGTAGTTTGAATCCGGCTGTACATGTATATAGCACTTTTAATGGTTGTGTGATAAGAATATTCATTACAAATTGTTCTTATGACACTCGTTTATTATAATGAACATGACACTCCCTAAAGCGACTGTCATATCATTGTAGTAAACTCGATTCATAAATTCAATTTCTAATGAACTTTCATATAAGATGCTCTATATATTAATGGAGGAAAGTGTTAATATTTTTATGTTTTGTGTCTGTGACGAACTCATTGTGACAAGTTCAGGCGTACTTTAACCTTACGCACTCTTAGCAAATGTTGTCTGCAAATAGTGCCGTCTGCTTCAGGACTAACAGCAAATTGTATTCTAACAATTCTTGCGAGAACGTTATAAGAGTGACAAACAGTTTGTAGTTTGCACCCTGGTAGGACGCCAAGTTACTTGGCATCTAATCTGGACTCAAACCCGGTTGTCATGGTAATCATGAATTCGCCGGTCGAGTGCTGGAGATGAAGTATCGTTTATCACTAGTACTTACATCCTTAGAGGACATGTGTGGTCATCGAAGGACACATGAATATAAAGTATGCTCAACTTAAGCTTAAACCCATTATCTGAGGTAAAACGCTTTTACATGCCTTTGTAAACGCAGTGGAAAGATGATATGTGTTATAAACAAAACAGCATAAAAAATTGAGTATGCCTTTGCAAACAGAGTAGACCCAGATCAGTTGTTAGACATTCCATATAATATTTTAAAGACATTGAAACTAAAAGCGGACGACAATGTTTTGCAGACAAAACTTATTTGGTGCCATAGGAGTACAAGAGTTAAACTGACCACGATATATCGTTGACATCGTAAGACCGAATATAATACGCAAACAGCGCAAACTCACTGGTCTGATGTTTTGCAACATCCGAGTGAATTTCAAATAAAACAAAGATTAGAAAACAAAGAAAACATAGTGGACCCAAATCAGACAGCTCCTGTAAGAGCTGTCTGATTAGGGTTTGTTCTGTTTGATTGTTGAATTATGTAGAGCTTATTCTATAGTTTCTGCCTTGGTAAAAAAGTCCCAAGATCATATACTATTGTAAATATAAACTGCCAAACAGTATTCGTTTTGTCATAAATTCTCACATGAGTAGTCATGTTGTAGGCTGAAGTGTTAGCTCCATGACGTAAGTCTCAATCTGATGGCTAGAAGAATCGTACCAGTAAATGTTTCAGATAATGACACTTTCTAGCGACCAAGTCAACGAGCAAACCTGTAACTGCAATACATGTGACAAAACAGTGATGACACATTTGCAAACGGTTTAGATCCAGGGTCCATGCTTATAAAGTTTTTTAGTTCGAGTCTGTTCTCAAGCTTTTGATTGGCCAAAGGCTCAAATCTGACCAATCAAAAACTTGAGAACGAACTCAGACTCAACTAAAAGTTTTATAAGCAGATCTGTTTATTAGATCCCGAATTACTCGATATCTTATCTAGGTCTATATTGTTTGATCATTAATTTGGAATAAATGGCAGAAAAACGTTGTCAGAATTAAAGAAGAGGACACTTTTACAAATGCGTATTAGAAATTAACCCATTTGCGCCCATTGGATTCTTCCATGTTTATATATTGGATTAGTCCATATTTTATCTAAGAGATGACTGGCCTAAATTTTCATTTTCGTTAAAAGATGTTTTATTTACATTCCTATCAGCAAACAGTTTAGAGTCTGATCAGAGTCTACACTGTTTGCCTATATCCCATATATGTGACCGTGGGCACAAATGGGTTAAAGAATAGCAAATGTAAGTTTGGCTTATCCTTTGAAACGTCAAAATCAACAGTTTTATTCATCGTGTCATATACCTTGGGATACATCATACATGTTTCATCTTCATACGCAGCCCATGTTATAACCATGAACTTCTTTTGCACAACAACTGCATCTATCCTTTTCCCTGTTCAATATTCATGTAAGAAATAATGACATCGTGAATGTCTATTAGCTAAATAATGACATCGTGAACATCTATTAGCTAAATAATGACAAAGTGAATATCTATTAGCTAAATAATGACATCGTGAACATCTATTAGCTAAATAATGACATCATTAATATAGCTAAATAATGACATTGTGAATATCTATTAGCTAAATAATGACATTGTGAATATATAGCTAAATAATGACATTGTGAATATCTATTAGCTAAATAATGACAAAGTGAATATCTATAGCTTAATAATGACAAAGTGAATATATATTAGCTAAATAATGACATCGTGAATATCTATTAGCTAAATAATGACATCATGAATATCTTTAAGCTAAATAACGACATCGTGAATATCTATTAGCTAAATAATGACAGTGTGGATATCTCTTAGCTAAATAATGACAAAGTGAATATCTATTAGCTAAATAATGACATCGTGAATAGATATTAGCTAAATAATGACAAAGTGAATATCTATTAGCTAAATAATGACATCGTGAATATCTATTAGCTAAATAATGACATTGTGAATATCTATTAGCTAAATAATGACAAAGTGAATATCTATTAGCTAAATAATGACATCGTGAATAGATATTAGCTAAATAATGACATCGTGAATATCTATTAGGTAAAGCTATAAGCTTACTGTAGATTACCTTTGTGATAGTGTAACATCACATCTATATAAATCCAATAAGCAAACAGGGCAGACCCTTATCAGGCGCCGTCTCATCTGAGCCAGATTGTTTGCAAAGGTATGAAAATGCGTTTATAACATAACTCGTGGCTTCAGCGTGACGTAACACTATCATTTATTTTTTGATATTCACGGGCATATATTCACTAGTGAATAACATTCGAACGCCCGAACTGTATCCATACGCGCTGTCAAAACAAACAAACTGGCGGACGGTGACCTACCTGTCAACGATTGAGTCACGATAGATGGCAAAGGACTGTTGGCACATGCGCCTTAATTTCGATAAAATAATACAAATTGTAATCGCTGTCAGTAATTATCTACAAAATGTATGCCAAAAAAGACCTACCAGCTACTCTGACCCATACAATCCATTCTACATAGAAAATGCCTCCATAACTTTGCATTTTCTTCACCGCATGTCCTTTTGTTTGTGCAGATTTCTACTCATAAAAATATCTCGTCAATCAACAACTATAGTCATCTGAATCCAGCACAGCACAAACATATTTCAAATATGCTATACTCAGCTGATCGCGAAAATCTTCCTCCTGTTCCAACACAGTTTATGCAGCAGGTCGTACTGAATCTTTTGTCCATTTCAAACATTTTCACTGAACTTGAATCGAGATGTTTTTCTCGGTGGAAATGTCCATATCCATGTGTATACACACTGATGAAGGGCTTAATATACCAAAACGAAGGCGCATTTTGAATCCCTTTGACAGTAAGTGTCAGACGTGTTGGCGACTGTATGTGGTTCTTCATTTAAATGGCGCACTTTACATAGACACATGTTGTGTACAATGACGTCATAATGTGACGTGTTTGTAACTATGTATGTCAAAACTGTAACTCAAAATTTATTTTGACGTGTTTCTGTATGTTTTTGTATCATAAACTATCACAGTTAAATTGAACACCAGCAAGAGAGGTCTGAATTAGATCCTGGTTGATATGACAGTAAGTAAATAAAAAAGTTGGAAATTTTGGACCTGCTTTGTCCCAGTTACCTAGCGAACCTAATAACACCTTTCATTCATCATTTCTATATGTAAGGAGAATTTATAACAATCCACGTTACTGCTGAAATATTGGCTGCAAATAACATTTGTGTGTGTTTTGTTATAAATAGAATCTTGCATTCGTGTTCATGATTATTGGGGATATCCGCCAGTTCGGTTTGACGGTTTGGTTACAATTCTGAAAAGGAATTTTGTAAATTCTACAAACTGTATGCAGTAGAACCTCTCTAAGGCGATTACAATCAAAATAGTCTAAAGAAGCAAGTCGATGCTCTATAATGCAGATCAGAAGTAATCATGGTAATGCAGAAAGCTTATATTCAAATTTCTGTCCAGCTCTTGATCTGTATTTATCTACCATTTAAGTCACAACTTTAGTTACTAGTACCTCGAAAGCCGCTCAACTTGACCCACAGGAGCGGAGCTTTAACCGGAGGACGCCACCCGGGCGCCATGGAATAACACCCTATGAATGGATACGTCAAAATATTTATTTGTCAAAAAACGGTTTTTGACGTCACCCGAGGATCAAAATAATTTTCCCCGTTTCTGGACAGCCTCTTCATAAAGTACGTAGTTCGTCGATATCCCCTCATTTTTTGCTATGGATGCCATTATCAAGTCTGCTACTGAGTCTGTCTCAAGCAGCCTAAGATGTTAAGGCCACCAGTCATTTCATCGAATATCGGACCCAGTCTATCAATATTTCTCTTGGGATTGGTTTAAACATATACTGAATATCAAAAATAAACAGATATAGACACGTCACAAGGTGTAAAATGGTATAGAATAATGCTTAGAGGTCCACATAAGTTGCGTAGACTCAAACATGTTCAAGAATTGCTCCATTATTTCTCCACCAAACCCAATGCTGTGACCACTCTATAGAATCGTCTCTTCAAGACGATTCTAAAGAGCTGTCCCAACTCACAACATATGGTTTGGTTGAGAAGTGGTCACAATTCACAACATATGGCTTGGTGGAGAAGTGGTCACAATTCACAACATATGGTTTGGTGGAGAAGTGGTCACAACTCACAAGATATGGTTGAGAAGTGGTCACAACTCACAACATATGGTTTGGTGGAGAAGTGGTCGCAACTCACAAGATATGGTTGAGAAGTGGTCACAACTCACAACATATGGTTTGGTGGAGAAATGGTCACAACTCACAACATATGGTTTGGTGGAGAAGTGGTCGCAACTCACAACATATGGTTTGGTGGAGAAATGGTCACAGCTCACGAGATATGGTTTGGTGGAGAATTTGTCACAACTCACAAGATATGGTTTGTCGGAGAAGTGGTCACAATTTACAACATATGGTTTGATGGAGAAGTGGTGACAATTCACAACATATGGCCTGGTGGAGAAGTTGTCATATGCTTTGGTGGAGATTTAGTCAAAACTCACAAGATATGGTTTGACGGAGAAGTGGTCACAACTCACAACATATGGTTGAGAAGTGGTCACAACTCACAACATATGGTTGAGTAATGGTCACAACTCACAACATATGGTTTGGTGGAGAAGTGGTCACAAATCACAACATATGGTTTGGTGGAGAAATGGTCATATGGTTTGGTGGAGATGTAGTCACAACTCACAACACATGGTTTGATGGAGAAATGGTCATATGGTTTGGTGGAGATGTAGTCACAACTCACAACATATGGTTTGGTTGAGAAATGGTCATATGGTTTGGTGGAGAAGTGGTCACAAATCACAACATATGGTTTGGTGGAGAAATGGGCATATGGTTTGGTGGAGATGTAGTCACAACTCACAACATATGGTTTGGTTGAGAAATGGTCATATTGCTTGGTGGAGATGTAGTCACAGCTCACGATATATGGTTTGGTGGAGATGTGGTCACAACTCACAACATATGGCTTGGTGGAGATGTGGTCACAACTCACAACATATGGTTGAGAAGTGGTCACAACTCACAACATATGGTTTGGTGGAGAAGTGGTCGCAACTCACAAGATATGGTTGAGAAGTGGTCACAACTCACAACATATGGCTAGGTGGAGAAGTGAGGACTTTAGTAAATTAGTATTTGAATACGCATATAGTCTATTGCCCTAATAGTTGGATAGAACGCAACAGTATTAACTTTATGGACAATAAGTCAGATCTACAGTGCCCTGAACATTATTATTTCTGTACATACAGTAAACTCCACCTACACTGGACGTTCAATTTAGTATAAATATCGATACTGGGGACAAGTGGCAGCTTAAAGCGGGGTGACAGTCATGCAGAAAGCTCCTTTATGAGCTTTCTGCATGACTTTCAACATACATTAACCCTTTCGCTGCCAATGCCGGATCTGTGATTACCTATGCAAACAGTTTGGATCCAGATGAGACGCCGAGTAACTCGGCGTCTCATCAGGATCCAAACTGTTTATTACTGTTACTGTTACTATGTTTTTGAAACAAAAATGAAGAAAATCTAAATAATGAAAATGTGTAGCAGACGACAAAGTTAGCAGACGACAGAGTTTGGCAGCGAAAGGGTTAAGCAGACCCGTGTGTAAAAGTATCTAAATTCTTCTCTACTAAATTCCGGTTTAGGGCGATATTACTGTAATTATTTTGAGGTGGTGTTGTAAACGTTTTGTCATTCCCTAGACAAACAGCGAAATAGTTCGTCTTTCGTATGTGATAATGAACTGCGAAACTAACTGTGAACTGAAAGGCTAATAATGTTACAGGGCATCTTTATAAATATCATCCCAGTTAATAAAACCTTCGAGTGAAAACGGGTAATCCTTGCACAAATCGTAGGCTTATTGCTACATTTTGTAATTAACAAAGATTAAGAAAGGCTTGTAAGCATTGTTTATATCATACAAAACCTGTATTGAAATGTAATGTAATTTAATTTACCGTATATCCTCTCTAAAGCAGCCACTTTCTGATTTAACATAGACGTCTTAACAGTAGATGGTTGCTTAATGCAGGACGAAAGCTCATACATGCCGTTTGACCTGCATTAAGCTACCACCTGCCTTGCAGATTCATAATTAGATATCTATTTGATGGCTACTTAAGACAGGATTTACTATGGTTAACCAGACTCCTCGATACAACTGATGCGACTCGCGTGGCATTAGACGTGATTACCGAGGGATTCCGAATGGGTTTTAAAAGCTGCACGGCACTGCTTGACTAGGATTCGTTACTCAGGATTTATTTTTTTGTAGGTGAGGTGGGGTGGGGTGGGGTTAATTTCTCACAGAAAAAGCAAACAGTTAGTATTGGTATTGTAATCTAATCATTTATATGGAGTTCATTCATATTGAAATGCTTAATTTTACTGGAATAATGGCAAGCAGTGCAGAACCTGATCAGAGGGCCCCTTTATGATCTCTCTGATCTGGGTCTACACCTTTTGCAAATGCCAGTGCACTCGTTTCTCGCATTAAAATGATGAATGCATATTGTGAATCTACTTATGTGATTAATCATACTGACAAAAACGTGTCGTGTTGGAAAATAATTTCTAGCCCAACTCCCTTGTTATGTTTTTCCGCTTTTCATCACTGCTCATAAAGTAAATTTCAACAAAGTAGCAAGAAAACTACAAGTCAATATTTGTTTTCTGACGCTCTGTCAAACAATAGCGTGATATCACGAGATATTTGCCTAAGCAATCTTCGGAAATTGGTTTCATCGTTCTTGTATAATCACTGGGCTGAAATCGCCAACACAGCTAAATCGTCAAATACACGCAAGAACACGCACATGCTCGAGCGTGCACATACACGGACGCACACACAAAACGTACACAAATACAGAATTAAACAAACAGAAATGACAAATTCTACTTTCATTTTCCGAAAGGAAGTTGTTAATTCAAAAAAGAAGTTTGTTTCCAAACTGCTGACCTTGCACACTAAGTAATTGTCGTCTGCAAACTTCGTCATATCATTGTTTAAAGTATTTTTTCTCCATTGTTTTTCAAAACCTACGATCAATATGTCAAACAATTTGGATCATGATAAGACGCAGAGTTTGATGGCGTTTCGTCTTGATCAAAACCGTTTGCAACACCAAATGATCTATAGTGTTCCATTAGTTAACACTTTGCACGCTAAGTAATTTTTCGTCTACAATAAGTGTCGTCTGCATCAATTCTTTAACTATTTTTCTCATTTCTTTGCAAAGATATTGTCAAACAATTTGAAACCTTTGCATCATGTCGCGTATCATCTGGATCCAAACTGTTTGTATAGGTAATCACTGTTTTGTCTCTGGCATGCAAGTGCAGTAAAATCTCGATTAAATTCATTTTTGTACAGAAGAATTTAGACCCGTTTAGGCAGGTGTCTGCTTAATGCATAGTGTCTTCATGCTTAATGCATAGTGAAAGTCATGGAGAAAGCTCCTAGAGGAGTTTTCTGCATGACTTTCACCCTGCATTAATTGCCACCTGTCTTAAACATCGTTAGTGATGCATATTTTAGTGTTCGAAAAGTCGAGATTTTACTTTACTGAGTTAGCAGATGAGTACGTCAGTTTTAGACATGTATTGTAATATAAGGATTTTTTCACCCTGGTTGAAACTGCAGACTATGATGTATTTAATTATTCATAAGCAATCAGAGCAGACCCTCATCTGGTCTACTCTGGTGGCATGAAAAGGCGTCTGAGCTATGAACTAGTCAATGACAATGTAACAATACGATCTGCTTCTTTTGTGTTGTAAGAGAAGTGATCCAAAAAAAAGTTCTTACAGAATATCGTCTAAGTTGTCTCCCTTGGAAACAACCCCATCGTATTTATCGCTTATGCCTAGTTTACATTAGTTCACGGCGCCCGTAGACTCGTCGTATAGAGCTCATTTCCGCACGGTCTCCGTACGGAGACAGGCGATCACCGTACGATTTTATAATGGATTCCCGGGCGCCACAGCATCTGCGATTTGCCATTAAAAAAAGGTTAACAAATATTGAAAAACCGCAAGCCCGCAGCCCGTAAACACGAGCTTGCGGGCATCATATACGATCTCCAAATATAAGGCATCGTTCGGAGGCCGCGCGAGGATCGTGCGGCAAACGACCGATATTTAGTAGATATTTAGCAAAGAAATCGTACGGCGATCGTACGGTCATCGCATGGTCACCGAAAGGTTGCCGCTCGGTGTCCGTATAATACCCATGAAATCGTAGGTACATCGCACGGTCATCCTGCAGCAGCATCACAGCGACCGCACGATCGGTTTCGATCGAGATTTCGGATGGGTACATATTTATCTTGACAATGATCGCATTAATAGTTTGTCTAGCTATAGAAGATGGAACAACCCCGGTTGTCTTCGTATGGATGCCACAGAAGCTTCACACGGGCTCCGAACGATTGTCGTATCCAACCGGAGACCGCGCGCTGACTGCACGGAGATCGCACGATCTCCGTACGATCGCCGTTCAGTCATCGTACGGAAAGCCCCGATCGTTTTACACAAATTATCGCACGATGATCGTATACAATGTTATCAAAAACATCGCAGTTCGTAGACTTCTATGATGCAAAATAACGTAGGAAAATCGCAAAGAAATCGTACGATCTCCGTGTGGCAAATTTATACTAGGCATAATAAGCATTCCTTGATGCGTTACAAAAATATTTAAAAGGACCTTTTTGTCATTTGTACACAGGCAGTTGTTTAATGCAGAATGAAAGCAATACATAAAGCTCCCAGTGGAGCTTTCTGTATTTAGTCTGCATTAAGCTTCCATCTGTATTTTGAAAAACATATTTCTTTACTTAATGGTTATTGTGTAGGATTGATCGCTAGCCCCTATCCCCATCCCCACAAAGGAAGACATTATTCAAAAAAGAAACAAGAGGACCATGATGGCCCTGATATCGCTCACCAGACTTTTTCAAAGTTGTCACTTTATGTTTCTATACAAACTGGTCACCCCCTGGGGTGAGGCCAGTTTTGATCCCAGGGGCATAATTTATATAACTTGTGTAGAGAACCTGAACATTATGCTATATGGCTATTATGAAAGCTGAGAACCTTCCAGTTTCAGAGGAGAAGATTTCCAATGTTTTCACTATATGTTTCTATTAAAATCTAGCCACCCTTGGGGCGGGGCCAATTTTGACCCCATGGGCATAACTTATATAAATTTTGTAGAGGACCTGAACATAATGTCATGTCCCAAGTATGAAAGCTGAGAACCAGTATCAGAGAAGATTTTTCAACTTTTCACTATATGTTTCTATTATATAAATATCACATCCTATGGAGAGAGACAGCAAGTACTGTCAACCCGAGGTTGGTTATGTCCACCGAGGCGTTAGCTGTTCAATCTTGACAGAGTCTCCTCCGAAATAGTCGCATAACGCGACATTTCTCAAATATAATAAACAAAAACCAATCAGTTGTCATAATGACGTTTGTTGATCAAATTGCAAGCGTTAGATGACGCCAATCGATGACGTCATCGGATGACGTCACGTACACAATTTAATAAGCGCTCATTGATCTAGATGTTCCGTTCCTATGGTAGCGGGGGACAGTATTTTTCCGACAGTAATTTTTTTCCCGCTGGGCCTGACAGTATTTCTGTCACGGTGGCCTATGGGAAATTAACATTGTAAATGAAATTGAGGTATAATAATGAAAACTGGCCACCCATAGGGCGGGGCTAATTTTGATATCAGGGGCATAATTTATGGAACTTTTGTAGAGGACCTGGACATGATGTTATGTGTCACATATGAAAGCTGAGAACCTTCCAGGTTCAGAGGAAAAGTTTTTCAAAGTTTTCATGTAGATATATGTTTCTATCGAAAACTTGCCACCCCTGGGGCGGGGCCAGTTTTTACCCCAGGGGCTTAATTTATATGATTTTTTTAGAGGACCTGAACATGATGCTATGTGCCAAATATGAAAGCTGGGAATTTTCCATTTTCAGAGGAGAAGATTTTCAAAGTTTTCACTATATGTTTCTATTAAAACCTGGCAACCCCTGGGGCGGGGCAAATTTTGACCCAAGGGGCATAATTTATATAACTTTTGTAGAGGACCTGAACATGGTGATATGTGCCAAATATGAAAGCTGAGAACCTTCCAGTTTCAGAGGAGAACATTTTCAAAGTTTTACTATATTTTTCTATAAAAAACAAGGCACTCCTGTGGCGGTGCCAATTTTGATCCCAGTGGCATAATTTATATTACTTGTGTAGAGGACCTACAGATAATGCTATGTGCCAAAGATGAAAGCTGAGAACCCTGTAGATTCAGAGGAGAATATTTTAACGGTTAAATTGTTGACGCGGGACGACGCACGATGCACGCCGACGGACTACGGACATCAGGCGATCACAAAAGCTCACTTTGCGCTTTGGTGAGCTAAAAAATAAGAAAATGTATGGCGGGTTTTTATGTTTTGGTCCAAAATTTGAAACGGTGTGGCCCTTGCGTCACTGTTATATAGTCCAAATATGGTGTTGTAGTTCTCATGCACATGTCACATGTAAATAATGAAATGCATTTTCAAAATCAAACACACATGCGATGTACTTAGTTCTTTTATATCCGAATTCCCATGAGTCCATAAGAGCAATTTCGTGTGTTTGTGGCAGTCTGGAGGAAAAAGGAGACAAGACAAGACAGATCCGGAAAACTGGCCTGTAAATTAATTGTATAACGGTGTCTCTTGTGGCGCTTTCGTCTGACTCTCGGTACGTTTATGTGATTTTAACTGAACTTTTTTATGAATATGTATACTATACTGACCCAAACTGCCAACGCACATTTAAATTTGATTCCAATTTTCAAAATTATTTTTGAATGAAAACGTACACAATTTGGTATCATGGCAGAAGACTATCAGTATGTTCTGTTCTGTTCTATTCTATCAATTTAGCGTTCTAAAAGGTAAAATATTTCAATTCATTTATTAGAGAAATTTGCCCATCAAACTAAGATATGTTCTTTACACGTGACAGTCAATCACGATTTTCTCATGCATGTTTTTATGCTGACAGAATGCTGATTCCCCCCCCCCCCCCAAAAAAAAAAGTGGACTGTGCAGATTTCTATGGTTCACTGCTCGTTGTTTACTTATGGTATGGGAACAAGGCAAAATGGGAGCCATCCGTATCTGTGACACGCCACATTGGAGAAGTCAATCGCACGTGCGCGACTTTCAACGCTCAAGCGTGGCATTTGTATGTATTAAGTTCAATTTTTTTTTTATAATTTCTGTAGCGAATATCATTTAAGAATAATATAATATAACAATTTAATCGGTACCCGATTCGAGCTCCACGTGTCGCATTAGTTCTTATTTCCGGTCGATACGCACGTGGCGGGTCGTGCAAAGTGTGACCTTCGATTTTATAGCACTGAAAGGTTAGCGATGACAGTAAAATCGTATATACATGTACTTAACTAAAAGTGTATTGTCGATAAGGTTTGACCTGCCACTGCATGAATATTCCGCCTTTTCCCGTAAGCTGTTTTATCCTTCCGAACACACTCGTGAAACATGCGTCACTATCACGATTTTTCATCGACGAAAGTCGGCGGAAAGTGATGAGTGCCAGTTCAAACCTTACGGATAATACAAACATTGTACCGTAAACAAAAAAAATTGAAATAATAATGTGCGTTGGCAGTTTGGGTCAGTATAGTTTATAAGAAAATTCAAACAATAATGAGTACAGAAATTGCTAATTACATATACAGACATGCATATATGCATATCAGAGGCTCAGATAAGAGGTGTGAATAAAACATTTAAGGAATAGCTCCTTTGTTCACCAAATTCACAGATTGTTCACCAGTGTGAGTTGTTGTGCAGCTGGGGGGTTTGAATTGTCTCCCCCTGATACCTGTTGAGTTATTGTCCCTGATATGAACACTTTAATTTAGACAAACGTTGTGTCACGCGTATCTCTGAAAACAGTAGGGTTAAAGTCACCAAACGTCACAGGAATATTGACCAGCATTTGTTGTGCACCTGGGCTTTTGAATTGTCTCCTCCTGATAACTTTGGTGTTATTGCCCCTGATGACTTAAAATTAGACCCTGATAACTTTAGAGTTACAGACATTACACTTGTGTATTGGAAAGAGGATGGGAGGGGGACATCTGTTTTGTGACAAAAACAAACCTCTAGTTAGTGAAAGGATATGATAACAAACATATCTGTAACATACAAACAGCAGAATCTGAGCACACAGCAATCGGAATTATCAGGTGAAAGGTTCCAGTCTGCTGAAAATATTGGAGTTATTGCTCCTTGTACATTTGTTCCTGTTTTTTGTCCGGACGATAACTCCTATATGGCTCATGCCATAGGATTGAAACGTCATATGTGGAAAGATCATGATGAGAGAAAGTGTCATGTACAAGATCCATAACTCTGGAGCCAATAATATTGGAGTTATTGCCCCTTCTACATGTTTTCACACTTTTTTGTCCGGACGATAACTCCTATGTGGTTCATCCCATTGGATTGAAACCTGATACATGGAAAGAGCATGATTAGAGGAAGTGTCATGCATAAGCTTCATTACTCTGTCTTCATTAATATCGGAGTTATTGTTCCTTGTACAGGTGTTTCACACTTTCTTGTCCGGACGATAACTCTTATATGGCTCGTGCCATTGGATTGAAACTTCATACATAGAGGGGGAATTTTATTTACATTTTGACTTTGGTGAAAGTGGGATAAGGACGAGGTTGGGTACCCGTAAACCAGGTTTAAGTCCCCCAGTAGCTTATTTTGGTTTCTGACCGTTCCAAGGCGGTACTCCTGCTTTCAGCCTATGGTCAATTTTGTTGTTTAATATGCTTAATGTTTAATGTTTTTCGTCTTGATATGCGTCCTGTTATGTTTTGTCTTGTGGCTATACCGTTTCTTGTTTGATGGTGTTTGGTGCGGTGTCATTTAGTGTGTGGCTCTCCCTGTTTGACTATTTTTCCATATTTAATACTTTTGGAGTTATTGCCCTTTGTTACAACTCATGTTCTGCTGATGCTATTGGAATGACATTTCATTTATGGAAAGGGCACGATGAAAGGAAGTGCCGTGCACAAGTGTCATAACTCTGGTATCAATATTTTTGGAGTTATTAGCTGTTATCAATTTTTTTCTTGAAAAGTATGGTGTGGATTATAGCGCATACTGATTGGAAGTATCATTCATCAAGTCCAGTACTATGGTAGCAGCAACCTTTTGAGTTATTTCCCTTTACATATTGTTTTTGTTAGAGTTGTTTGTCTGTCACACATCGTGTCCGGTCGTGTTCTCAGGTACAATATGTCGCACTTGTGTATGTGTGGGTGTGAGGGGTAGGGGTGATACATCTGGTTTTTTTGTGACAAAAACCTATAGTTAGCATATGGCATATGATAATGGCAGAAACTATACATCCAGGTATAAGCAAACAGAGCAGACCTCAGGCGCGGATTTAGAGGGGGCGGAGCCGGTGTACGCCCCCTCTCCTAAAATTGCCAAAACATTTTTAGTAATATTTTAGATCTATATACAGTAAAACCTCTCTATAACGACCACTATATTGTGTTAATTAGTTGGTATTTAGAGCAGGTGGCTGCTTAAAGTAAGGTGACAGTAAAACAGAACGCTCCCATAGGAGCGTTCTGTTTTACTTTCACCTTGCTTTAAGCAGCCACCTGCCTTTAACACAGCTCTTCTTCAACATGTATCACAAACACACTATTTATTTATGTCATCAAACATAAAAATTTACGCCCCCCTCCAAAAACACGTCTACGCCCCCCCCCCCCCCCCCCCACCCCACCCCCAATCTGAAATTCTGGATCCGCGCTTGGACCTTGATCAAACGAATCTGACTGTTTGCAAAAGGCGGTCCTATCAATAAAAGAGTTAACTAATGCCGACAATGGCTGAAACAATAGGAAATTCGTCAGATCATCTATATGTACTCGTGAATGATTACATTGTAATCAATACATTTAGCTTTCCCATTAACAAAGTGTTCCCCAATTCAAAAGAATGCCTCTTATTATTTGAATATTTATGTAAGAAATTATGAAGACATCACGAATATTGATTATTTATCACAAAAATTATTTTAGAATGACATATTAACGCATGATTTTCCAAAAGCAGACACTGTAAAATAAAGTATATAGAATCCATAAGCCAACAGAACAGACCCTGATCAGACGGCTCCTATTGGAACCGTCTGATATGGGTCTACTCTGTTTGCAAATGCGTATAAAAGTGCAGTTTTGGGGGTATATGGTTGTACATAGTTGTGTGCATTGATTGGCATGGGAAGTTCTTTTCATGCCCACATTGGCCCTTGATGGTCTGACTATCAGTTCGTATAGTAGGAACGGTGAAGTGCTTGTTACAGTCAAACAAACAATTTAAGATAAATTCCGCGGTTTCACTTCGGGTATTGATAATAAACTACTAGTAGTAATATCACCACCACCTTGGGTGTATTTGCAAACAGAGAAGACCCAGATCAGACGGCTCCTGTAGGAGCCGTCTGATAAGGGTCTGTCATGTTTGCTTATAGAAATATATCTACAATTTATCTCACGGCCCAAACAGTCATGGATTCATATTCCATTATAAACAAAATTATCTAATTAATATTCATGACGTCATTATCTTTTAAAGGAATTCATCAGGCAGTTCAATGTTCTACATCGTAATTTGACCATGGGTATAAATAAGGGCCTGCGTAGAATAACAATTTGTATGATCCAGACGGATTTGCAAACAGAGTAGACCAAGATCTGTCAGCTCCAATAGGAGTAGTCTGATCAGTGTCTGTTCTGTGTGCTTGTAGAATAATATAAATCTGTTTCTACATTTTCTACCAAGGCTAAACATTGTGTTCATATACATATAAATATCCATGACGTCTTTATTTCTTACATACCTACCTATTAAGTAAAGGTTTTATGCCTCGGGCCACATTTCGATGTACACCCAGGGGAGGTGGGGATATGGCTAAAACGGGTCACTACTCTTCATTCAATGTAAGTCCGTAACTCTCAGTATACTTCATTGGTCTATCCAGACAAGTCATCATCTTTGAGTCACTCCTACAAGACAAATAAACTGAACACTCGCAGGATGCAAGCAAATTCAGACAAATATTCGCCATCTTCAAAATTAGTTATCCCTTTCCTTCAACACAAACCCCTTTGCAAACAGGGTGAACCTAGATCAGATGGCTCTTGTAGGAGCCATCTGATCAGGGTCTGCTCTGTTTGCTTATGAAATTATAATAGTTCTGACTCTACAGCTTCTACAA
The DNA here is from genome assembly GCA_963576725.1 of Azorinus chamasolen. Classification (NCBI taxonomy): domain Eukaryota; kingdom Metazoa; phylum Mollusca; class Bivalvia; order Cardiida; family Solecurtidae; genus Azorinus; species Azorinus chamasolen. The sequence continues at coordinate 53,309,872 of OY755237.1, read as the reverse complement.
ATACCAAACAAGTACGGGTACAGGACATATGACTATATAAAATAAAGACACTAGCCAAAACATATTCATGATGTAATTATTTCTTACATGAATAGGATCGTACAAAAGAGAAGCAGGCAACATATTTCAAATGCCGGAAAGTCGTCTGCTTCCTCCAATATTCTTGATGTCATTTGTTGACAGCTCCGTAATGACAGGTCACGAACAAAGCCAAACTGACGAATTGTTAGATGATGCAGAAGACACGACAAATAACCAGTGGGATACAAATGGTGATACCCCGTGATATCAATTATTAACCCTAAATTTCGTCTGCTGAGATGTCGTCTGCTTCAAATTTCAAAGCTGGGTTTTCTTCACAGGGGTAGGACACGTTTGAGTTAGTATATGTATATATAGAAAGACCTTCTTTCTATATAATTATACATATACTGGCTCAAGCGTGTCTTACCCCCTATGGTTTTCTTTACAAATATTTTACAAAATTTAATCAGAATCAGAATGTCAAACAGTTTGGATCCAGATGAGACGACGAGTTACTCGGCGTCTCATCTGGATCCAAACCGTTTGCAAAAGTAATCACAGAGTCGCCATAGAAAACGTTAACGAGTGGCGAACAAAAGACGTTTGCACACAGTTTGGATCCAGATTGGACGCCGAGGAGAATGTCCCCTGGATGTGTCACAATGATCTAGATTGTAGTGTACGACTATTGTGTAAATAAATTGAAGAAATCTATCATAAGAGCATGTACAGCAGACGGGTACACTTTGCAGACGACAATTACTATGGTGAAAAAAAGAGTGGTGAAAAAATGAACCAATCAAATTGAACTACAGTAGAACCAATCTCAAACGGCCATTCATTTATTGGACATAGGAGTCTTAAAAATCAGGTGGTTGTTTAATGCCGGACAAAAGTAATGCAAAAAGCTCCTTTAGGAGATTTTTGCATTACTTTTGACCTGCATTAAGCTACCACCTGCCTTATAGACCCACTATTAGACCTCTTTTTGATGGCCGCTTAAGACAGGTTCTACTTTAGAACGAAACTATCGTCGCAAATAGTTTGTTTTTCTGAATCTGATCAGTAACCAACTATGTTTGACACCAGAGCCTTAAGATGCACAAACATTTATTTTTAGGAGTTTATGAAGCAGGCGGACTTTTTAATCATTCGGGGAATATTGGTTAATTTGCGGTGGCGTGTGTTTATGCAGACTGCTAAAATCGATGGAACCGCGATATCGATTTCTTCTCCCAATGTCGCAGAAGCATTTTGGCCACAGTTATTGACTTCACGTGGATATATTTCGATTCAGTCATCGTACGAAAACATGGATATGTGCAAATTATGCTGACAGTGAGTGGGGAAGCGAGTAGGTGTTTTTGCATCTTATATTTTCTCCTGCATCTGTTCGGTAATTAAGCATAAACAACGTGAAAATATGCTCGCTTGTGCCTTTAATAGAACTAAATTCCTTTCTGATTATGTAAATAGCTTCAATTAACGTTTTAATGGTTTACGTGATTACGTTCTTACAACGAATATAGGAACTTCGATAACAAGAGTTCGTTATTTAACAGTTCGCAGGTAGTCAACCGCATGTGAAGCTTGCTGGGATACGTTTAAGATGTAAACAATATGTTTCTTATGCGAAGGATTGTTTAACTGCACCTGGATTCTACAGTGGAATTCGACGTTCGTATACAGTTCTGTGATATATATTTGGAGTAACATCACATACAGTATGGACGTGACCTATTCATTCTCTGGGTCTTCATGGTCGGATAATGCCAGATCGTTCCTGTCTCAGTTTTCCGATGTCTTCAGTGCGTTTGGCAAATACATAGCACCGACATACAAGCATGATCGATGTGAGAGGTTTGTACATGCCATGTTTAAGTGCAAAACTCTTAGACTAGTGCCTCTTTAACCCTTTCCCTGTCCTATATTTATTTCAAATTTCAATGCCTACTGCATATTCATGAACAAAATAGTTACAATGGAAGGTGGAACATTGCAGCCATTTTAGAAAGTAAAGAAACATCATTAGCAAACAAGGCAGATCCTGATCACAGCCATCACATCTGGGTCTACTCTGTTTGCAAATGCTTTTATATGAAGGAAAGGGTTAAACCATTTACGTCATAAAGGTTCATGTAAGGAATGAATATTAAATACTGATTTTATTTAGATAATTACAACATGGGCAAAGGATTTATTATCATGACAGAAACATAGAATCAGAGTGGTTTTGTTCATAAGCAAATAGAGCTGGCCCTTTAAGATACGCCTGATAAGGGTCTGATCTGACGAATTTTAGGAAAACGTCTGATCTGGTTCTTCTCTGTCTGCTATGGCGTCAAAATGCGTATATGTGGAGTAAATGGGCATCTGAGACGTTTTCTGCAAATAGTGTACACCAAGATCATACATCATGTGCATGATAGAGAACAAATTACTAATATTCTGTTTATTGTCGAATATTGCTGACGGAGACGAGGTGATTGGTTTGGTTGTACACTGCTTGCAGGTCTATAAAACTTTTTTTTATTTATCAGAGAGTAACTTAGGTCTATTAATGGCATTTATTCCAGTTTTTTAAAGAAGACTTATTTAACCCATTACCTCATAGGCTATTTAGACCCAATTTAACATCTGAATAAATCTACCGAAAAGGAGCTTTAACTAGAGAAAAGGAAAAATTTAGAATTGTGTAGTTTTGATACCATTGTGATAAATAGAGCATTTGCTCCTATGGAGCAAATGCTGTATTTATCACAATGGTTTCCTAAAGTAATTTTTACAAAGTCGTCAATATGAGGGAATGGGTTAACCCTTCTCCTGTTGAACATTCACATAAGAAATAATGACTTCACGAATATCTATTAGCTGAATTTTTATAATGATATAATTATGTACATAGAGTTATTGGCATTGGTAAAAACTGTAGGAGCCCGATCTATTATATAACTCCATAAGCAAACAAAGCAGACCCTGACCAGACTTCTCCTACAGGGGCCGTCTGGTCTGGGTCTTCTCAGTTTGCAAATGCGTGAAAATGCGTTTACATGAAGGAAAGTGTTAACTTCCTTTCTCAGCCTGTCTGGATTCTGATGTAACCCCGAGTTTCTCGGCGTCTTATCGGGGTCCAAATTGTTTGCAAGGGTACTTACCACTACAGACATAGTAATTTATGTGTTAAACTCAGATTATAGGGTTCTGCTATTGATTATGATCGATACTTCAATAATTTGATTGTCCTGATTAAATATACATCCAGATCGATCTTACAGGTTCAATACCAAGCGTACGATGTACAAATTGAGCACATGAAAACCAGGAACAGGTGTCGCATCATTCGTTGCGTCTGATCAGAGCTTACACTGCTTTAAAGTTCGATCATAAAATATTGCACGTGTTGTCGTAGTAAAACTACCTGTACATAGTGTCCCTTAAAGGAAACATATACATACAGTAAAGAACTAAATCTGAAGGCTCTTCATGAGCCCTCTGATCAGGATCTGCTCTGTTTGATAAAGTTGTTTCCCAATGCAAAAATACGTACAGAAGATTTAATCTCAATACATAATTGGATGAGTTCGTTTAGAAATAACGGCTAAACATGGTTAATACAAAGTCTACAATGTTTGTCAAACCATGTGAAATGGCTATTGTACACGAGTACCTTAACCCATTCCTTCATAGGCTATTTTTAGATCCAACCTCTTTGAATAAACCTACCGAAAAGCAGCATTAACTAGAAAAAAGCAAATTTTTAAGATTTTTGTAGTTTGAAACCATTGTGATAAACAGAGCATTTGCTCCTACAGAAGGCGTCAAAAGGCGTCAATATGAGGGAATGAGATAAAGGTCCGTTTATATATGTTAGCTGTACGATCAGGGTCTGGTCTGTTTGCTTATTGAATAATACAGATCTAATTCTTCAGTTTCCGTCTTTGTAAAACCATTTCGTTGTTCATATGCCGTTACAAAATTTCCTTATAAAGTCGTTATTGAATTTAATTTTGCATAATTATTCATTAAGGAAAGGGAGAAACTCCAGCGCCAAATAATATGAGGCAGAACCTCTTGAACTCTTTCTAAGCTAAGCAGCTGTTGTGTGTGAATGTTGTCAGGGAAAGTTGTTGCCAAAACTGTCTGTGAATGTTGTCATCAGGAAAAGTTGTTGCAAAAGCTGTCTGTGAAGGTTGGCATCAGCGAAAGTTGTTGCGAAAGCTGTCTGTGAAGGTTGTCATCAGGGAAAATTGTTGCAAAAGTTGTCTGTGAATGTTGTCATCAGGGAACGTTTTTGCAAATGCTACATCTGTGAAAGTTGTAATCGGTGAAAGTTGTTGCAAAAGCTGTCTGTGAAAGTTGTCGTCAGCGAAAGTTGTTGCCTCCTAAAACTATCAAAAATAAGTTTTCTTGCGCTCCACTACTGGGTACAGACGCTTTTGGACTCATTTGCAGACAGACTAGACCTAGCTCAGACGGCTTTATGGGATGATATACCGATAGATCTTATTGTATTGTTTATACCATGGGCAAAACTTCCACTTTTCATATGCCATAAAACACCATAAAATAGCACCTAATTAATATTCATGATGTCATTCTTTCTTACATTAATATTTATCTGGTAACGGCTTACCCTGAAAATACTGTTAACCATCCCTAGAGCGAGCACTCAAAGGAAGTTCACTTGTCTGTAATTAACCGTTTCGGCGCCAAATAAATTTCGTCTGCTATAATAATCATCTGCTTCAGTTTTCAAAATGGCGTTTTCTTTAATTTCTTTACAAAAATATAAACGGTGTGAAACAGTTTGGATCCAGAGGAGACAGCGAGTTACCCGGCGTCTGGTCTGGGTCCAAACTGTTCGCAAACGTTATCACGGACTCGCCTATGGCGGCGAAAGAGAAAGTAAACTATTCATTAGGGATGTGATTAAACAAGTAAAGCAAAATGCTCTTTCATGAGTGTGCTGTAAAAGTTGCGTTCTACATTACAACTATCACCTGTTGAATCACGTATGCTGTGCTAACCTGTGCAAACCATTTGGTCCGGATGAGATCTCGGGGGGTGGGGGGGAGGGGGGGGGGGTCTCGTCAGTGTCCAACATGTTTGTCATTTGCTGGTCGAGGCAAACAGTTTGGATCCTTCTCAAACTCTCATATACTGTGGATCTTCGTTATTCAAACAGTTCTATGCCTGCCTCACAATACCCTAATTACCTCCAAGTACTGTAACACCCCCCCCCCCCCCCACCTCTCCACCGGTTTGTAAAACTGAATATTTGGCAGTACATTTTGATGACTTTGAATTAGACTGATATAGTAGCAAATAGTGTAGACCCTGATCAATCTCCTGAAGGAGCCGTTTAATCTGGGTCTGCACTATTTTCATAAGTTGAATTATTTGCCTCATTTGTCTATCCGAATAATTTGGGTAATTGGAGTGTCTGAGGAATTGATATCGGCTGCTATCAAACATTAGATCATGTTTCCTAATTAAATTTCGAAACAAAATCAATTGTCCTTGTTTCGATGTACATGCAAGATCTTGTCAGCTGGTGCTAGGCATTGTAACTTTTTTTCTCCAGTTTACAGTTAACAGTAAACTGTAACTTTTTAGCTCGCCTATTCGAAGAATAGGGGGACTTATGGAATCACCCTGGCGTCGGCGTCGGCGTCGGTGTCGGCGTCGGCGTCGGCGTCGGTGTCAGCGTTGGCTTTTGGTTAAAGTTTTGGGGTTAGTGTTGAAATGCACTAATACTGCATGAAATATTTGCCCTATGAAGCTAATATTTGAAATGGAAGTTCCCGATGTGTTGAACATTGATGTAGTGTAGTTAAAATTTAAAATAAAATTGAATTTTAGTCCAAATTTCACCTGTTTTGGACTTGGCTTTTTGAACTGAAATAGGAAGGTTAAAGTTTTGGTGTAAGTGTTGAAATGCACTAATACTACATGAACTATTTGGCCTAGAAAGCTGATATTTGGAATGGAGGTTCCCTGTGTGTTGAACATTGATGTAGTGTAGTTTAAATTTAAAATAAAATTGAATTTTAGTCCAAATTTCACCTGTTTTGGACTAAGCTTTTTTGGACTGAAATAGGAAGGTTAAAGTTTTGGGGTAAGTGTTGAAATGCACTAATACTACATGAAATATTTGGCATAGAAAGCTGATATTTGGAATGGAGGTTCCTGTGTGTTGAACATTGATGTAGTATAGTTAAAAATCAAAATAAAATTGAATTTTAGTCCAAATTTCACCTGTTTTGGACTAAGCTTTTTTGGCTGAAATCTCAAGGTTAAAGTTTTGGGGTAAGTGTTGAAATGCACTAATACTACATGAAATATTTACCCTATGAAGCTAATACTTGAAATGGAGGTTCCCGATGTGTTGAACATTGATGTAGTGTAGTTAAAATTTAAAATAAAATTGAATTTTAGTCCAAATTTCACCTGTTTTGGACTTGGCTTTTTGGACTGAAATAGGAAGGTTAAAGTTTTGGTGTAAGTGTTGAAATGCACTAATACTACATGAACTATTTGGCCTAGAAAGCTGATATTTGGAATGGAGGTTCCCTGTGTGTTGAACATTGATGTAGTGTAGTTTAAATTTAAAATAAAATTGAATTTTAGTCCAAATTTCACCTGTTTTGGACTAAGCTTTTTTGGACTGAAATAGGAAGGTTAAAGTTTTGGGGTAAGTGTTGAAATGCACTAATACTACATGAAATATTTGGCATAGAAAGCTGATATTTGGAATGGAGGTTCCTGTGTGTTGAACATTGATGTAGTGTAGTTAAAAATCAAAATAAAATTGAATTTTAGTCCAAATTTCACCTGTTTTGGACTAAGCTTTTTTGGCTGAAATCTCAAGGTTAAAGTTTTGGGGTAAGTGTTGAAATGCACTAATACTACATGAAATATTTACCCTATGAAGCTAATACTTGAAATGGAAGTTCCCGGTGTGTTGAACATTGATGTAGTGTAGTTAAAATTTAAAATAAAATTGAATTTTAGTCCAAATTTCACCTGTTTTGGACTTGGCTTTTTGGACTGAAATAGGAAGGTTAAAGTTTTGGTGTAAGTGTTGAAATGCACTAATACTACATGAACTATTTGGCCTAGAAAGCTGATATTTGGAATGGAGGTTCCCTGTGTGTTGAACATTGATGTAGTGTAGTTTAAATTTAAAATAAAATTGAATTTTAGTCAAAATTTCACCTGTTTTGGACTTGGCTTTTTGGACTGAAATAGGAAGGTTAAAGTTTTGGTGTAAGTGTTGAAATGCACTAATACTACATGAAATATTTACCCTAGGAAGCTGATACTTGAAATGGATATTCCCGATGTGTTGAACATTGATGTAGTGTAGTTAAAATTTAAATTGTCAAAATTTCACCTGTTTTGGACTGGAAATCTTTTTGGACTGAAATCTCAAGGTTAAGTTTTGGGGTAAGTGTTAAGATGCACTAGTACAACATGAAATACTTGCCATAGGTAGCTGGTATTTTGGAATAGAGTTTGCCAGTAGGTTTAACATTGATGTAGTTCAGTTAAAATGGAAAAATATTTTGGACTTCGTCTTTGTAGACAAGGTCTACAATAGGCGAGCTTTGCTGTCCTGCGACAGTCTAGTTTTCCAAGCAATAGATGACATTGTGATAACCATCTGATCCATTAGTCTGGATCGATCTAGGTCAGACGTCGAATTATTCAGCTGTTTGCAAATGCGAGTCATGCGGATATCGGGAGAAGGGTTAATTGTTTATTTTAAAATGAAGAAAATATTCCAAAATAGGGAATTAATATAATACATAAATACTTAAACTGCTCTGATCTAATATTTCGACCACTAAGGGCCTTTGTCAAAGATTATCATGTCAAAATACACGTCACATTTTTGTTATATGCATTCAGCCATAAAATCAAAGAGAATAATAAATATTATTCTCTTTGATTTTATGGCTGAATGCATGTAACAAAAATGTGACGTGTATTTTGACATGATAATCTTTGACAAAGGCCCTTAGTGGTCGAAATATTAGATCAGAGCAGTTTAAGAATTTATGTTTATTTTAAGTTTTATAGTGATTTTTAAGGTTTTATAGTGATTTTTAAAGTTTTATATATGTGTATTGATTATTTTAGTTTTATATTGATTTTTAAAAGTTTTAAATAAATATTGATTATTTTAAGTTTTATATTGATTTTTTTTTAAAAGTTTTATATTGATTATTTTAATTTTTATATTCAGTTCAGTTCAGTTCAGTATCTTTATTTCCTCCCAGTGGAGATTACATACAAACAGAACAGTATGAAGGAATATAGAAGCGTTCAGGTAACGAACAATAATACAAACATACATATACAATTACATATACAATTAAGAGTTTGTGTAGGCCAAGCTATAACTAAATATTCATGCCACATAGACCGATACTTGCTATTAGCATTGGTCGACACAGTTTTCTTTCTATCGTCTGTTGTCACAACGTACACATATAACCTACACTTCCACTTTGTCGTTCCAGACTTCAAACTCTGCATGCAAAACTGTACGAAATGCATATATGTATATTCATATGCACCTCACACAGTCTCGCCTACAGCCATCGGTATGTTTAGGAAAGAGAGTTTGGAAATGTGTAAAAACATAGACAGATAAGTCATTCTGTAAATGCAAACATGTAAATCGTCAGCTACAGTCACTAAACCTTGTACCATCATACATGTATATACATGTAGATCCACATTTATATATTTATATAACCCACTCTCGAAACGAAACAGAGCGGGAGAACAATATATCCGTGGACCTTATCCAGATTGTAAGTACGAGTACTGGGTATTTTACGTTGGGTACTATACCAGGCCGAAATTGGCACTATCGCATAAGCATTTTAACAAAGAATCAACGACGGCTTTTACACTTCGTCTTAACATTCGTTTTAACGGTTCAGGTAGCTGTATGAGAAAGCTTAAATGTAAAATTGTGCATGACGATCCTATATGCCGTCCGCAGAAGTGTCATAATTTTGCGTAAGCCGATGTCAGTTCCATGGGTGCTGTACAAATTAGAATCACTGTTAACATAATTATGCAGCTTAATAACATTTTCGGTGAAAAAATAATACTCAGTTACTCACACATTAAGCCTGTAGTGTTCCATTCACCTAGTCATGAACTAGTAACATGCACCATCTGTTTATAACCACATCGTATTAAAAATGTATGCTGTACATTCTACAATGACTTAAGAGTATATGGACTTCACATACACTTATGTCATTGTGGAATGAATTAAGGCGACATAGGACTTACAACAGTCACTTATCCATTTCAAGTAGCATTCTGTAGTGCATGTCCATACAGTCTTGGACAAAATGAAATTGTTTATTTCAAGTTTTATATTGATTATTTTTGCAGGTTCAGTAAAACTTCTGTGTAACGACCACTGAAAATAGGACTAATTATTGGTATTTACCCCATATGGTAGCTTAATGCAGGACGAAAGTAATGCAAAAACCTCCTACATGAGCTTTTTGCATTACTTTCGTCAAGTATTAAGAAACCCCCTGCATTTAAAAAACACCGTTTTTATTCATTCAGTGGTTGCCATAGAAACGTTACACTTTATGAAAATATAGTCTTAACATGGTAACTGGCAACCTTTATTGTGATGTGAACAAAAATAATGTCTGTTCAAAATATGACCTGCTGTTGTGTGTTTGCTAATCTCCGATTTGTTCAAGGTTTTGAAAAAATGCTGACCGAATGTCCTGGTGAGACATGGAGTTACTCTTCGGCTCAACTGAGTCCAAACTGTTAGCAAATGCGATTCAAATCGCGGTTCACAGGATAAGAAGTAATTGTTTCTGAAGTAGCATGTCAGTTTCAGACATAGGTTGGTGAACAGCGAATGTAAACATGGTGAGAGGCAATTACCAATCGCTGCGTGTCTTGCGACATTTTCGAAATGTGTGATACGTTTTCAGATAGTTGAGGCTTCGAGTAGTCCAGCGTTTCTTCTAGGTTTCCATTGTTTAACCTCCTGGTAGTCGTTCAAGGAAATGAATGAGATAGAAATCTAACTTCGAAAATTTAGCAGACGAAAAGATGATACAAGAGATATTATTATATTATATTATAATATATTATAATATATTATATTATATTATATTATGATATGACATACATGTAATAGAATAGATATACATGTAATAGAATAGAAATGATGTAAAAATGATGTTATTATATTATAATAAGATATGATATAATATTGTTTTATATTTTATTATTTTGTATGAGAGCAACAGGTAAATATGAGTACCCGGATACTAAAATCGTCATTTCTCCACCAAATCCTATGTTGTGACTACTCTTTAGGATCGTCTTGAAGAGACGATTCTAAAGAGTGACACAACATGGGTTTAGTGGAGAAATAATGGAGTTATTCTTGAAAAATTGGTTCAATTCGCGCATCTTATCTAGACCTTTATTGTATCATATTAAACTCTGTATACAACATGGTAAAGCAACAAGTGCCAAACACCAGTGATGATAATATCAATGTACGTTTGTCCGTTCGTAATATCAATGTACGTTTGTCCGTTCGTATTCCCGGTTGACTGCTTCCGCACGAATGTTTTCTGTTCATTAACCCTTTCGGTGCCAGCATTGTCGTCTGCTGGGCATAGTTTCGTTTATTTTTAGTGTAAGTGTGTGCACTTCTTCCATTTTCTTTATAAAACAGTAAACAGAGTGTCAAACAGTTTGGATCCTGACGAGACGCCGAGTTACTCGGCGTCTCGTCTGGATCCAAACTGTTTGCATATGATATCATAAATCCGTCATTGTGGCACGGAAGGGGTTTAACTAGACATTTACTTCGCGAATATTCATGTAAGAAATGCAGACATCATAAATATTCATTAGTTAAATGTTTTAAATGAACACAATACGAACACAAGAGTGGTTGGTCTTGGAAGAAGCTGCAGAATCTCATCTACATGTATATGATTCCATAAGCAAACTGAGCAGAACTTCGTCAGACGACTTCAATAAGAATCGTTTGTACTTGTATCTTGGTCAACTCCGTTAGCAAAGGTGTTAAAGGTGTATATGTGTGTCAAATGACTAATCCATCTATTATGAATGAGATATAATTCGAACGTTATACGTAAAGGAAAACAATGAAGAAATTTAAATTGAATCTGGCAGTGGAAAATAAAACATAATATTAAAATACTAGCTGTATGCAACTTCACTTTTTTAGCAATCAACCTTTTTTTACCATTTCATTCATATAAAATTTGCAAACATATATAGTAGACCCAGATCAGACGGCTCTCTAATGAATAATTGTGTGTGAAAGTTTTAATTCCATGAATATTGATAGACTTAATTTTCATTTTAACTTATCAAGGGATTTTTTACTTAGACAAAAATGTATTATCGGATCTACAAAAGCCCATGAGCAAACAGAGCAAATCCTGATAAGAAAGCTCCTACTCGATATGCATGATCTGGGTCTACTCTATTTGCAAAGGCGTTATTAAAACGTGTAACTACGAAAGGGTTAAACCCCTAGTTGAAAAGATCCACTGAATAAATCTGGACAGAGAATATGTCTCTGGTTTGTATCAGACCGCAAATTTTGCAGGCAACAATTACTTAGCGTGCAACGAACCCTACTATCAGGCGTCAGAGCAACAGATAAAGATGCGAACTCAAATACTAAAATAGTCATTTCTCCAACAAACCATATTTGTGATACTCTTTAGAATAGTCTCTTCGAAATAATTCTAAAGAATGGTCACAACATAAGGTTTGGTGGAGAAATAGAGAAGTTATTCTTGAAAATGTTGTCATTAACGCATCTTATCTGGGCCTCTGAAATCAGGCGTCGAAGTGATGATAAAGAAGGCAACAAGCAATAACGTTCTGCAACGTTCTGATATGTGTTTGTTCTGTTTCAAGTAGCCTGTTTACTGCTTATATAGTGGTGATACTCCAGTGCGAATTCTGTCGAAACCGTTATTCCTGACGTAAAAATTAGGTCAAATCATACGCACGCCTGCTGAGAATCTTGTGTGCGTTATTTCGAGTTGCTTCTATGTATAATAAAAAAGAAAGAGAAAAATACATATAGTATCGGCATTGTGGCAAATGACTTAAATCCTAATTAGTTACATGACATCTCATCTGGGTCCAAGCTGTTTGCAAACGCCAATCAAGTCACTCTTAGCAAACTAAAGATGTAATAAGCTTAAGAATGGCAAGTGTTAGTAATGATTCTATCTAGCAATTGTTATACTTATGCACCTAATTATCTTCATAAAGATGCTTTCTTTTCAATCAATGGTTTAATCTTTTACTCCATACAGACGTTTCTTAACGTTTAAATTGCGAACAGAGTAGACCAAGACGAGACGTATAATGTTTGCTTCTGGAACAATAAGGATCTGATCCTTCAGTTTCTGCCCCCCCCCCAAAAAAAAATAAAAAAAAAATAAAAATTCTTTTGTTCGTGATCTATGGTTAACCCATATAAACAGAGACATATACATACATGCGTGTATATATAGAGATGTCTCCAGAGACATATACATACATATATGTATATGTCTCTGAACAATAATGTTTCAATGACAAGTTTATGGGTGTTTTCCTTCCTCGGAATTATTATGTATATTTTATATCAGGTATTGTATGCATATGCCATCTCTTTATAAAACATACTATGTACACTAAACATGGTAAAAACACAATCCATATGGAAATTTATATGAAATATTTAAAATCTGAGATATTTGGCACCAATAGGCTTTTACTTATAATCAGACATATATATATACATAGTATTTATATGTCTCTGTTATTTATAACAGAGTTTTTTCTTATTGCCGTTTCATGGTTTTGGCTTGATTCGCCAGACTGATATAACAAATCTGTTTCACGATAGTTATTGGGTTTTATTTTGGCCAGAAAAAACAATAACAAACTCAACACATTGCTTGCTCACATTTTTTCACGGCGCGGACTAAAACGCTGAAGTGGTTTGCCGAATACATAGATAAAGAAGGAAAACGCTGAAGACATAGAAATAGAAGGGTTTCGGAAAACTCTGAAGACAAAGAAATAGAAGGGTCACTGATCCGTTAAATTGGGGAGGATTATAATGTCAACACCTGTACGGTATAACAGAAGCTTATTGCAGGATACTTATCCGATATATGTAGTTAGTATTACTTGTAAAAGAATTTTGAGTATACAATAAAATGTTATATTTTGATAAAATAAACATTTTTTTTGTTAATGGCATCACATTTATTTCAAAACAGTAACTATGGCAAAAACAGAGGGAAAATAAAAAAACATAATAAATAATTCACGATGTCATTATTTTTTCACATGAATATAATTGAGAAAATGGTCAACAGTGTAGTACCCAGATCGCCGCCATGTGATAGGCCACGTGTACCTGTGTTAAATTATTTAACCTTTTACTTCATATTTATATAAACGCCTTTTCAAGCATTTGCAGAGAAGACCCAGATCAGATATGGCTACTACAGGAGCCATCTGACCAGGATCTACTCTGTTTGCTAATGGATTTTCTTGTCTTTGAAATCAGTTTGTGTATACATTAAAAAGAAATTATAATGAAAAACAAATATATTTAATCAAATTAAATCCAATTTTACTTCGTTTGTTTTGTGTCCGCCTGACCAGGGTCTGCTCTGTTTGCTACTGATCTATTCTGTCGTTATTGTTTTTGTATTTGCACATGTGTATGGGGTGTGTATATTTAAAAAAAATAATATTGTTGCTTTACGAAATATTTCCTGAAAAAGTAACTGAAGCAGCTGAAGTGATTTGCCGGATACATAGATAAAGAAGGAAAACGCTGAAGACAAAGAAATAGAAGGATTTCAGAAAACGCTGAAGACAAAGAAATAGAAGGGTCACTGATCCATGAAATTGCGTGGGGGATTTTAATGTAAATAATGAAAATATATATATATATATATATTTAATTAAAATTTAATTAATATATATATACATAAAAAAGAAAGAAAAAAAATCGTGAAAAAGTAATTAGATCGGCAAACATGTTTGTATCTATATTGAATTTGGTTTAACAAAAGATTTTTCAAACCTGTCTTTTGTGATGTTATATATATTAATTGGTCATTTTCAGTTGAAATAATAGTCCGGTATTGCTGCCTTGTAATTGCGTTCCTTGGATATATGTTTGTGCTCTTTGGAATGCGGCACGTGTTCGTGGTCTTATCCGAACATAACATTAAGTTGTTCACATTGCCATTACAAATAGTTTTGATAGTATGTAATATGTATGATAACATATTTTTACAAATAAAATCAATTTTCTAAACCCTTGCTCCATAAATACGCATTGCAAACATAGTGTAAAGAGTTAATTACCTACTAGCCAGTAGCATGTTAAAGGCTATCAGTGAAGTTGGGCACTAGCAATTTCACTGATTGGATTATGACAACTACCTTAATTTCTTTAATATGGAATGTAGATAAGCCCATCAGGGGTCGTTAAAGGATTTCGGAACGTGCACTACGCGGGCACGAGCAATATCATTGATTGGATTATGAGTACTCGATAATTCGATTTTATTTTAAAATCTCACAGGCAGTTATTGGACTAATGCACAGAAATGTTCCATGTTTGTTTGATATTGTACATCTGTGAAGTTCTAAATCGAGTAGAAGCTATTCTGTATTTGTTTTCTGAAATTATAGCATACTGTGTTGATTCGGGTTATTTTTTGAAATATTATATGTATTATTTATATCGATATACAGTGGTTTGCTACGCTGCATAAGTTATGCAAAGATACACTTATAGGATATAAATATGATATTTTGATCATTGATTGGATTATGACAACTACCTTATTTTTTTCAATCTGGAATGTAGATAAATCGATTAGGGGTCGTTAATCGATTGCGGAACGTGCACTACACGGACACGAGCAATATCACTGATTAGATTATGACAACTACCCTAATCCGATAATTAGATTTTACTAAACCCATCATAATGATATATCTCAGGCAGTTATTGGACCAATGCATAGACATTTTGCATGTTTAATATATTACACTTGTGATGTTCTTAACCGAGTTAAAGCTATTCTAAACCATTTCCATGTTCAATATTCATATAAGTAATCATGACATCATGAATATTTATAAGCTGAATTTTTCACTGGATTATTTTTTGCTTTGACAGAAAGTGTATAATCAGATTTATATCATTCATAAGCAATCAGGACAGACCCTTTTCAAATAGCTCCTACAGTACTGTGTGCGTGCAAAAGAGCGAAAATGCGTTTATAAATATGAGGGAAAGGGTTAATAATAATCAAGAAGTAATCATCATCATCATCATCTTCAGTAATCGCAGAAATCTATCCAGGTCTAAATCTGACCAGACATGGAAAATTACTTATCAGCCATCACAGAAGAGGATGATCTAATTCAGTTTGAAATCAGCCGTGGGTATATTAATGAATGTAATCATGAAATTAAGAATGACAACAGTTGGATAAAATAATTCGAACTTAAACTTTAGGACAAAGAAGAATTAGTACACAACAGAAAATTAAACTCATTTCGCATGGAAGCTGTTAATAAATTATAAAACAAAAGTTTGCTTATTCACTCAAATAAATATTCATGTGAAAAAATAATGACATCGTGAATTAACATTCATGGGAAAAATAAAGACATCGTCAATATTAGTCATATTGTTAATATAGCACATGGCCTTGGAATGCTTTTAGCATGGCAGAAATTGTCAAAGAGCAGACCCTGATCAGATGGACATAAAAACAAAAAATAATTTTACTGCATCAAAAGTAACATGTATTTTTTTTTTAAAAAAAGAAAGAATGTATACCCCCACCCATTTTTACTTGTTTAAAATAAATGTGATGCCATTAATTCAAAATATAATATATCTATATTTATTTTATCAAAATATAACATTTTTATGGTATACTCAAACTTCTTTTACAAGTAATACTAACTAGTAACTACATATATCTGATAAGTATCCTGCAATAAGCTTCTGCTCTACTGTACAGGTGTTGACATTATAATCCTCCACACAATTTCATGGATCAGTGACCCTTCTATTTCTTTGTCTTCAGCGTTTTCTGAAATCCTTCTATTTCTTTGTCTTCAGCGTTTTCCTTCTTTATCTATGTATTCGGCAAATCACTTCAGCGTTTTAGACAGACCCTTTTTTTCACGGCGAATTGTATGACTGCGTATACTATACAGGACGAATAAATGAAATTGACTGCTCGTCATAAATATTTACATGATGTGCAGTGAAGTCGCGTTTAATGGATAACCAGTCTAAACTGAAACGTCATTAGTTTTCGTCGTAAAGAAAGATGTGTCAAAATCGATGTTCTGAACAATTTCCCCAGTGACATGGTAAACGGAAACGATGGCAAGAGAAATGGAAGAGTACGCATGATAAATTTATTCAAATCTAGTTTATAAACAATAATGACAGATACAAATTGACTCGAGAATACTGTAAAATTGTAAATATTTAGTTGAGGCATTGACATCGTTACCCCCAGTTATTGTTTATACTGACAAAGACAGAAGCATAGATAACATTAGTGAATTAAACGTTCTTTTACCCTAACAGAAACTGTAAGATCAGATATTATTATATTTTATTTCAGTAGCAAACTGAGTAGACATCTCCTACGGGAGCCTAGCTGGGTCTACTCGTTTTGCAAATGATCATGGTGGTTTCGTCAACCTACCGGTTCGTCAAACTGGACTTTATCATAGTTTATGAACAAAATGGGTAGTGGTCAAACTTGCAATTATATACAATGTAGTATAATAGCAGAGAATGTGTTAATTATTAGGGCCCTGCATTCAAAATGCAGGAGCCCTATAGGAATCATATTTTCTGTCTGTCCGTCTGTCAACACTTTTGATGTGACGTGATAACTCAAACATTACTTCACATATTGGTTTCATATTAAGGGCATATGCTTAATATCATCAGAAGACGCCTATAGTTTTTGGGTTGAATCAGGGTTTTCCCTGACCCCCTTTTTCTATTGAAATGTCCCTTAAATTTTACAAATGACCCTCAAAATTAAGAGGGTCTGTTCTTTACTTTATAGAGAGGAGGTCAAGAGGACCCTCAAATTGGTCTTTTTGAGGGGGTCAAGGGAAAACCCTGACTACGTCTAGAGTTATCTGCCCTCTCTGACTGCATGAGTCCGTTTCCTAGTTGTATTTATGTCTCCCACCACATAGTGGTGTGGGAGACATATTGAATTACTCCTTTTTGTCCGTCTGTCACAAAATCTTGTCCGCTCTCTAATTTTAAAAGTTCTCATCCAATCTTCACCAGACCTTATAAAAATGTTTATAGCTATAATATCTAGGCCAAGCTCGTTAACCAGCAATATTGAAATGCTTTATTTATCACAATGACTGTTACAGAAGCTTCAAAAGGAATGGGTTAATATTATCCAGCAAGATTGTTTTTGAGGAACTTCAGAGTTATGGCCCTTGATTTATCCAAATTTGGTATTTTTAGCCTTATCAGTTCCCTAAGTCAAACACAACTCATCCAATCTCCACCAAACATTATAAAAATGTTTATGGCTATAATATCTAGGCCAAAATCAATATCCAGCAAGATTGTTTCAGGAACTTCAGAGTTCTGACCCTTGATTTATCCAAATTTGGCCTTTTTAGCCTTGTCAGCTCTCTAATTCAAAAACAACTCATCCAATCTTCACCAAACCTTATAAAAATGTTTATGGCTATGATATCTAGGCCAAGTTCAATAACCAGCAATATTGAAATGCTTTATTTATCACAATGACTGTTACAGAATGAATGGATTAATATTCATGATGTGATTATTTCTTACATAAATTTAAAATTATGTCTGGGAAATATCATGGAAGTTTGTTTTCACTGGTATGTGGCAACCCTGTAAAGTGTTAAAGGTACATATCATCAGCTTGTTCAATATAAGTCCAAACCATTTTTCTGTTTTATGTTTCAGATCAGTGCAGATGCGACTGTACTCCTTGAACAAGAGACAGTTTGTTCTGGTGTTTGTCATCTTCTTCATCTGCTTTGGAATCACAATCCTGATTGGAGTGGCAGGTAGTATATCTGTCAGGAAACACATTTCTAATAACCTGACTTTTATCAGCCCTTTTCCTCATATAAACCACTTTTTGCACCTATGCAAACAGAGTAGACCCAGATCAGACAGCTCCTGTAGGAGCCGTCTGATCAGGGTGTGCTATGTTTGCTGATGGAATGATATAGATCTGATTCTGAAATTTCTGTCATTACTGAAAATTTCCTTGTTGATTTGTAATTCTAAAAATTCAGTCCATGAATAGCCATACAGTAACAAGTTCTAAAATTGAAATGCAGGATGGAAAGGGTTATTTAACCCTTTCCCTCATAGACTATTTTTAGATCCAACCATTTTGAATAAATCTACCGAAAAGGAGCATTAACTACAGAAAAGGAAAATTTTAGAATTTTGAAGTTTGAAACCATTGTGATAAATAGAGCTCCTATAGGAACAAATGCTCGATTTATCACAATGGTTTCAATAGGTAATTTTTACAGAGGCGTAGAAAGGGCGTATAGAAAGTCACATGTTGAAACCATTGTGATAAATAGAGCATTTGCTCCTATTGGAGCAAATGCTCTATTTATTACAATGGTTTCAACAGGTGACTTCTGCAGAGGCGTAGAAAGGCGTAATTTATGGAGGAAAGGGTTAAGTATTTTCATCTATAGGTTGTGTATTTATGGAGGAAAGGGTTAAGTATTTTCATCTATAGGTTGTGTATTTATGGAGAAAAGGGTTAAGTATTTTCATCTGTAGGTTGTGTAATTTCTTATAAAGGCTTATTGGTACTAGTACTTTGCTTATCAATGACATGATTTAGTTGCAGAATGTTTGATCCTATTACAAGAAATGTCGACCCTTTACTCTATAGATAAAACAGCAGACGAAATTACCCAGCATGCAAAGAGTTAACACTTTCCCTCATGTGAACGCATTTTTACTCATTTGCAAACAGAGAAGATCCAGATCATACAGATCCTATAAGAGCAGGGTCTGCTCTGTTTGCTTATGAATTATT
Organism: Azorinus chamasolen; assembly: GCA_963576725.1. NCBI lineage: Eukaryota > Metazoa > Mollusca > Bivalvia > Cardiida > Solecurtidae > Azorinus > Azorinus chamasolen. Next base: position 53,290,643 of record OY755237.1, on the reverse strand, counting down.
ATAGATATGACTCTTCAGTTTTCTACCAATACCAAACCATCATGTACACTGTAAGTCAAGATAAATGCGTAAATTAAAATATTTTCAAGAATAACTTCTTTAATTTTTTCACCAACCTGTATGTTGTAACCACTCTCTAGATTCGTCTTAAAGAGATGATTCTAATGAGTAGTCACAACATAGGTTTGGTGGAGAAATTATGATTTTAGTATTCGCGTATACATGTACACCTTTATCAGTAGCTCTCTATATACATATGCCATTATGAAAATGAAGCTGTGACCACTCTTTAGATTTGTTTCAAAATCAAATTAAAGCTAATAAATTATCAAAATGAAGCTAATAAATATTCATGATATCATTATTTCTTATATGAATATTAAACAGGGAAAGGGTTAAAAACAGACATCAGAGTAGATGTTGCAAAGTTGCTCAGTAAATTTTATTCCCCAAATGTATTTGCATGCTACAACATTACTATTGCCACTTTACATTGGATTATAAAATGTAAGATTTTCTAATTATCTACATATCAGTATTTGTCTATTCGATTCTATAATTTTTGTCTCATTGAAAAATTCAAGGGGGCAGTAATCTGACAGAGAAACTAGTTCATGGCCTATACAGTATAACCCCTCTAAACTGGAATTTTATTAAGGATAAAATAGGTCTTTTAAGGCAGCTGGCTGCTTAATGCAGGTTGAAAGTCATGCAGAAAGCTCCTTTGGGAGTTTGCTGTATGACTTTCAACTTGCATTAAGCTGCAGCCTGTGTGAAGGACCAGTTTTGACACTACTTTTAACGTTCGGTTCAAAGGGGTTTTACTGTATAGTCAGCTGATAGGTATTCCTTCTCCTGTATTTATGGCCGAGACAAAAATTACAGAGCTAAACATTGATATGCATATATATTATTACAAAAAATGTAGAATAGAATTTCTTGCATTAATATTAGTGTTTAAGCATATATTAGAGGTTTCATGAATGTAATGTATTGACCCTTTCCCTGTTCAACCCTTTCCCTGTTCTGTGTTTATTACAAATTCCAGGACCTACTAAATATTCACAGAAAACATAGTTATAATGAATTATGGAAGGTGGTAATTCATTGTAGCCATTTTAGAAAGTGAGAAAACAGATCTATCAAATTCTATTAGCAAACAGAGTAGACCCTGATCAGACGGCTTCTCTAGGAGCCGTCTGACCTGGGTCTACTCTGTTTGCATATACGTGAAAACACTTTTATATGAGGGAAAGGGTTAATATTCATGTAAGAAATAATGATATCATGACTATTTATTAGCTGAATTTTTATAATGTAAACTTTTCGAGGGAATGTTTTGTTTTGACCAAAACTGTAGAACAAGATCTATATTGTGTCAAAAACAACAAAATGGACCCTGATCAGACGAGCCCTATAGTGGCCATCTGATCTGGATCTTCTCTGTTTACAAATGCATGAAAATGCGTCTCTATCAGATAAAGAGTAATTTTGAATAAAACAATGATAACTTTTAGTTAGTGTAGAGCCATATCACTGGTAACACTGTAGATATACACTCAGTAGTTAGTGTGGAGTCATATCACTGGTAACACTGTAGATATACACTCAGTAGTGTGGAGCCATATCACTGGTAACACTGTAGATATACACTCAGTAGTGTGGAGCCATATCACTGGTAACACTGTAGATATACACTCAGTAGTGTGGAGTCATATCACTGGTAACACTGTAGATATACACTCAGTAGTTAGTGTTGAGCCATATCACTGGTAACACTGTAGATATACACTCAGTAGTTAGTGTGGAGTCATATCACTGGTAACACTGTAGATATACACTCAGTAGTTAGTGTTGAGCCATATCATTGGTAACACTGTAGATATACACTCAGTAGTTAGTGTTGAGCCATATCACTGGTAACACTGTAGATAGACACTCAGTGGTTAGTGTGGAGTCATATCACTGGTAACACTGTAGATATACACTCAGTAGTTAGTGTTGAGCCATATCATTGGTAACACTGTAGATATACACTCAGTAGTTAGTGTTGAGCCATATCACTGGTAACACTGTAGATAGACACTCAGTAGTGTGGAGCCATATCACTGGTAACACTGTAGATAGACACTCAGTAGTTAGTGTGGAGTCATATCACTGGTAACACTGTAGATAGACACTCAGTAGTTAGTGTGGAGTCATATCACTGGTAACACTGTAGATATACACTCAGTAGTTAGTGTTGAGCCATATCACTGGTAACACTGTAGATATACACTCAGTAGTTAGTGTTGAGCCATATCACTGGTAACACTGTAGATATACACTCAGTAGTTAGTGTGGAGTCATATCACTGGTAACACTGTAGATATACACTCAGTAGTTAGTGTTGAGCCATATCATTGGTAACACTGTAGATATACACTCAGTAGTTAGTGTTGAGCCATATCACTGGTAACACTGTAGATAGACACTCAGTAGTGTGGAGCCATATCACTGGTAACACTGTAGATAGACACTCAGTAGTTAGTGATGATCCATATCACTGGTAACACCGTAGATATACACTCAGTGGTGTGGAGCCATATCACTGGTAACACTGTAGATAAACACTCAGTAGTTAGTGTGGAGTCATATCACTGATAACACCGTAGATATACACTCAGTGGTGTGGAGCCATATCACTGGTAACACTGTAGATAGACACTCAGTAGTGTGGAGCCATATCACTGGTAACACTGTAGATAGACACTCAGTAGTTAGTGTGGATCCATATCACTGGTAACACCGTAGATATACACTCAGTGGTGTGGAGCCATATCACTGGTAACACTTTAGATATACACTCAGTAGTGTGGAGCCATATCACTGGTAACACTGTAGATATACACTCAGTAGTTAGTGTTGAGCCATATCACTGGTAACACTGTAGATATACACTCAGTAGTTAGTGTGGATCCATATCACTGGTAACACTGTAGATATACACTCAGTAGTGTGGAGCCATATCACTGGTAACACTGTAGATATACACTCAGTAGTTAGTGTAGAGCCATATCACTGGTAACACTGTAGATATACACTCAGTAGTTAGTGTGGAGCCATATCACTGGTAACACTGTAGATATACACTCAGTAGTTAGTGTGGAGTCATATCACTGGTAACACTGTAGATATACACTCAGTAGTTAGTGTGGAGCCATATCACTGGTAACACTGTAGATATACACTCAGTAGTTAGTGTGGAGTCATATCACTGGTAACACTGTAGATAGACACTCAGTAGTTAGTGTTGAGCCATATCACTGGTAACACTGTAGATATACACTCAGTGGTGTGGAGCCATATCACTGGTAACACTGTAGATATACACTCAGTAGTGTGGAGCCATATCACTGGTAACACTGTAGATATACACTCAGTAGTTAGTGTGGATCCATATCACTGATAACACTGTAGATAGACACTCAGTAGTGTGGAGCCATATCACTGGTAACACTGTAGATAGACACTCAGTAGTTAGTGTGGAGTCATATCACTGATAACACTGTAGATAGACACTCAGTAGTGTGGAGCCATATCACTGGTAACACTGTAGATAGGCACTCAGTAGTGTGGAGCCATATCACCAGTAACACTGTAGATAGACACTCAGTAGTTAGTGTGGAGCTATATCACTGGTAACACTGTAGATAGACACTCAGTAGTGTGGAGCCATATCACTGGTAACACTGTAGATAGACACTCAGTAGTTAGTGTGGAGCCATATCACTGGTAACACTGTAGATATACACTCAGTGGTGTGGAGCCATATCACTGGTAACACTGTAGACAGACACTCGGTAGTGTGGAGCCATATCACTGGTAACACTGTAGATATACACTCAGTAGTGTGGAGCCATATCACTGGTAACACTGTAGATATACACTCAGTAGTGTGGAGCCATATCACCGGTAACACTGTAGATAGACACTCAGTAGTTAGGGTGGAGCCGTATCATTGGTAACACTGTAGATAGACACTCAGTATTGTGGAGCCATATCACTGGTAACACTGTAGACAGACACTCGGTAGTGTGGAGCCATATCACTGGTAACACTGTAGATAGACACTCAGTAGTTAGGGTGGAGCCGTATCATTGGTAACACTGTAGATAGACACTCAGTATTGTGGAGCCATATCATTGGTAACACTGTAGATAGACACTCAGTATTGTGGAGCCATATCACTGGTAACACTGTAGATATACACTCAGTAGTGTGGAGCCATATCACTGGTAACACTGTAGATATACACTCAGTAGTTAGGGTGGAGCCGTATCATTGGTAACACTGTAGATAGACACTCGGTAGTGTGGAACCATATCACTGGTAACACTGTAGATATACACTCAGTAGTGTGGAGTCATATCATTGGTAACACTGTAGATATACACTCAGTAGTTAGTGAGGAGCCATATCACTGGTAACACTTTAGATATACACTCAGTAGTGTGGAGCCATATCACTGGTAACACTGCAGATATACACTCAGTAATCTGGAGCCATATCACTGGTAACACTTTAGATATACACACACTGTAGATATACACTCAGTAGTGTGGAGCCATATCACTGGTAACACTGTAGATATACACTCAGTAGTGTGGAGCCATATCACTGGTAACACTGTAGATAGACACTCAGTAGTGTGGAGCCATATCACTGGTAACACTGTAGATAGACACTCAGTAGTGTGGAGCCATATCACTGGTAACACTGTAGATAGACACTCAGTAGTTAGTGTGGAGCTATATCACTGGTAACACTGTAGATAGACACTCAGTAGTGTGGAGCCATATCACTGGTAACACTGTAGATAGACACTCAGTAGTTAGTGTGGAGCCATATCACTGGTAACACTGTAGATATACACTCAGTGGTGTGGAGCCATATCACTGGTAACACTAGATATACACTCAGTAGTGTGGAGCCATATCACTGGTAACACTGTAGATAGACACTCAGTAGTGTGGAGCCATATCACTGGTAACATTGTAGATAGACACTCAGTAGTGTGGAGCCATATCACCGGTAACACTGTAGATAGACACTCAGTAGTTAGTGTGGAGCTATATCACTGGTAACACTGTAGATAGACACTCAGTAGTGTGGAGCCATATCACTGGTAACACTGTAGATAGACACTCAGTAGTTAGTGTGGAGCCATATCACTGGTAACACTGTAGATATACACTCAGTGGTGTGGAGCCATATCACTGGTAACACTGTAGACAGACACTCGGTAGTGTGGAGCCATATCACTGGTTACACTGTAGATATACACTCAGTAGTGTGGAGCCATATCACTGGTAACACTGTAGATAGACACTCAGTAGTGTGGAGCCATATCACTGGTAACACTGTAGATATACACTCAGTAGTGTGGAGCCATATCACTGGTAACACTGTAGATAGACACTCAGTAGTTAGTGTGGATCCATATCACTGGTAACACTGTAGATATACACTCAGTAGTTATTGTGGAGCCATATCATTGGTAACACTGTAGATATACACTCAGTATTGTGGAGCCATATCACTGGTAACACTGTAGATATACACTCAGTAGTGTGGAGCCATATCACTGGTAACACTGTAGATAGACACTCAGTAGTTAGTGTGGATCCATATCACTGGTAACACTGTAGATATACACTCAGTAGTTATTGTGGAGCCATATCATTGGTAACACTGTAGATATACACTCAGTATTGTGGAGCCATATCACTGGTAACACTGTAGATAGACACTCAGTAGTGTGGAGCCATATCACTGGTAACACTGTAGATATACACTCAGTAGTTAGTGTGGAGTCATATCACTGGTAACACTGTAGATAGACACTCAGTAGTGTGGAGCCATATCACTGGTAACACTGTAGATAGACACTCAGTAGTGTGGAGCCATATCACTGGTAAAACTGTAGATAGACACTCAGTAGTTAGTGTGGAGCCATATCACTGGTAACACTGTAGATATACACTCAGTAGTGTGGAGTAATATCACTGGTAACACTGTAGATATACACTCAGTAGTGTGGAGCCATATCACTGGTAACACTGTAGATAGACACTCAGTAGTGTGGAGCCATATCACTGGTAACACTGTAGATATACACTCAGTAGTGTGGAGCCATATCACTGGTAACACTGTAGATATACAATCAGTAGTGTGGAGCCATATCACTGGTAACACTGTAGATATACACTCAGTAGTGTGGAGCCATATCACTGGTAACACTGTAGATAGACACTCAGTAGTGTGGAGCCATATCACTGGTAACACTGTAGATATACACTCAGTATTGTGGAGCCATATCACTGGTAACACTGTAGATAGACACTCAGTAGTTATTGTGGAGCCATATCACTGGTAACACTGTAGATATACACTCAGTAGTGTGGAGCCATATCACTGGTAAAACTGTAGATAGACACTCAGTAGTTAGTGTGGAGCCATATCACTGGTAACACTGTAGATAGACACTCAGTAGTGTGGAGCCATATCACTGGTAACACTGTAGATAGACACTCAGTAGTGTGGAGCCATATCACTGGTAAAACTGTAGATAGACACTCAGTAGTTAGTGTGGAGCCATATCACTGGTAACACTGTAGATATACACTCAGTAGTGTGGAGCTATATCACTGGTAACACTGTAGATAGACACTCAGTAGTTTCTTGATAACTTGGATGAATCGGAAATAAGAAAAAATCATTCTGATCAGAGTTTCAGTTGCCAATAATTTTTAGAGCACCTGATGAATAATGTATAGGGAAAAACTGATGATTTAAGAGACTGATACAGAAAGAAATAATCACAATTGCGTGTTTCAGGTCCACCAATCATTGATACCGTTCAACAGAATCTCTCTGCAATGACACAGCCAGACAGCCACTTAAATATGAAGGTTAGTAAGATAAACTATGAGATCCTGAGACGAGTCATGACTTTCCCCATGGCCATTTACAAATCAGTCTTAGTGTATATGGCAGCATAGAAACATTTATTTCTTAACAATGAAACTAAGTAACATTAATGTGCAGAATATGTAACCTGCTGAACATTTCTTTACAATATATATTTCAGTACCAGCGTCAAGGTGAAAGACATTTAGGATTCAAATGGTTTGCAAAGATTGTCACAAAAAATAGTTTCACTTTGTTTTAACCTTTAGCCTGCTACGGGCAGATGAGTGAATACTTATGCAAACAGTTTGGATCCAGATGAGACTCCGAGTAACATCATGAAAATTAATTACAAATGTGTATGAATTTTTAAAATGGGTTATTAGTACAGGAATATTTGCCATGGCAAAAACTTAAGAATCATATCTATATTATTTTATAAGCAAACAGAGCAGACCCTCATCAGATGGCTCCCATAGGAGCTGTCTGATCTGGGTCTACTCTATTTGCAAGAAAGCGTATTTATCCCTTTACTCCATAAATACGCCTGAATATTTAGAATGTAAACCCAGATCAGATGGCTCCTATAGGAGCCGTCTGATCAAGGTCCGCTCTGTTTCCTTTTGAAATACTATAGATATGATTCTATAGTTTCAGCTATGGCCAAACTGTTTCATGTGCATTTGCCAATATAAAAATGTAATTAATATTCATGATGTCGTTATTTCTTACATGAATATTCATGGATGAAAGGGTTATGGCATAAAGGCTTAAATGCATACAGTAAACAGTATAGTAGAACAGTAAACAGTATAGTAGAACAGTAAGTAGAACAGTAAACAGAATAGTAGAACAGTAAACAGAATAGTAGAACAGTAAACAGAATAGTAGAACAATAAACAGAACAGTAAACAGTACAGTAGAACAGTAAACAGAACAGTAAACAGTACAGTAGAACAGTAAACAGAACAGTAAACAGAATAGTAAAACAGTACAGTAGGACAGTAAACAGAACAGTAAACAGAATAGTAGAACAGTAAACAGAACAGTAGAACAGTAAACAGAAGAGTAGAACAGTAAACAGAATAGTAGAACAGTAAACAGAACAGTAGAACAATAAACAGAACAGTAAACAGTACAGTAGAACAGTAAACAGAACAGTAGAACAGTAAACAGAACAGTAGAACAGTAAACAGAATAGTAGAACAGTAAACAGAATAGTAGAACAGTAAACAGAATAGTAGAACAGTAAACAGTACAGTAGAACAATAAACAGAGCAGTAAACAGTACAGTAGAACAGTAAACAGTACAGTAGAACAGTAAAGAGATAAGTAGAACAGTAAACAGAATAGTAGAACAGTAAACAGTACAGTAGAACAGTAAAGAGATAAGTAGAACAGTAAACAGAATAGTAGAAAAGTAAACAATATAGTAGAGCAGTAAAACAATATAGTAGAGCAGTAAACAATATAGTAGAACTGTAAACAATATAGTAGAACTGTAAACAATATAGTAGAGCAGTAAACAATATAGTAGAGCAGTAAACAATATAGTAGAGCAGTAACAATATAGTAGAGCAGTAAACAATATAGTAGAGCAGTAAACAATATAGTAGAGCAGTAAACAATATAGTAGAACAGTAAACAATATAGTAGAGCAGTAAACAATATAGTAGAGCAGTAAAATTCATGGAAACACATTTATATGAGGGAAAGGGTTAAGCAAACAGAGCAGACCCTGATCAGATGGCTTCTACAGGAGTCATCTGGTCTTGGTCTGCTCTGTATGCAAAAGGTATCAAAATTAGACTATCAGGTAAGCGTTTATAACGCTTTATTCTATAAATAGGCCTTTCTACGCCTTTGCAAATAGAGTAGACTCAGACCAGACAGCTCATTTAGGAGCCATCTTATCAGGGTCTGTTCTGTTTGCCCATGATATTATATAGATATGGTTCTTCAGTTTCTGCCATGAGCAAACAAACCTGTGTCATGTACAGTTATAGAAATTAATCTACTTTATATTCATGATATTATTTCTTACATGAATATTCATGAAGTAAAGGGGTAAGAGAGGCTTTCACTGTGAAGGTTTACCTTTCAATATTGTACGTGTGTATTAGAATCATATACAGAGAGCGGCCTCAATGGCTTCAAGCACTGACTCAGTCTCATGATGTGTCTGCCTGGCAACAAGTTTCTATAAAAAACAAAACAAAAAAAGAGTCCAAAGAATATCTGTCATTGTCTCTAACTCACAATCTTCTCACTTTCTTCATTAAGTTAGAGCAGGTTAACACCACTTATCAATATTGTCTGAATAATTTAACAGACACTCCGTAGAAATCTTCAAGCTTTTGGAGTAAATTCAATTTCAAGCACACAATTTGACACAGAAGGTTTGAAACAGCCAAATAAAGATTCCTATGAGAACTCTGACTCATTCTTCATGCCATATTTTCAAGGAAGATGTTATGCAGTTATCTACAAGTCAATAACCCATTCCCTCATAGGCTATTTTTAGACCCAACCTCTTTGAATAAATCTACCGAAAAGGAACATTAACTTGTGAAAAGGAAACTTTTAGAATTTTGTAGTTTTGAAACCATTGTGATAAATAGAGCATTAACTCCTTAGGAGCAAATGCTCTATTTATCACAATGGTTTCAAAAAGTGACGTTTACAAAGCGCCAAAAGGCGTCAATATGCGGGAATGGGATAAGGCAATCAGAAATGGAATCTTTAACTCTTAGCATGCTAGAGGTGTCTTTTTGATTATCTTTGCATGTAGTTTGGATCCAGATGAGATGCTGAGTAAGTCAAACTATTTGACACAATTTTTTTATGAGAATTAAAGTAGACAACAATTTTTTTCAGGCATCATTTATCCCATTCCCTCATTGATGACTTTTGACGACTCTTTAAAAGTCATTTTGTGAAACCATTGTGATAAATAGAGCATTTGCTCCTATAAGAGCAAATGCTCTATTTATCACATTGATTTCAAACTACAAAATTAAAAAAAAAATCCTTTTCTCTAGTAAATGCTCCTTTTCGGTAGATTTATTCAAAGAGGTTGAAACTAAAAATAACCTATGAGGTAATGCGTTAATTACCCAGGATGCAGTGTTAAATATACAAATGAATAGTATAGACCAACACTAGCCAGCTTAGATAAGATATAGAAGCTGATTAGGATCTGCACTGTTTGGCATTCAATAGGATTTTGTTTCATCCAATTGGACAATTCGTTTACACGGTTTTAGCATTTAGGAGAACAGGTAAAACATATTTCTGTATTTCACTGGCAAGCCCTATCTTGTTGGTAGTCTTTAGAATGAACTTTGCAAGGTGATTCCAATGTGTACTAACCCTTTCCTCCATAGGCTATTTTTAGATCCAACCTCTTTGGATGCATCTACCAAAAAGGAGCATTAACTAGAGAAGGATTTTTTTAGAATTTTGTAATTTGAAACCATTGTGATAAACAGAGCATTTGCTCCTATTTATCACAATGGTTTCAACAGGTGACTTGTACAGAGGCGTAGAAAGGTGTATCTATGGAGGAAAGGGCTAACAAGAAAGAGTTTGTCCTGAGAAATGCTGTATTTTAGATAGCTCAGTACACTATTTATCCACAGCTCTGCATATGTTACAGCTCTGCATGTCATCTTGTTTATGTTCATTAGTGTTCAGAAGAGCCTCAGATTATGAGATAAGACATGTAAATAAAAACATTTTCAATAATATTTCCACCATTTCTCCACCAAACCCTATGCTGTGACCACTCTTTAGAGTCGTCTTGAAGATGATTTGTAGTTGTTGAATACATACCTTTATCTGTGCTGTGATTCAGGATCAATGTTCATCAGTTTTTACATTTTAGTATCTAATTATCTATCCATGCTTCGATGAAAATTTAGTGACTGACTTTATATAGAAAAGATAATATTGCATGGTTCAGTGTTTGATGTACAATTAATACTACGGTTTTTGTGTTTCAGACAATACTAAGAATATTTCATAAACTAAAAATTCTCCCATTTACAGTGTGAAATCATTGCACAAAATGAAACTCTTTACACACTAGCAACGAATCTGTGATAACTTTTGCAACACAGAACACAGAACTTTTGAACTTTTAGAATGGCATATGTACAGAGTAGTGTCTAGTATTGGTAAAAACTACAGAGTCAGGTCTAGTATAATTTCATAAGCAAACAGCAAATCCTGATCAGACAGCTCCTATAGGAGGCAAAGGCTAAAGGCATGAAAACACATTTATGTGAGAGAAAGGGTTAAGAGAGCTGATAGCTTAATGCAAGACAAAAGTAATACAGAAGCTCTCAGAAGAGCTTAATGCTTTATTTTTATTCTGAATGAAGCAGCCACCTGATTTTAAATTCCATGATGTTTGTTCACTAAAGAGACTCACCTGGATGCTGCAAAGAGAGTCAGCTGTATGAACATTTAGCAAGATTAGGAAAACAATAATGATGGAAAGTGTGAAATCTTTATTTTTTAGACTGGTCCATTCACATTGAGATCCCCACCACTGTCCACCTTTCACCAACAGTTCTGGCTGATTGCTCATATTATTACAGACAACTCAGATGGTAAGTATTCATTTGTCATAAGCAATGATGCAGGTATGAAACATCACTGCATAGTGTTTAACCCATTACCTCATAGGCTATATTTAGATCCAACCACTTTGAATAAATCTACCAAAAAGGATAATTAACTAGAGAAAAGGAAAATTTTAGAATTTTGTAGTTTGAAACCATTATGATAAATAGAGCATTTGCTCCTATAGGAGCAAATGCTCTATTTATCACAATGGTTTCAATAGGTGATTTTTACAGAGGTATAGAAAATATATTTATGGAGGAAAGGGTTAACCCTTATAATGCAGGGAATGAGTCTCTCATGTCCTTTGCAAAACACTGTAGACCCAGATCTTTAGAAAAATCCCTAAAATTAACCCTAAGCTTGACCTGCTTGAATTTTGGAATAGTCCATTTGAAAAGTTAGCGTTGTAAGGGTTAAGCAGTTACCTGATTAGGAGAACAGACTTGATGTGAAGATGGCTGCACAGAAGGAAACTTTGCTCGACCATTATTACTAGAGTTACAGGACTTTGTAAAGTTTGTCACTATAAAACATACACTGAAACAATCTTGTGTGTCCAACTCCTTATACCCCTTTCCCTGTTCTATGTGTATTCCAATTTTCAATACCTACTGAATATACATGGACAAAATATTTATAATGAAATATGAAAGGTGTAACATTGTAGCCATTTTAGAAACTAAAGAAACAGATCTGTTAAATAATATTAGCAAACAGAGCAGACCCTGATCAGACGGCTCCTATAGGAGCCGTCTGATCTGGGTCTACTCTGTTTGCAAATGCGTGAAAACACGTTTATATGAGGGAAAAGGATACATCACTTGGAGGATTTACTTCAAATTTTCACAGATAATGAACCTTGATGTGAAGATGGTTATATTTTTGTTGTGACCATTTTTGCAAAGTTATGGAACTTTGTAACTTACGGAGATTTGTAACTTTTTCACTTAAAAATGTGCTTGACTTTGAGACATTATCACCAGAAGGGCAGCATCTGTGTGCTATGGGGGACACAATTCTAGTTTCAATTCGTAAGGCTGTAGATATGAGTACTGATATATACACCACTCTTTATCCATCATCCATACCTTGTCTTGCTGGTACTTACTAGAATCAACTCTTAAGTGATATTTTAACCCTTTACTTCATGAATATTCATGTAAGAAATAATGACATCATGAAAATTAATTAGATTACCGGTAATTGTTATAATAGCACATGGATGCAGCAATGTTAGGCCATGGCAGAAACTGTAGAATCATATCTACATCACACCATAAGCAAATAGAGCAGACCCTGATCAGATGGCTCGTACAGGAGCAGTCTGATCTGGGTCTACTCTGTTTGCAAAGGTGTAGAAAAGTGTATTTATGGTGTAAAGGGTTAATGGTTTTTCTTAAAGCTCCTTTTTGTAGCTCTTATTATTACTTTACAATGTGTCATTTTGTTGTATATTTAGAGACAAAGATAGAACAGTCTTTCACAGTCAGCGTATTTATTGGAGGAATTAAAGGCGACGATCAGAGCATTATGCAAGCTGACAATCCCAAACTGAGTGGGGAGACTCACAATAGGACGAGGCTGCTGTCATGTAAACAGGTACTCCCCATACTGTATTTACCTATAATATTCAGGCATACAAAATCCCTACTCCTCTGGTCTGTAAAGCTGAATTCGTAAATTCAGCACAGATTGGAAAACTTTAACCCTTTACTACATCAATACTGCTTTCTATGCCTTTGCAAACAGATTAGACCCAGATCAGACCGCTAGCTGCCATAGGAGCCGTCTGATCAAGGTCTGCTCTGTTTGCTTATGATATACATGTAATATAGACATGATTCTACGGTTTCTTGCATGGCCAACAATGGCATGTCCATGTGGTATTATAACAATAAATCTGATTAACCCATTCCCTCATAGGCTATTTTTAGAACCAACCTCTTTGAAACAGTCTACCCAAAAGGGGCATTTACTAGGATAAAGGAAAATTTTAGAAGTGTGTAGTATTGAAACCATTGTGATAAATAGAGCATTTGCTCCTAAGGAGCAAATGCTCTATTTATCACAATGGTTTTAAAAAGTAACTTTCAAAAAGTGACATAATTCTGTTGATGGTCGCTTAAGACAGGTTCTACTGTATCAAATTTATCTGAAGCTTTTACATCTGTTTCATCTGTTAGTGGTCAGTTTCTTCACTCTCTTTAAAAAATACCTGCCATAGCCAAAAGGCGTCATGTGATCATTGTATATGAAAGTTTTACCCTTTGACCTTTTCAGGAATGTCGTGACCTGATTCTGCTTCATCTTGGTTACCTTGACTACACCTACTATGTCATCAGCATCAATTTCCATGGACTGGAGCAGCAGACACACTTTGACATCAAGAATATCATATTTTATGTACGAAACTGTCTGTGTATCAATGGTTTAATCTTACCCTCTTTGTTGAGTACCAATATTTAATCCCAATTTTTTGCCTTTTTCAAATAAAGAAGCCTCAGATCAGACAGTTTAGACAGCTCCTATAGGAACTGTTTGTTCAGGGTCTGCCCTGTCTCAGATCTCAGACAGCTCCTATAGGAATTGTTTGACCAAGGTCTGCCCTGTCTGCTTATATGTTACATATCTCATTCTCTGCTGTTTGCCATGGCAAAAAAAAATATTTTGAATTTCTAATGCAAGAATTATATTATTATAGTGCCTGCTTATAGTTAATCCTTTCCTCCGTAAATACGCCTTTCAACGCCTCTGTAAAAATCACCTGTTGAAACCATTGTGATAAATAGAGCATTTGCTCCTATAGGAGCAAATGCGCTATTATTACAATGGTTTCAATCTACAAATTTCTAAAATGTTACTTTTCTCTAGTAAATGCTCCTGTTTGGTAGATATATTCAAAGTGGTTGGATCTAAAAATAGCTTATAGAGGAATGGGTTAATGAGTTTTGTAAGTTAGTTATAAACATGTACGAAACCGCTAACAAAAAGGTAGAAAAGCCGATATAAGATTGCTTTTCTAATTGTGTAATGGCTGTTACCACACAAGAATTGAAAATGCAGATAAAAAAGTACTTTTAACAAATTCACAACGTCCATTGATGGCATAAGTTGTTTGATGGTGCATTAATGGCTTATTAGTGGTGAAATCCTGATTTTCCAAATAGTTTGGATCCAGACGAGATGATAATTAAGTCAATATCTTGAAAATTCTGATAGTGGAGAAATTCCTATTTTAGAATTTGTAGCAGATGACAACATTTTGTATCGAGTAGACAATAATTAGAATTAATGCATGCACATAGAGTTTTAAAGATAAATAATAAAATTGTTACATTTTATGTTATAAATACTTGTATTTAAATGAGCCATACAGTAAAACCTCTCTATAATGGCCACTAAATTATGTTAATTAGTTGATATTTAGGGCAGGTGGCTGCTACAGGAGCATTCTGTTATACTTTTACCTTGCTTTAAGCAGCCACCTGCCTTTAACACAAAATACTTGATGTAATTTAGTGGCCGTTATAGAGAGGTTGAACTGTACTATGTTTAACCGTTTACTCCATATTAAGCCTTTTAAGGCCTTTGCAAACAGAGTGGAGTAGGATCCATCAGATCAGGGTCTGCTCTGTTTGCTTATAAAATACAGTTTCTGTCATGGCTAAAAATATCTCTTTTCATGATGCCATTATTACTTACATGAATATTCATGGAGTAAAGGGTTAACTAATAGAGTTTTCTATACTTTTCAGTTCAAGAGTTACAACACATCGTGGAGTAAAGGGTTAACTAATAGAGTTTACTATACTTTTCAGTTCAAGAGTTACAACACATCGTGGAGTAAAGGGTTAACTAATAGAGTTTACTATACTTTTCAGTTCAAGAGTTACAACACATCGTGGAGTAAAGGGTTAACTAATAGAGTTTACTATACTTTTCAGTTCAAGAGTTACAACACATCGTGGAGTAAAGGGTTAACTAATAGAGTTTACTATACTTTTCAGTTCAAGAGTTACAACACATCGTGGAGTAAAGGGTTAACTAATAGAGTTTTCTATACTTTTCAGTTCAAGAGTTACAACACATCGTGGAGTAAAGGGTTAACTAATAGAGTTTACTATACTTTTCAGTTCAAGAGTTACAACACATCGTTTACCAAACTGGAAATCTGGATGAGATTCACTTTCCTTGTTTTTACCTTCTTTGCTACAGTAAGTAGTCAGAACTGTCTTAAAGTGCTTGTTTTCATTGTCTATCTTTCTCTTTCTGTACCTCTGTCTGTATTTGCCCCCAGGACATTTGCCCCGATCTTTGCCCCCTATTTGGGCTTGGTCAGACGTTTGCCCCCCTACTGTTTTGGCTTGGGCGGATATTTGCCCCCTGGTATTTTTAACGGGGGGAGGGGGGGGGGGACATTTGTAAACTTGATTCTTTTTAACCCTTTAAATGCTGGACACACATGCAAACAGTAATTGGCAAACAGTGTAGACCCAGATCAGAGAGCCCTCTTATCAGGGTCTACATTTTTTGTCATTCAAAATCCTCTAGCAAGTTTAAGCCTTTCCCTCATATTGACGACTCTGTAAAAGTGACTTAATGAAACCATTGTGATAAATAGAGCATTTGCTTCTATAGGAGCAAAGGCTCTATTTATCACAATGGTTTCAAACTACAAAATTCTAAAATGTTCCTTTTCTCTAATTAATGCTGCTTTTCGGTAGATTAATTCAAAGAGGTTGTATCTAAAAATAGCCTATGAGGTAATGGGTTAAGCCTTTCATACTAAGTGGACTGTATAGCACACTGATGGGCTAGTCCACTCTGAATATTGAAAGCGTTTATGATTTGAACATTTTTATGAAACACTAAGAAATAAAATTTTAAGCTTTTGTTATTTCAAGCTGAAAACATATCCAATAGATTTCAGCTGACAACCAAACCTCTCTATAACGACCACTCAAAAGATGCCCATTTTAATATTTTTAGACAGCTGGTTGCTTAACCCTTTCCCTGTTCTATGTTTATTCCAAATTTCAATACTTACTGAATATTCATGGACAAAATAGTTATAATGAAATATGGAAGATAGGATATTGTAGCCATTTTAGATACTAAAGAAACAGATCTATCAAATTCCATTAGCAAACATCGCAGACCCCAATCAAACGGCTCCTATAGGAGCCGTCTGATCTGGGTCTACTCTGTTTACAAATGCGTGAAAAGTCGTTTATATAGGGAAAGGGTTAAAAGTTAAACAGAAAGCTCTCATAGGAGCTTTTTGCATTGTTTTTGTTGTTCTACCTTTAGCAGCCAACCTGCATGTTTATTTACCTATGACCTAATGAATATTCATGTTAGAAATAATGTCTGTATGAATATTAATTAACTGAATATGACTAAGTATATATAGTGGTATAAGTGAGGGAATTCTTTACTGTGGCAAAAACTGTAGAATTAGATCTGCATTATTCCAACAGCAAACAGAGCAGATCCTAATCAAACAGCTCTTTAAAGAGCTGTCTGATCTAGGTATTTTTTCTGTTAGCAAATGCAAACAATACGTCTCTATTAGGCAAAAGGTTAAATGGTTGCTAAATGTAATAATGTTATACTGTACTTCAGTAAAACCTCTCTATAACGGTCACTAAATTTTGTTAATTAGTTGGTATTTAGGGCAGGTGGCTGCTTACAGCAAAGTGAAAGTAAATCAGAATGCTCCTATACTTTCACCTTGCTTTAAGCAGCCACCTATCTTTAACACAAAATACTTGATGTAACTTAGTGGCCGTTATAGAGAAGTTTTACTGTAGTATGTATGAATCTATTTGATTTCAGTGTATGTTTGCCCATTCGCTGAGAAAGTTCACACTACGAGACTGGTCCATAGAACAGAAATGGATGTCCGTGCTGCTCCCTCTCCTCCTGCTGTATAATGGTACACTGTTATAATTGGATTAACCCTTTACTCCATGAATATCTATGTCAGGAATAATGACTATGCATATTCTTTAGCTGATTTTTAGCTTGTCTGTTTCGATGAAAAGTCAAGCTATTGTGATCACTGGGTCATAGGTGTTGTCGTCAGCATGCAAAAACTTTAATGTAGCTCATTACTCGATAAGTATAAAAGGTATCAACATGAAACTTCATAGGTTAGTAGATCTCATTGAGGGGAATGCCCCTACATAAGAACCATAACTCTTGATTTCAAAATTTTGGAGTTATGGCCCTTTAATTTAGCTGGACAAGCACCAAATCAGATGAGTGTAGGCGCCGCATGTGGCTCTTGTTTATAATGGCATTATGAAGAAAATGATTCTTTATTGTGACAGAAACTGTAGAATCAGATATCAAAAGCAAACAGAGCAGACCCTGATCAGAAGGCTGCTATAGGAGCTATCTGATCTTGGTCTACTCTGTTTGCAAAGGCATAGAAATACATATTTATGGAGTCGAGTGTTAACTTTTTATGCACTAGCGTATACAAACAGTTTGGATCCTGATGAGATGCCATGAAACTTTTGGTCTCATCAAAATCCAAAAAGTTAGACACACTGAGACGCAGAGTAACTTGGGGTCTAATCTGAACCTAACTGACACTCTGACTGTAAGAAACAATGGCGAAAAATGATCGTTACTTACTGTGTTAACAAGTAATATTGGGTTTACAAAATATTTTCATTACTCCATAAATATGCCTTTAAATGTCTTTGCAAGCAGAGTAGACCATGTCAGATGGCATCTGTAGGAGCTGTCTGATCAGGGTCTGCTCTGTTTGTTTATGGAATTATATAGATCTGATCCTATAGTTTCTGCCATGGTCCAAACTACCTGTGTTCATGTGTGATAAAACTTCCATCTATTTATGCATCCTATCTAGTCTTTTGTTTCCACTGGTTCTTTGCAGACCCGATATTTCCGTTGACATTTCTGATTGACAGCTGGGTACCAGGAATGATGGACGGTGTGTTCCAAGCCTCATTCCTCTGTGGGCTTCTGCTTTTCTGGTTGTGTTTATATCATGGAGTCAGACAGGTATATAATGATAATCAT
This sequence comes from Azorinus chamasolen, assembly GCA_963576725.1. Classification (NCBI taxonomy): domain Eukaryota; kingdom Metazoa; phylum Mollusca; class Bivalvia; order Cardiida; family Solecurtidae; genus Azorinus; species Azorinus chamasolen. The sequence continues at coordinate 53,272,004 of OY755237.1, read as the reverse complement.
GAGCATGATAAGCAAATCACAATTAGCTTAACCCATTGACTCATATTGACGCCGCTTTTTGATACCATTGTGATCCATATTTATCACAATGGTTTCAATCCTACATTCTTCTACAATGTTCCTTTTTAGCTCACCAGAGCACAAAGTGCTTAGGGTGAACTTTTTTTATCACCTGATGTCTGTTGGTGTGCGTCGTCTGTCGTCAGTCCTCAACAATTTAACCTTTAAAAATCTTCTCCCCTGAATCTACAGGGTTCTCAGCTTTCATCTTTGGCACTGGTCCTCTACAAAAGTTATATAAAATTGGCCCTGCCCCAGGAGTGCCTTGTTTTCTATAGAAACGGAAAACATTGAAAATATACACCTGAAACTGGAAGGTTCTCAGCTTTCATATTTGGCACATAGCATCATGCTCAGATCCTCTACCAAAGTTATATAAATTATACCCCTTGGGTCAAAATTGGCCCGCACCCCAGGGGTGGCCAGTTTTCAATATAAACATATAGTGAAAACTTTGAAAATCTTCTCCTGAAACTGGAAGGTTCTCGGCTTTCATATTTGGCAGATAGCATCATGTTCAGCTCCTCTACAAAATTGACCCTGCCCCAGGGGTGCCTTGTTTTCTTTAGAAAAATGTAGTGAAAACATTGAAAATCTTCACCTCTGAAACTGGAAGGTTCTTGGCTTTCATATTTGGCACATAGCACCATGTTCAGGTCCTCTACAAAATTTATATAATTATGCCCCTGGGGTCAAAATTGGCCCCACCCCAGGGGGATGGCCAGTTTTCAATAGAAACATATAGTGAAAACTTTGAAAATCTTCTCTGAAACTGGAAGGTTCTCGGCTTTCATATTTGGCACATAGCATCATGTTCAGATCCTCTACAAAAGTTATATAAATTATACCCCTCGGGTCAAAATTGGCCAGTACCCCAGGGGTGGCCAGTTTTCAATAGAAACATATAGCGAAAACTTTGAAAATCTTCTCCTCTGAAACTGGAAGGTTCTCAGCTTTCATATTTGGCAGATAGCATCATGTTCAGCTCCTCTACAAAATTGGCCCTGCCCCAGGGGTGCCTTGTTTTCTGTAGGAACATATAGAGAAAACATTGAAAATCTTCACCTCCGAAACTGGAAGGTTCTCAGCTTTCATATTTGGCACATAGCATCATGTTCAGGTCCTCTACAAAATTTTATAAATTATGCCCCAGGGGCAACATTGGCCCCACCCCAGGGGTGACCAGTTTTCTATAGAAACATATAGTGAAAACGTTGAAAATCTTCTCCTCTGATTGTCTGGTGAGCGATAACATGGCCCTCTTGTTTCTGGTAAATGCTCCTTTTTCAGGAGATTTATTCAAAGAGGTTGGGTCTAAAAATTAACTATGAGGGAATGGGTCCTTGCACTACAGGTAATTGTAGTCTTAACCCTGTACTCTATAGAGAAACCTTCTTAATGCCTTTGTAAGCAAAGTAAGAGCTATCTGACCAGGGTTTGCTCTGTTTGCTTATGGAATTATATACATGTAGATTTTATTCTATGTTTCTTATCAGGGTAAGAAAAATCTTGTTCATATATCATTACAAATGTATATACATGTACATCAATTATTTCCTACACAAATATTCAGAGTTAACCCTTTCCTTCATATAAATGCTTTTTCACGCCTTTGCAAACAGAGTAGACCCAGATCAGATGGCTCCTTCAGGATCTACTCTCTGTTTGCTTATAAAATTAAAATAATAGATCTGACTTTTCGGTTTCTACCAAAAAAATCCATTATAAAAAATCAGCTAATTATTATTCACGACATCATTATTTCTTACATGAATATTTAACAGGGAAAGAGTGCATAGTTTATCACATATTCACTGATTGCATGCCAAAGGTTGTAAATATCTCGTCTACTGCATTCTTAACCCTTTCCTCCATAGGCTATTTTTAGACCCATCCTCTTTGAATGAATCTACCCAAAGGGAGCATTTACTAGAGAAAAGTTTGAAACCATTGTGATAATATGATTGTAATAATTGTATAATATATAATGTGATTGTATATAGTAAATAGTAGTTTGAAACCATTGTGATAAATAGAGCATTTGCTCCTATAGGAGCAAATGCTCTATTTATCACAATGGTTTCAAGAAGTGGTTATTACAGAAGCGTAGAAAGGCGTATTTATGGAGGAAAGGGTTAAATACATGATTCACTTAACCATATACATATACCTAATATGTCTCACCTTTGCAAAAAGAATAAGCTCAGATGAAACAGCTCCTTATGTGCCAGTACAGAACAGATCCTGATCAGGCAGCTCCTTAAGCAATCATCTGATTTGGGTCTTCTGTGTTAGCAAGTTCATAAGAAATTCTTATTTCCAGTCATCATAAATTCTGGGAATGTAATTGGCTGAGACCCTCCATGTGAACGGGGTGTAAGAAACCGTACACCCCGTTTGATCCAAGGTGTACGGAATCAAGTTTGTCACGTGACTGATCGGTTTTGTTTCATCATCGATTCGCGTAAACAAACTCAGTTTCTGTGTTTATAAGGCGGTTTTTTCCTTTGAAATAAACGGAATTCATCCATACAAACTGTCTAGCATCTACACACATGGATAAAAACAATTTATGTATCAATTACATGTTTGTATCTTGCTTCTTTTGTTTTTCCCAAATACCCCAAATCTTGTTTAGTTACAGTGCTTGCAAATCAGCACGTGAGTTTGAGTGACGTCAAACGTCATTTTTTAGTCAGGACTTATTGACAGCTGTGCCAAATCGCACACGCCGTAAGTAAACAAGTGTTTTGAGGGATTTAATATACAGAATTTTGTTAGGTTATGCATGTATTCTTTCTTGTAATGGACCCAGACTGGAAATAAATTTGTTACACGGTGTTTCGGCAGGGTGTATGGGTTTGTATGACGGTTTTGGATTCCGTATTTCTGGAATACGGAATCCAAAACCGTCGTACAAACCCGTACACCGTGCCGAAACACCGTGTAACTAATAATCTCTATTAGGTACAAGGTAACAGGTAAGAGAAAATACATATTGTTTTATTCCTTTACAGACTGACAGACGTTTTTGGAAGTTTTACTTTCCTAAGTTGTTGATAGTTGGTTTGATCTGGATATCAGCTGTGACACTGGCATCATGGCAAGAGTACAATGAGCTGCAGGATCCCACATACTACTACAGGCTGGATACCAGCAACTTCATGGTGAGTGGGCAGACATGACTGCAGAACCTCTCTACAGTGGCTATCAGTAAATAAACATCTCTCTCTCTCCATCCCTCTTTCCATCTCTCTCTCTCTCTCTCTCTCTCTATCCCCTCTCTCTCTCTCTTGGATTTTGAAGGTGTGTCCTACACATAGCATGGGTTATCTTCAGGGTGAAGGTCATGGATACCTATTTTAATACAGTGTCTTTTCTGTTTCATAACTCCCATCTGTGCTTTGTCTGATTTTCAAATATTTTCAAACACATATTAACCAAAAGCTAAAGGTCTGTTATATGATCCATGCTGATATACTCAAGGTCAAGGACATGGCAGGGGTTGTTTCTATTAGTTGCACAGGAGTTCGGCATGTTGTACATGATGGTGTAACTACTGTAGATGGTATATTATTTCTTGCAAATCTCATTATCGACTGTGATTAACATCACAACTGCTTTGGTATTTAAGAATCTACAAAAACCATTCTTGAAATGAATATACATGCAACAAATAACGCCATGAATATTATTTAGAATATTTATTAAGATAGCACACTGAAACTGGAAGCTTTGGCCATGGGAAAAACTGTAGAATCATATCTATATTATATCAGGAGCAAACAGAGCAGACTCTGATCAGACGGCTCTACAGAAGCCGTCTGATCTGGGTCTACTCTGTTTGCAAAGGCATAGAAAGGGGTATTTATGGAATAAAGGGTTATACCTTTATCTCATCGAGACATTTTTGACACCTTTGCAAAATAGAGTAGATTAATAAGCTAATTAATATTCATAGGTATTTTTATTATACACTATGGGGGGTGCATATTGTTTTTGCCCTGTCTGTCTGTTTTTCAGTTTGTCTATTTGTTTGTCACCAACTTTAACATTGGTCATAACTTTTGAGCCATTAAAGATAGAGACTTGATATTCGGCATGCATAAAAATTATGTATCTCATAAAGCCGCATATTTTGAGGTGTGATATGTCAAGGTCAAGGTCATTTTTTAAGGTCAGAAGTCAAATATATAGGTCAAATCACAGACATTAACATTGGCCATAACTTTTGAACCAGTAGAGACTTGATATTTGGCATGCGTGTGCATTTCATGAAGCTGCATATTTTGAGGGGTGACATGTCAAGGTCAAGGTCATCTTTCATGGTCAAATCTCATATATAGGTCAAATCACAAACTTCACATAGAGACTTGATATTTGGCATGCCTATGTATCTCATGGAGCCGCATATATTGAGTGGTGACCTGTGGGGGGCATAGTGTAGTGTTTCACAAATACATCTTGTTTCTTACATGAATATTCATGAGGTGATGGTTATTCATGAGATTATCTACATTATATTTGTACATGTAATTTTTAGCTCACCAGAGCACAAAGTGCTCAGGGTGAGCTTTTGTGATCGCCTGATGTCCGTCGTCGTGCGGTGTGCATCGTCCGTCGTCCTGCGTCAACAATTTGAACCTTTAAAAATCTTCCTCTCTGAATCTACAGGGTTCTCAGCTTTCATCTTTGGCACATAGCATCATCTGTAGGTCCTCCACAAGAGTTATATAAATTATGCCCCTGGGGTCAAAATTGGCCCCGCCCCAGGGGTGCCTTGTTTTCTATAGAAATATATAGTAAAAGTTTGAAAATCTTCTCTTCTGAAACTGGAAGGTTCTCAGCTTTCATATTTGGCACATAGCATCATGTTCAGGTCCTTTCCAAAAATTATATAAATTATGCCCCTGGGGTCAAAATTGGCTCCGCCCCAGGGGTGGTCAGTTTTCAATAGAAGCATATAGTGAAAACTTTGAAAATCTTCTCCTCTGAAACTGGATGGTCCTCAGCTTTCATATTTGGCACATAGCATCATCTTCAGGTCCTTTACAAAAGTTATATAAATTATGCCCCTGGGATCAATATTGGCCCCGCCCCAGGGGTGGTCAGTTTTCAATAGAAACATAAAGTGAAACCTTTTAAAATCTTCTCCTCTGAAACTGGAAGGTTCTCAGCTTTCATATTTGTTACATAGCATCATGTTCAGGTCCTCTACAAAAGTTATATAAATTATGCCCCAGGGGTGGTCAGTTTCAATAGAAACATATAGTGAAAACTTTGAAAATCTTCTCCTCTGAAACTGGAAAGTTCTCAACTTTCATATTTGGCACATAGCATCATGTTCAGGTCCTCTACAAAAGTTATATAAATTATGCCCCTGGGGTCAAAATTGGCCCCGCCCCATGGGTGCCTTGTTTTCTATAGAAATATATAGTAAAACTTTGAATATCTTCTCTGAAACTGGAAGGTTCTCAGCTTTCATATTTGGCACATAGCATCATGATCAGGTCCTCTACAAAAGTTACATAAATTATGCCCCTGGGGTCAAAATTGGCCCCGCCCCAGGGTTAGCCAGTTTTCAATAGAAACAAATAGTGAAAACTTTGAAAATCTTCTCCTCTTAAACTGGAAGGTTCTCAGCTTTCATATTTGGCACATATCATCATATTCAGGTCCTCTACAAAAGTTATATAAATTATGCCCCTGGGGTCAAAATTAGCCCCGCCCCAGGGATGGACAGTTTTCAATAGAAACATATTGTGAAAACTTTGAAAATCTTCTCGTCTGAAACTAGAAGGTTAGAAGGTTCTCAGCTTCCATATTTGGCACGTAGCATCATGTTCAGGTCCTCTTTAAAAGTTATATAAATTATATCCCTGGGGTCAAAATTGGCCCTGCCCCAGGGGTAGCCAGTTTTCAATATAAGCATATAGTGTAAACTTTGAAAATCTTCTCTGAATCTATAAGGTTCTCAGCGTTCATATTTGGCACATAGCATCATGTTCAGGTCCTCTACAAAAATTATATAAATTATGCAATTTGGGTCAAAATTGGCCCCACCCCAGGGCCAGCTAATTTTCTATAGAAACATATAGTGAAAATTTTCTCCTCTGATTGTCTGGTAAGCGCTTCAGGGCCATTCTGGCCCTCTTGTTTTAAAAAGTGAGCTATTGTCATGACCCTCTCGTCGGCGTTGGTTCACATTTGGTATGCATGTTTACTATCACAAGGGGAACCAATTTCACAAGGGTAAGGGTAAGTAACCCTAAAATTAATTTTGCCATAATTATGCCCCTTTTTCGACTTGGAATTTTCATTGTTGGTTAAGTTTTATATTAAAGTCTATGTCTCAGAAACTGTACAAGATATTTGGTTCAAATTTGGTATGCATGTTCACTATTACAAGGGGGCCCATTTCACAAGGGCAGGTAACCCTAAAATTAATTTTGCTATAGTCATCTCCCCATTCAGACTTAGACTTCCACAATACTATCCAGCACTAAAGAAAGTGGAGCGCGCTGTCCGCGGACAGCTCTTGTTTATTTTAACTCTGCATGCTAGTGATGAGTTGTTGATAATTTATGCAAACACTTTTGATCTGTTGGATTTGTCTGATCAATCAGGGTCTGCTCTGTTTGGTTATATGTTACAGATTTGATTCTCTACTGAAGGCTCAGAATGAGCTATAGTGACCATGATCCGTTCAGCATCCGGCCACAAAAGGCTGTAAATTTCCTTTTTAGCATGTCTGTTTTGAAGAAAAGTTTAGCTGTTGTGATCACTGGGTCGTAGGCTCATTATAGTCGTTGTCGGCGGTGGCATGCAAAAACTTTAATGTAGCTCATTACTCGAAAAATATACATGTAAGAGGTATCAACATGAAACTTCATAGGTTGGTAGATCTTATCGAGGAGATGGCCCTTACATAAGAACCATAACTCTTGATTTCAAAATATTAGAGGGCTCTTTTTTTTTTTTAATTTAGCTGGATTGGCACCAAATCAGACGAGCGTTGGCGCTGCATGCGGCTCTTGTTATGTATTTTGTAATGCAAGATCTTAATTAACCCTTTACTCCATCAATACACTTTTCTACACCTTTGCAAACAGAGTAGACCCAGATCAGATGTCTCCTATAGGAGCCATCTAATCTGGGTCTGCTCTGTTAGCTAATGACCTAATATAGATATGATTTTATAGTACATGTATGTACATGTATCTGCCATGGCCAAAACGTCTTATTTCATGCATCATGATAAAAATTTAAGTTACTAATATTCATGGTGTCATTATTTCTTACATGAATATTCATGGAGTGAAAGGTTAATATTTATAATGGGTTGAGTCTTACATATTCATGAGGTAAAGGGCAACGATGTAAATCTGTGTGCTTTCAGGGCTTCAAGATCTTTTTCTTTGTGGTGGGAGGCGTCTATCTATTGTATCTTCTCTACTTGCTGTTAAGAGCCTACGCTGAGCTGAGGTCCATGCCATACTTTGGTAAGATATAAAATAGGTACATGTAGCTGATTCAAGCATGAAACATTAATCATATAATTTAACCCATTCCCTCATATTGAAGACTTTTGACAACTCTGTAAAAGTCACTTTTTGAAACCATTGTGATAAACAGAGCATTTGCTCCTTAGGAGGAAATGCTCTATTTATCACAATGGTTTCATAACTACAAAATTCTAAAACTTTCCTTTTCTCTAGTTAATGCTCCTTTTCAGTAGATTTATTCAGAGAGGTTGGATCTAAAAATAGCCTATGAGGGAATGGGGTAAAACCCCTCTAATGCAGCCACTTTATGAATAAACATAGATTTATCTGAAAGCAAGTTGCTGTTTAATGCAGGGTGAAAGTTATGCAGAAAGCTCCTCTAATGAATGGAATCTTGGACTTTTATTAGTTAACCCTTTCCCTCATATAAACACCTCATGCATTTACGAAGTACACTCAGAACAGGCAGCTCCTATAGGAGCCATATGATCAGCGTCTGCTCAGTTTGCTGATGACATTGTAATAGATCTGACTCTTAAGTTTCTACCAATATCAAAAACATCTTGTATACATATGCCATTATAAAAATTTAGCTTATAAATATCCATGACATCATTATTTCTTATATGAATATTGAACGGGGAAAGGGTTAAAATATATAGCTCAAGCTCTCAAACTGCTGTATAATATAAATAGGATTTAGTATGATAAACAGGAAAGGAAATAAAATTGTTTGTATGTTAAACTTATTGTTTCAGCCTTGCTGTCATTCTTTGATCATAATGTTTTGATCATGTACATTGAGTTATGTACCTTTTATAAAATGTTTAACCATTTCCTTCATACAAACAAATAGATTAGACTCAGATTAGATGGGTCTCCTATAGGAGCCATCTGATCAGTGTCTGCTCTGTTTGCTTGAAATAATATAGATTTTATTCTATAGTTTCTGCCACATTAAATAATCCTTTGTTGAAAATGCTGTTAACCCTTTCCTCCATAAATACGCCTTTCTATGCTTCTGTAAAAGTCACTTTTTGAAATCAATGTGATAAATTGAGCATTTGCTCCTTAGGAGCAAATGCTCTATTTATCACAATGGTTTCAAAACTATACACTCCTAAAAAAAATTATTTTCCCTAGTAAATGATCCTTTTGGGTGGATTAATTCAAAGAGGTTGGGTCTAAAAATAGCCTATGGAGGAATGGGTTAATAATTTAGCTCATGAATATTCATAGTCATTATTTCGTACATGAATACTACATTTACTCTCCATCTGCAAATGTATGAATGATATTTGTTGTGAAGTTTGCTTTTCAACTATCCTACCAGAAACTATTGTAATTTCTGATATACATACATGTACACTTAATCATTACTCAGGTTGGTATCATCCTATGTTAGGACTTATGATAGTTTATCTCATACAAATATCTTGTACTCTAGATTGTTTGAACTCTTTGGCTATGCAAGTAGTATTGTAATGAGTGTTAACCCATTACCGCATAGGCTATTATTAGATACAACCTCTTTGAATAAATCTACCGAAGAGGAGCATTAGCTAGAGAAAAGGAAAACTTTAGAATTTTGTAATTTGAAACCATTGTGATAAATAGAGCATTTGCTCCTATAGGAGCAAATGCTCTATTTATCACAATGGTTTCTCAAAGTGACATTTTCAGAGTCATCAAAAGTCGTCAATATGAGGAAATGGGTTAACCCTTTTCTCCATGAATATTTATGGAAGAAATTATGACAACACAAGCATAAATTAGATTAGTTTTTGAAATGGAAAATTAACACCAGAAATTTTTGAATTGGCAGAAATTGGAGATTCAGATCTATATTAATCCATAAGCAAACAGAGCAGATCATGATCATGCAGACAGCTCCTGCAGGAGTTATCTTATCTGGGTCTACTGTGTTTTCAAAAGCATTAAAAAGCATATTAATGAAGTGAAGGGTTACGGTCAAATGCTGTGTTTTAACCCACTTCCGCATATTGACGCCTTTTGACGCTTCTGTAAAAATTACTTTGTGAAACAATTGTGAGCAAATGCTCTATTTATTACAATGGTTTCAAAACTACAGAATTCTGAAACTTTCCTTTTCTCTAGTAAATGCTCCTTTTTGGTAGATTTAATCAAAGAGGTTGGATCTGAAAATAGCCTATGCGGGAATTGGTTAAATGTGACTGTAGAGTCTACACTATTGCGTAACTCCAAAGAAACGTTTCTCATGATTTGGATCAGGTGTAATATTTTTTCTCTTGTTTTCCAGATTTACGTCTCAAGTTCATGACACTGTTAATGTTGATAGTCCTGTCAATCAGCATCACCATCACAGTATTACGATTTGGTCGTGCTGCGCTGCAAGACAACTTCATCGCCGAGCTGTCGACCAACTACGAGAACTCAGCGGAGTTTGTGTCTTTCTTTGGCCTGCTCAACATTTACATGTACACCATGGCCTTTGTGTACTCTCCAGCCACGAATGCAGTATTTGGTACGATTGCTATTACCTGTTAGCACTTTCCCAAACCCTTTGAATGCTGAATTTTGAAAGTGTAATGGCCATCATTGTTTATCAGTAAGAGTTTATTCAGTATTCATGAAAGGGGTATAATTGGCAATAGGATTTTGATAGACAAACAGTGCATACCCGGATCAGAGGGCTCCTTAAGGAATATTTAATGTCTTTTCGAATATTAATTAGCTGATTTTTTGACAATATAGTTTTACTGACAGCGTCTACAGGTGCTATCTGATATAGTTTTACTGACAGCATCTACAGGAGCTATCTAGTATAGTTTTACTGACAGCATCTACAGGAGCTATCTGATATAGTTTTACTGACAGCATCTACAGGAGCTATCTGATATAGTTTTACTGACAGCATCTACAGGAGCTATCTGATATAGTTTTACTGACAGCATCTACAGGTGCTATCTGATATAGTTTTACTGACAGCATCTACATGGGCTATCTGATATAGTTTTACTGACAGCGTCTACAGGTGCTATCTGATATAGTTTTACTGACAGCATCTACATGGGCTATCTGATATAGTTTTACTGACAGCATCTACAGGTGCTATCTGATATAGTTTTACTGACAGCATCTACATGGGCTATCTGATATAGTTTTACTGACAGCATCTACAGGAGCTATATGATATAGTTTTACTGACAGCATCTACATGGGCTATCTGATATAGTTTTACTGACAGCATCTACATATAGTTTTACTCTGTTTGCAAATGTGTATCAAGACACTGGTTAACCCGTTTGCTAATAAAGACCTCTTTGAAAAAAGATTGGATCTGTAGGAACATATGATCAGTGTCTGCTTTGTTAGCCGGATTTTTCGAGAAAAATCTCGGCTTATAGTTTGGCGAAAACCTGGTGGGCGTTTTGGTGGCGGGTGTTCTTTCGGGTGGCTTGCCCTCGTTAACAAAACTTTAACATTGCTTATAACTTCTGAATTACTTAAGCTAGACAATTCATATTTGGTATGCAGATAGCTTTGGTGAAGGCCTTTTACTTGATACAAGGATACATGAAATCAGGTCAAGGTCACTATTCGAAAACTTTGCCGTTTTTAACAAACTTTAACATTGCTATAACTTCTGAACTACAAATGCTAGGCAATTCATCGTTGGTATACAGATGGCTTTGGTAAAGACCTTTCAGTTGATATAAAGCTATTTTAAATTAGGTCAAGTTCAAGGTCACTATTTTGACAAGTTGGCCATCATTGAAAAACTTCAACATTTTGTCTTAACCTCTGAACCACATGTGCTAGACAATTCAATCTGATATGGAAATAGCTTTGGTGAAGGCCTTTCAGTTGAAACAAGGAATACATGAAATTTGGTCAAGGTCACTATATTGTAAACTTGGCTGTTTTTAACAAACTTTAACATTTTGCTATAACTTCTGATCCACTAACGTTAGGCAATTCACTAGGAGCTTTCTGTATGACTTTCACCATGCATTAAGCAGCCACCTGCTTAAAGTATCTAAATTCTTCTCTACTAGAATTCTGGTTTAGAGTGGTTTTTAGGGTTTCGGCTTTTGCCGAAATCCTTATAAAATGGATTGCGACTCAAACTATGGCGGAAAACCCTATTGCACGAGCGCTACCTAGCGGGAATCCCCCTAAGAGAATACGCGCATGTGCTGTGCTTGGCTTACAATCCGGTTCCGGAATCTTACAAAATATTTATAATGAAATATGGAAGGTGGATCCATTAGCAACAGAGCAGACCCTGAATCTATGGGAGCGAGCTGTCTGATCTGGGTCGAATCTATTTGCAGATGCATGAAAACAAGTTTATATGGGGAAATTAAGGGTTAAATAGACTTCTTCTGTTCTGTACGTTCTTTACAGTATAAAGGTTACAGCGCACTGGTGGTCAGTAGTGCAGGGCAACTGTTACATCATGCTAAAATCTCTAGAGGTCATACGCTTAACTCTTTGCACGCTAGCGGCGAAACTGTGATTACCTATGCAAACAGTTTGGATCCAGATGAGAGGCCACATAATTCTGCGTCTCATCAGGATCCAAACTGTTTGTCATCTTGATCATATTTTTGCATAAAATGAAAGAAAGTTTATTGAAGAATTGACGCAGACGTCAATTGTTGCAAACGAAACATCACTCAGCATTGTAAGGATTAAGCAAGCTGTAATCTAAAGTTGCAAAAATGTTTCCAAGCTGACTTATTCAGCTGTACAAACTGGTAGAGATGCTAGAACACTAAACCTTTCCTTCATATAAATGTTTTTCACGCGTTTGTAAACAGAGTAGACCCAGATCTGATGACTCCTATAGGAGTCGTCTGATCAGGATATGCTCTGTTGGCTAATGGAATTTGAAAGATCTTTTTCTTTCCTTTCTTAAATGGCTACTCATTTCCACTTTTCATGTTTCATATAATGAAACATGAAAAGTGGAAATAAGTAGCAATTATATTGTTCATGAATATTCAGTAGGTATTGAAATTGGAATAAACATAGAACAGGAATCAAGTTTCTTACATGGATCCGTTCCATTTGCGCTCTGTGTCTATATACATGTACTTTTTTAAACTATTGTTTTTGTTAATTTAATTATTGTTCAAATTCTCAGGGATTTTTTTATAGTCAGTTTGAACTGTGCAGTAATTCCTTTTGAAACAAACTAAGTTTTCAAATATTATGCAGGTTATCGTGACCTAATTGCCAGTTGTACATTGTGTGTGTGTCGGTCTGTGATCAGGATCCTAGATGTTTGACAATTTTAAAATACAACTATGCAAATCATAGACTAATTCAATATAAATAAGTATATATGCAATACACAAAATAATGAGCAGGTGACAATTTTAAATTGAACATGGTACTTTCGAATTCATAGTTGTCCTAGCACAAAGTCTGGATCCTGCCTCTACGTTTCATCGAAATGCATACTATTGACACCAGGACTGTATGTTAATATAGCATAATGCTTTAAAAAGTCCATAACAAGTTTCAAGAGGCATGCTTATGTTTTCTAGTTTGTTTGCTTTAAAATGTATTTAGAGAAAAGAATATCAAAAAGGATAAAGAATAAAAAATATATTAGAATCTTTTTTCCATTTGCATTTGGTTGTGACGGGACTCGAACCAAGGACCTAGAGATTCATAGACGCAGCTCTTTCCCCTCGGCCACCGCTTGGTTACATGGTTCTATTTAAACGCTACAAGGTGTGAAAAGCAACAACGACTAGTGAACGTACATACTTAATATGCAAATTATACAGACCCATTTTTCATGAAATCTCCAAGTATAAAATGAATAGATTTTACCAATGACCTACTGTCAATCCAAATGCCTTTGTTCAAACAGCATGGTGTCTTTTTACAACAGAAGTCCGACATAAGGTCGTCGGATTCTGAAAGTTCCATACCCTTCCTGTGGTATTTACAAAAGTCCGATATATCGTTGTCGGATTCTGAGTTAAATGCCCCTTTTGCCTACACACTTACATATATATATATAGGCTACTCTTTCTTTCTTTTTTTTCTTTACTTTCTTAAATGGCTACTAATTGCCACTTTTCATATTTCATTGTAACTATTTTGTCCATAAATATTCAGTAGGTATTGAAATTTGGAATAAACATAGAACAGGGAAAGGGTTAAGGAAATTAGGGTTTTTATAAATCAGACATTTCTTGCATATGTTTGGTACTGACCAAGTAATGGTCAGAATCATCCGGGGTCCAGTCTAGACCTACAGTGTTCTCATTCAACGATAATGGTGAAATCGTTAATTCTATTATGCTAAGCACGACTTGACCCTTACTTTCAAATAACGGAGTGATGGCTCTTTACTACATAAACTATCAATTTTGGCTCTATTGGCACAAAGTGGCAAGATGAGCTATTGGAATCGCCCTGTATGTGACATGTTCATAAAACAATTCTTTAAATGTCTTCCAAACTACTGACATGATTTTCAGAAAAATCCACAGCAAACAATCAATATGATATATATTATGTCCGAAACCTTCAGTACTGTCAGTACTTTGATTACTGTATCTGCAACAAGTAATTGCAGTTAAATCTGTTGTGAATATTTCAGAGACACATTTCAAAGACAATCCAGGCTTGTCCATGCTGAATGATTCAGATGAAGAGGTGCATTATGGGTAAGTGAAGAACTATACATAAAACTTAAAGTTCATTTTTAATTGTTTAACTCTTTACTCCATATATATATACATGTAGATGTACACCTTTTAATGCCTTTGCAAACAGAGTAGACCCTGTTGAAGCCATCTTAACAGGGTCTGCCCTGTTTTGCTTATGAAAATACACTTTCTGCCATGGTAAAAATATCTTGTGTGCATATGCTATTACAAAAAATAATTATACCCCCACTTATGAAGAAGTGGGGGTTATTATTGGAATCGCACATGTCTCTGTGTCCGTCAGTCCGTCCGTACTTCCATACGTCCTTCTGTCCGTCCATCCGTCCGTTCATCCGCATTACTCCTAAAGTATTATAGGCAAAACTGTGAAACTTGATGTATGGATAGAAGGTGATGAGAGGATGTTCAGTCAACAAAGGTTGTAACTCTAAATTCATTTTTGAGGGAGTTATTCCCCTTAGTTACTTTTCAAAAGCAATTTTTTGTCTGGAGCATAACTTGTCAAGTATTGTAGGCACCACTGTGAAACTTTATATATGGATAGAGGATGATGAGAGGATGTGCAATCAACAAGGGTTGTTACTCTAAAGTCATTTTTAGGGAGTTATTCCCCTTAGTTACTTTTCAGAAGCAATTTTTTGTCAGTGCAGGTTGTTGCTTAAAGCAAGGTGAAAGTAAAACTGAATGCTCCTATAGGAGCGTTCTGTTTTACTTTCACCTTGCTTTAAGCAGCCATCTGCCTTTAACATAAAATACTTGATGTAATTTGGTGGCCGTTATAGAGAGATTTTACTGTATTATATATTAATCATAAATTTTTTACTACAAAATTTGTCGTCTGCTTCAGTCTTCATTTTTGGAAACAAAATCACAGCATCAAACAGTTTGGCACCTGATGTGATGCCAAATTACCTGACATCTGATCTGGAGCCAAATTGTTTACAGCGGTAACCGTAGATTCCCCATAAGCAGCAAAAGAGTTAAAATTCTGAAATAAAAATGTTTGAAATTTCTGTTCTGACTTCTTTAGTGAAAAGTATTTAAAAAAAACTAAATGCTTTTAAAACCTTTTTTTTTCAGATCTGACACTGAGAGTATAGGACTGACACGAGTTAGATCTAATGGAGTTGGCAAATATGACAGTGATGAGGAAACGTTTCATTAGTGGCAATGGGCAGTAGTCTTTGTATCCATATCTTAGCCTGAAGAGACATGACTGGTGATAGGACAGAACTCTTTACACTTCTGTACACTTCTGTAGACTATTCTGACCCATACTGCTAAGCTTGACCCAACTGACATTTACAAACAGCTGTGATCCAGATGATCTTAGCCGTTTGACACTCGTTCCATATTGTATAATCCGGAAAATTAGCATTTGCGCCAGTTTTTAAGTTTAAGTGACTTTAATATGCTATTTTTTAATAGTATGCGCATATCTTGTAGTGACTAAAAAGTCACTGGCAGAAAACTATTTATATTTTGCACATACTGGTACATACTGGTACATACTGGCACATACTGGTACATACTGGCACATACTGGTACATACTGGCACATACTGGTACATACTGGTACATGAATGAACAAAACTGAGGAGTTAACCCATTCCCTCATATTGACGACTTTTGACGATTCTGTAAAAGTCACTTTGTGAAACAATTGTGATGAATAGAGCATTTGCTCCTATTATCACAATGGTTTCAAACTACAAAATTCTAAAAAATTTCCTTTTCTCTAGTTAATGCTCCTTTTCGGTAGGTTTATAAAAAGCGGTTGGGTCTAAAAATAGCCTATGAGGTAATTGGTTAACAACTATTTACATTTTGCACATACTGGTACATGAATTAATGAAACTGAGGAGTTAACAAACAATTCACATCTCTAATTGTTGATCAACAGTCGTTGGCTGTTACACTGAATTGTTGTATGCTTAACATGATATACACAGCTACCGATAAGAGATGCTGCAAACTTCAGCTCTTCTTTCATTGATCTGAACTTGAAAAACAAAATGTGCACATGTATTAACTCTTTTCATGCCTTTCCACGCATTTGCAGAGTAAACTCAGATCAGACAGCTCCTATAGGGTCAGCTCTTTTTGCTTTTGACATGATACAGATCTACAGTTCTTGTCAAAGCAAAACCTTCCCTTGAAAGTTTTATATTAGAAAAATTGAGCTAATAAATACATGTATTCTTGTCATTATTTCTTACATGAATACTGAACAAGAAAGGATTAACCCTTTACCTATTGCAAACAGAGTAGACCCAGATCAAATGAATCCTGTAGGAGCCGTCTGATCAGGGTCTGCTCTGTTTGCTAGTGGATATATATAGATATGATTCTACTGTTTCTACTATGACCAAATATTCTTGTGTCCATGTGTCATAAAAAAATATCATATATATTTATGATGTCATTATTTCTTACATGAATATTCATGGTGTAAAGGGTTAAGAGTTAACTCTTTGCACGCTAGCGGCGAAACTGTAATTACCTATGCAAACAGTTTGGATCCAGATGAGATGCCGCATAATGCAGCGTCTCATCAGGATCCAAACTGTTTGTCACCTTGACCATATTTTTGCAAAGAAATGAGAAAGTTTATTTTTAGAATTGAAGCAGACGACAATTGTTGCCGAAGAAAAACTACTTAGCATGCAAAGAGTTAACAGAATCAGAAATAAACAATGCATCAGATCTGAATTTAACCCTTTACACCATGAATATTCATGTAAGAAATAATGACATCACAAATATTTGTTGGCTGCATTTTAATATAGATATAAAATTTTCAAGGGATTGTTTAGCTTTATAAAAACTTAAAAATCAGATCATGTCCTAAGCAAAGAGAGCAGACCCAGATCAGATATGCCTCTACTCTTTTTGCAAAGGCATGAAAAAGTGTTTATGTGTATATATGCTTAGCCAGTCTGCTCATCATTTTTTTCAATGTTTTAGCATTTACAAAAACTTAAAAATCAGATCTCTATCGTGTCCTAAGCAAAGAGAGCAGACCCAGATCAGATCTGCTTCTTCTCTTTTTGCAAAGGCATGAAAAAGTGTTTACATGTATATATGCTTAGCCAGTCTGCTCATCATTTTTTTCAATGCCAAAGAATGGTTACAGGAATAGCTTTTCCTTTTCTTGATACCAAAGAATGGTGGCGGGTTTAGTGATTTTGTTGCTTTTTAGCTCACCAGAGCACTTTTGTGCTCAGGGTGAGCTTTTGTGATCGCCTGATGTCCGTCGTCCGTCGTCGGGCGTCAACAATTTGAACCTTTAAAAATCTTCTCCTCTGAATCTACAGGGTTTTCAGCTTTCATCTTTGGTACATAGCATCATCTGTAGGTCCCCTACAAAAGTTATATAAATTATGCCCCTAGATACAAAATTGGCCCCGCCCCAGGGGTGCCTTGTTTTCTATTGAAATATATAGTAAAACTTTGAAAATCTTCTTCTCTGAAACTGGAAGGTTCTCAGCTTTCATATTTGGCACATAACATCATGTTCAGGTCCTCTACAAAAGTTATATAAATTATGCCCCTGGGGTCAAAATTGGCTACACCCCAGGGTGGCCAGTTTTCTAGCAAACTTGAAGCTGACTGCACTTTTAAGCATCTTATCTTTACTCATAAAGGCCATCAGGTCAAGCAGTAGAGAGGGGATGACCAGTGGCTATTTTTAGTGCACCTGTATTGCTGGTTGTAGCTGTTAGTGGGTCAGTGTCTTAACCCTTTGCCTGTTCTGTGTTTATTATTAATTTGAATGCCTATTGCATATTCATGAACAAAATAGTTAAAATGAAGTATGGAAGGTGGAACATTGTAGCCATTTTTTTCCAAATTTCACAACCTATTGAATATTCATAGACAAAATTGTTATAATGAAATATAGTAGGTGGAACATTTGTAGCCATTTTAGAAACTAAAGGAACAGATCTATCAAATTCCATTAACAAACAGAGCAGACCCTGATCAGATGGCTCCTATAGGAGGCATCTGATCTGGGTCTACTCATTTTTCAAATGTGTGAAAACATGTTTTTATGAGGGAAGGGTTAATTAATAATAGTGATTGGCATTATGACCATATTATAACCTGCCCTGCAGTTCAGAAGAAGGGTAAATCATGTAAAGGCTCCAGAATGCCAAATTAAAGATTTTAAATAAATTATGAAATAATTTTTAACATGAAATTGTATTACTTGAAAATATTAAGTTCAACTTCTGAATATGAAATTATTATGTAATAATTTATAATAATATTCAAATGCAAAAAATTAGTTTGGAATGCTAGGGTACACATACCTTTTCAGAGGAACAGTTGATTATTTGAGAGGTCAGTTGATCGTCTTTAGTCAGAACTTTGTATGGCCTTGCTTAATTAAAATTATTACAATTAACTCTCTTGTACAAACCACATATGAAGTTACATATGTGTCAGATCAGAATCTAAACTGTGTGCTAGTTTCAGTCAAATTATGCTCAGCAGTGATAGGGTTTCTGTCATCTGTAATCTGTTTGTCTGAAAAATTAACACTTTTCAATGGCCCTTTTGTCTATAGAAACATATAGTGAAAATCTTTTTTTCTGAATTTACAGGGTTCTCAGCTTTCTTATTTGGCACATAGCACCATGTTCCGGTCCTCTACAAAAGTTAAATAAATTATGCCCCTGGGGTCAAAATAGGCCCCACCCCAGGGGTGGTCAGTTTTCAATAGAAAAATATAGTGCAAACTTTGAAAATCTTCTCTGGAATGTTCATATTTGGCACATAGCTTCATATTTAGGTCATCTACAAAAGCTATATGAATAGTGTCCCAGGGGTCAAAATTGGCACTGCCCCAGAGACGGTCAGTTTTCAATAGAAACATATCTGATTGTCTGGTGAGCGATGTCAGGGCCATTCTGGCCCTCTGTTATAATAGCTGTAAAATGGGTCAACATTGTTTATATTTTATATAGAATGGTAAAGACTTGTATATGATTTCCAATAGGAAAAGTTGTCAATAATGCATACCAAGATAAGTCTTTACCTGGTTTTCCATCATTTTTATACCTTGGCAAGCAGGGTAGACCCAGATCATGTGGGAAGTGTTGGATCAGGGTTTGCTGTGCTTGATTATATGTTACAGATCTGAGTTGGTACTGATATGGCAATAAATTTCCTTATTTTGTATTTTCAGTACAAGAACCAAATAAACCCTTTGAATGGGGGAAACAAGTTGGTTGTTATTTGTCAACAGTGTAGACCCATATGAGAGACTCCTAGAGGAGCACGCTGATCAATGTCTACACTGTTTCTCATTCAAAAATCTCTCACAAATCATATCATTTCATACTGATTGAACTCTACCTATGTGATAGTTTATTCCACTCTATTTCACTCTGCAAACAGAGTAGACCCTGATCAGACAGCTTTTACAGGAGCCATCTGATCTGGATCTACTCTGTTTGCAAAGACATGAAAAGATGTAACAGTATATATGAATGAGTTAACCCTTTCCCTCATATTGACGCCTCTGTAAAAATCACTTTTTGAAACCATTGTGATAAATAGAGCATTTGCTCATAGCAGTAAATGTTCATTTTATCACAATGGTTTCTACACTATACAAATCTAAAAAAAAATCCTTTTCCTTAGTTACTGTTCCTTTTCGGTAATTTTATTCAAAGATGTTGGGTCAAAAATTAGTCTATGAGGGAATGGGTTAAACAATAAAGGGGATGATTTTACTTAGATTTTAGTGTAGAACTCCATGCTGTGAATTCTTTTCAGTTTTTACAGTGTTTAATCCTTTGCCTCATGAATATTCATGAATTTACCTCATGAATATTCGTGTAAGAAATATTAGCCTCCGTAGGCTATTTTTAGACACAACCTCTTTGAATGAATCTACCGAAAAGGAGCATCTACTAGAGAAAAGGGAAAGGTTAGAATTGTGTAATATTGAAACCATTGTGATAAATAGAGCATTTGCTGCTATGGAGCAAATGCTCTATTTATCACAATGGTTTCAAGAAGTGACTATTACAGAGGCGTAGAAAGGTGTATTTATGGAGGAAAGGGTTAACCCTTTACCTCATGAATATTCGTGTAAGAAATAATGGCTTGATGAATATAAATTAGATTAATTTTTATATTAGCATATAAACAAGAAAAGTTTTGGCCAAGGCAAAGAGTGTACAATCAGACCTGTATTGTTCCATAAGCTAAAAGAGGAAACCCTAATCAGACAGCTCCTGCCAGAGGCATTTGATCTGGGTCTAACCCTAATCAGACAGCTCCTGCCAGAGGCATTTGATCTGGGTCTAACCCTATTCAGACGGCTCCTGCCAGAGGCATTTGATCTGGGTCTAACCCTAATCAGACGGCTCCTGCCAGAGGCATTTGATCTGGGTCTAACCCTAATCAGACGACTCCTGCCAGAGGCATTTGATCTGGGTTTAACCCTAATCAGACGGCTCCTGCAAGAAGCATTTGATCTGGGTCTGCTGTGTTTTGAAAGACATGAAAAGGTATATCTTTGAGGTAAAGGGTTTGGAGGAATTTGGTAAAATATCTTTAACCTAGCAGGTTTTCAAGGGTGCTTATAGAGAGATTGCAATAAGACAATGTGGTTACATTGCTTAATGTACTAGATACCTTCATGTATCTAATGATTTCATTACAGTGATTTATTGTGTTTTAGATCACTGATATAAGTTTAGATGTTGAGAAATTCAAATCATGTGGTCTTTAGCGTGAGTAATTGCCAACATCTCAAGAGATTCTATGAATAAGAGTATGCTGGTGCTTCATCTGACCTGTAATTATGTCTCCCCCAGTATACTGGGGAAACATTTTGTTTTTGTGTGTTGCTTCCCTCTGTCAGACCATCCGTCTGTCTGTCTATCCGATTTTAATTTGTCCGTGCGGTTTCTCCAGTTTGGCATATCTTATTCCTGTTCCGGTTTGAAATTAAATTGTCACCTGTAAAACTCTTTTAACCCTTTCCCTCATAGAAATGCCTTTTCACACCCCTACATACAATGTAGACCCTAATCAGATGGCTCCTCTATGGCCTGTCTGATCAGGATCTGCTCTGTTTGTGTATGAAATAATATAAATCTGATTCTAGTTTCTGCCACAGCCAGAAATTCCTGTGTTCATGTGCCAGATTAAAAGTTATTCTAATATTCATGAAGTCATGAATTCCTTATAAATATTCATGAGGTAAAGGATTAAGTATATATAATTCTGGATATATATAATGTTTGTCATGTAAATAGTATATAGATATACATGTATATATATAAATATAAATATATATATTTGCTTTAGTGGGTAAATTGAATCAATTGATCTCACATTGTATATATAGGTCTAGTTATAGATAGTGTCCAATATTTATTTGAACATTTCCAGTTCTTTATCATTTTTGTACAAAGGTGTGCAAACTACACTGCTCACAATATTAAAAGGATCTTTTTTTTCCATAGCGTTTCGTACAATCCCATTATTTTTAGCTCGTCTGTTTCGAACAAAAGTCGAGCTATTGTGATCACTGGGTCATAGGCGTTGGCGTTGTCGTCGTCGTTGTCGGCGTGCAAAAACTTTAATGTAGCTCTTTACTTGAAAAGTATAAAAGTTATAAACATGAAACTTCATAGGTTAGTACATCTCATTGAGAGGAAGGCCCCTACATAAGAAGCATAACTCTTGCTTTCAAAATTTTGGAGTTATGGCCCTTTATATTTTTCAAAAATGTTTAATTTTGCTGGACAAGCACCAAATCAGACAAGCGTTGGCACCGCACGCGGCTCTAATGTTTGATTACCTGTCAATCCTAGAAAAGCGATGTCATAGTACCTGTTTCCAAGTCAATGTGTTTTCAATACATTCTACTAATGATCTAATAAAAGAATACATTCTACTAATGATCTAAGAATACTTTGTGCATTCATTAATTTCACGTGACTCTGTAGAATAGAAAAACCCAGAGGGGTATAATTTTTCAGTTTCATCCCAAAATTGAAATCCCTTTAAATTTGCACAAGGAAAATAGAAGGGTTAATAAGTTTGCTATGAAGAAACAATTGTAGATGTGTTTATCTGCTTCTTCAACCCTCAGAATAGGCTCCTGGTGCATTCTACATTAAAAGACACTTACACTTGGTCCAGAATGGTGGAATATTCTCCCTAGAGACTTAAAGTCATTTGCAATCGAAACTGACTTTAAGCAGAAACTTAAAACTCACTTATTCAGGCAATTTTACAATGACTAGGATCCAAATGAGTGTTCCATTGGACTTTCAAAATACTGTCTGGGAGTGTAATAATTACAGTGTACATACTAGGGCTTTGTAAAGCACAATTGAATATTTATAGTTTTTGCGCTATAGAAGTGTATTTGTATTTGTCTTAAAAAAGTCTGCTGTTTTGTAAAAAAAAGTGCAGTTTTTGTCTCCAAATTGAGCACAGAAACAGTACAGTTTCAGACCCCTTTTAAGGCTGTTGCTGAATGTTTTGACATTTTATATGTATTAAAGGTAAAGCTAAATTTGTGACCTGTTTCTCAGAATTGAGAGACTGTCAAATGATGAGGGTTGTTGTATGTAACGCTATGGAAAATTGTCAGGTTTCCCTTTAAATTTTGTGTATATATGTATACAGTTGAACCCGCCTTAAGTGGCTATTAATTATGGGTCTGCAAGGCAGGTGGTAGCTTAATGTAGGTCAAAAGTAATGCAGAAAGCTCCTATAGGAGCTTTCTGCATTACTTTTGACCTGCATTAAGCAACCACCTGTTTTTAAGACTCCTATGTTCAATAAATGAATGGCTGCTTAGGACATGGTCTACAGTAATTCTTCCAACACTATTTTTCTTGACCTTTGTAAGCAATATGGGCTCTGATGTTTTTGAAAAGAAATTGAAGAAAACTGCATTGGAATTTGAAATCAACAAATTTAAGTCTTTACTTTCTAGAGAGCATTGTGACACCTTTGCCAACAGAGGGATAAATTGCTTATAGATATCCCGTCTATTCCATCTGTTTGTACTCCATCATTCTTGTGACGTGTACAGTGGTATATTCAACTGTAAATACTTGTACATACTGTAACAAGCATGCTTAACCCTTTCCCTGGTGAATATTCATGTAAGACATAACGGCATCATGAATATTTGTAAGCTGAATTTTTATAATGGCATATTTAAACAGGAGAGTTGATAGACAATATTGTCAGATCTAATATAATTTTATAAGCAAACAGCAGACCTAGATCAGATTGATCTGGGTCTTCTCTGTTTGCAAAAGTGTAAAAATGTGTTTATATGGTGGAAAGGGCAGACAAATGAATCATGTTCTTTTATCTCTTTATTTCATAATATGTATACACATATTTAAGCAGAATTGTCTGATCAGGGTCTGCTTTGCTTGCTTATGAAATCATAATAGCTTTCACTCTACAGTTTCTACCAATAACAAAAATTCCTTTGTACATATGCCATTATAAAAATGAACTAATTAATATTCATAAAGTCATTTTATCTCCATGAATATTAATGAAGTAAAGGGTTAACATAAATATGTTTAACACATAGATGTCATGTGTTCTATTATGTCTTTACTTCGTATATACATGTACTAACATTTATACATTTCAAACAGAGAAGACCAAGATCAGACAAGTGTAATAGGACATGTCTAAGCATGGTCTGCTCTGTTTATGAAATAAACTGCAATTACCTGTATAAGAATTAAACTAATTATTATTCTTAAAGTGACGATATCTTCATGAATATTAATGAAGTAAAGGATTAAATTAAGCATGTTTTACACTCATGTGTTCAATTAAAACAAGTCATGCCTCTTAACACTTTCCCTCATATAAACGCCTTTTCACGCATTTGCAAACAGAGTAGACCCAGATCTGACAGCTCCTGTAGGATCGGGGTCTGCTTCGTTTCCTAATGTAATTTGATAGATCTGTTTCTTTACTTTCTAAATTCACTACAATTTTCTACCTTCCATATTTCTTTGTAACTATTTGTCCATGAATAGTCAGTAGGTGATAAAATTTAGAATAAACATAGAACAGGGAAGGGTTAATACAATACAATGACCAAACTTTGTACCAAAATCAAACAAGTTAGATGTCAACTCTTGTTGGAATTTTCTGTTTATTTATTGGCACAGAAATACTTATAGTTAAGACAATTGACAATATTTTTTGCATAAATACTTGAACTGCTCTGATCTAATATTTCGACCACTAAGGGCCTTTTTCAAAGATCATCATGTTAATCTTTGAAAAAGGCCCTTAGTGGTCGAAATATGAGATCAGAGCAGTTCAAGTATTTATGTATTATATTAATTCCCTATTTTGGAATATTTTCTTCATTGTGAATATTTTTTGTATGGAATACATTCTATGTAAATATTGAAAAATAAGTGGTGATGTACTTAATTACCAGTAAAGTTGTGTTAAATTGTGCAATGCAATCCTAGTTAATTTATTTAAAACTTTTATTTCTATTTTACCTCATAATGTTTCTGTTGCTTATGGATTGTGACATGGTGAATGGTCATGTTTGCCATTTGCAAACAGTATAGACCCAGACAAGCCACCTAGCATTTCTTCACTGTTTGTTTTTCAACCCTTTCCTCCATAAATACGCCTTTTTACGCCTCTGTAAAAGTCACTTAATGAAACCATTGTGATAAATAGGGCATTTGCTCTATATCTATATATGCTCTTAGCAAACAGAGCAGACCTTGATCAGACGGCTCCTACATGAGCCATCTGATCTGGGTCTACTCTGTTTGCAAAGGTGTGAAAAGGCATATCTATGAGGTAATGCGTTAGTTGAAATTTTTAACATTATCTTTTCTTTTATTCCTCTTAAAGAATGTAAAGTAGTTTGGATTCTGATGACTCTGAGAAGTCAAGATGCGGAGTTACTCTGCAACTCATCTCAATCCAACCTGCTTGCATGGGTAGTCATATTCACTGCCACAAGCAAAGAGTGAACGCATGCTTATGTCTTTGCAAACAGAGTCGATCCTGTAGTAACTGTTAAATCAGGGTCTGATCTGTTTGCTTATGGAATAATATAAATCTGATTCTACAGTTTTTGCTGTGGTCAAATATTCCTGTGTTTTTTCACAATTATAAAATTCAGTTAATTAAGCCTTTGAATGCGTGACACCGATGCACTCATTTGCAAACAGTGTAGACTCAGATCCTAGATGAGCCCTTTGATCAGGGTCTGCACAGTTTGTCATTCAAAATCTTTTAGCAAGGTAAGTGTTCCATATTGAGTGGACTCTATAGTTAACCCATTCCCTCATATAAACGTGTTTTCACACATTTGCAGATGGAGTAGACCCAGATCAGATGGCTCCTAGAGGAGCCATCTGATCAGGGTCTGCTCTGTTTGCTAAAAGAATCTGATAGATCTGTTTCTTTACTTTATTAAATGTCTACAATGTTCCACCTACCATATTTCTTTATAACTATTTTCTCAGTAGGTTTTGAGTTTTGGCCTAAATACAGAATAGGGGAAAGGGTTAAACGCTGATGGACTATTCCATGCTGAACATTTAGTGATGAAAGGGCTAACCCTTTCCCACATACAAACACCTTTCCATGCCTTTGCAAACAGAGTAGACCCAGATCTAACGCGCCGTCTGATCAGAGAGTGCTCGGTTTGCTTATGAAATTATAACAGTTGAGACTCTACACTTTCTACTTATAACACAACACATGCCTTTATAACATTTCATAAATATTCATGATGTCATTATTTCTTACATGATTATTGATATTCACAAAGTCATTAGTTCTTTGCATGTTAACGCGTTCCTTCGTATAAACGTTTTTTCACACCTATGCAAACAGAGTAGACCCAAATCAGACGGCTTTTATAGGAGCCGTCTGATCAGAGTCTGCTCTGTTTGCTTATGAAATTATTATAGATCTTACTCTGCAGTTTCTACAAATAATAAAACTTCCTATGTACAGATACCATTATGAAAATTCAGCTAATAAATATTCATGATGCTATTATTTCTTACATGATATCAGCAGGGAATTACTTAATACTCATAAAGTCATTATTTCTTACATGAATGTTCAATAGGTAAATGGTTAACCTTATCAGTAGGTAAACAGTTAACCTTATCAGTAGGTAAATGGTAAACCTTATCAGTAGGTAAATGGTTAACCTTATCAGTAGGTAAAAAATGGTTAACCTTATCAGTAGGTAAACGGTTAACCTTATCAGTAGGTAAAAAAAAACAACAACCTGTTAATCTTATCAGTAGGTAAACAGTTAATCTTATCAGTAGGTAAATGGTTAACCTTATCAGTAGGTAAAAATGGTTAACCTTATCAGTAGGTATAATGGTTAACCTTATCAGTAGGTAAACTGTTACTCTTATCAGTAGGTAAACGGTTAATCTTATCAGTAGGTAAACGGTTAATCTTATCAGTAGGTAAACGGTTAACCTTATCAGTAGGTAAACTGTTAATCTTATCAGTAGGTAAACGGTTAATCTTATCAGTAGGTAATGGTTAATCTTATCAGTAGGTAAATGGTTAACCTTATCAGTAGGTAAACTGTTATTCTTATCAGTAGGTTAACGGTTAATCTTATCAGTAGGTAATGGTTAATCTTATCAGTAGGTAAACTGTTAATCTTATCAGTAGGTAAAAGGTTAATCTTATCAGTAGGTAAAAGGTTAATCTTATCCATAACACTTGTTCATTCACTGTGATATTGTAATCCTGATGTGGAGCAAGGCAAAACTTGAATCTGGGTCTATTTTATTGGCAGTGATTTTGCTATTCATTTTTTGTCACACTTATACCCTGATACAGGTATTTTGTTTCTGTTTTTATGCCCCCCAGATAAGATCTGGGGGGCATATTGTTTTTGCCCTGTCTGTCTGTCTGTCTGTTTGTCTGTTTGTCTGTTTGTCTGTTTGTTTGTCAGCAACTTTAACATTGGTCATAACTTTTGAGCCAGTACAGATAGAGACTTGATATTTGGTATGCATATGTATCTCATGAAGCCGCACATTTTGAGGGGTGACATGTCAAGGTCAAGGTCATCATTCAAGGTCAGAGGTCAAATATATGGGTCAAATCACCGACTTTAACATTGGCCATAACTTTTGGACCAGTAGAGGTAGAGACTTGATATTTGGCATGCTTGTGTATCTAATGAAGCTGCACATTTTGAGGGGTGACATGTCAAGGTCAAGGTCATCTTTAGGGTCAAAGGTCAAATTGTCTGTTTTTTGTCTATAACTTTAACGCAACTATAACATTGGTCATAACTTTTGAGTTAGTACAGATAGAGACTAGATATTTGGCATGCATATGTATCTTATGAAGCCGCACATTTTGAGGGGTGACATGTCAAGGTCAAGGTCATCCTTCAAGGTCGGAGGTCAAATATATGGGTCAAATCACCGACTTTAACATTGGCCATAACTTTTTGACCAGTAGAGATAGAGACTTGATATTTGGCATGCGTGTGTATCTCATGAACCTGCACATTTTGAGGGGTGAAATGTCAAGGTCATACGTCGGGGTCAAAGGTCAAATGTCTGTTTCTTTGTCTGTAACTTTAACATTGGTCATAACTTTTGAGCCAGTACAGCTAGTGACTTGATATTTGGCACGCATATGTATCTCATTAAGCCGCACATTTTGAGGGGTGACATGTCAAGGTCATCTTTAAAGGTCAGAGGTCAAACACATGGGTCAAATCACCGACTTTAACATTGGTCATAACTTTTGAACCAGTACAGATAGAGACTTGATATGTGGCATGATTGTGTATCTCATGAAGCTGCACAGTGTGAGGGGTGAAATGTCAAGGTCATTCTTCAGGGTCAAAGGTCACCAACTTCAAATTGGCCCTAACTTTTGAACCAATAGAGATAAAGTCTTAATATTTGGTATGCATGTGTATCTCATGAAGCTGCACATTTAAGGGGGTGACATTTCAAGGTCAAGGTCATCTTTCAGGGTCAAAGGTCACCGACTTTAACATTGGCCATAACTTTTGAACCAGTAGAGATAAAGACTTGATAGTTGGTATACGTGTGTTTCTCATTTTGCTGCACAGTTTGAGGGGTAACATGTCAAGGTCATCCTTCATGGTCAAAGGTCACAAACTTTAACATTGGCCATAACTTTTGAACCAGTAGAGATACAGACTTGATATGTGGTATGCATGTGCGCCCCATGAAGCTGCACAGTTTGAGGGGTGACATGTCAAGATCAAGGTCATCCTTTAGGGTCAAATATCATATCGAGGGGGCATAGTGTTTCACAAACACATCTTGTTTTTGCTGTTTTTAGCTCACCAGAGCACAAAGTGCTCAGGGTGAGCTTTTGTGATCGCCTAATGTCTGTCATGCGTGGGCGTGCATCGTCCGTCGTGCATCGTCTGTAGTCAACAATTTGAACCTTTAAAAATCTTCTGAATCTACAGGGTTCTCAGCTTTCATCTTTGGTACATAGCATCATCTGTAGGTCCTCTACAAAAGTTATATAAATTATGCCCCTGGGTTCAAAATTGGCCCCGCCCCAGGAGTGCCTTGTTTTCTATCGAAACATATATAGTAAAAATCTTCTCCTCTGAAACTGGAAGGTTCTCAGCTTTCATATTGTTTGCATAGCATCATGTTCAGGTCCTCTATAAAAGTTATATAAATTATGCCCCAGGGGTCAAAATTGGCCCCGCTCCAGGGGTGGCCAGTTTTCAATATAAACATATAGTGAAAACTTTGAAAATCTTCCCCTCTGAAACTAGAAGGTTCTTTGCTTTCATATTTGACACATAGCATCATGTTCAGGTCCTCTATAACAAAGATATATTAATTATGCCCCTGGGGTCAAAATTGGCCCTGCCCCAGGGGTGCCTTGTTTTCTATAGAAACATATAGTAAAACTTTGAAAATCTTCCCCTCTGAAACTAGAAGGTTCTTTGCTTTCATATTTGACACATAGCATCATGTTCAGGTCCTCTATAACAAAGATATATTAATTATGCCCCTGGTGTCAAAATTGGCCCTGCCCCAGGGGTGCCTTGTTTTCTATAGAAACATATAGTAAAACTTTGAAAATCTTCTCCTCTGAAACTGGAAGGTTCTTAGCTTTCATATTTGGCACATAGCATCATGTTCAGGTCCTCTACAAAAGTGATATAAACTATACCCCTGGGGTCAAAATTGGCCCCACCCCAAGGGTGGCCAGTTTTCAGTAGAAACATATAGTGAAAATTTTGAAATCTTCTCGTCTGATTGTCTGGTGAGCGATATCAGGGCCATCATGGCCCTCTTGTTTGATTATAAAATCCTAAGATAGAAAATCCCACCTCTTTTAAGTTGTTTTTGAATGTTTTGTTTATGCTTTTGATATTTGTTATTACGCTTTCTATCTTTTCTTCATATATTTGCTGATCACCAGTTTTTTTATCTGTTCCCACACTTGCAGTGGATTTATAACAATCTATGCAAACAGTTTGGATCCAGGTGAAACATAGAGTAAAACATACCATCAGGATCCAAACTGTTTGACACTCTAGTGGTATTTATGAGGAGCTCTTCACTCTAGTTGTATTTATGAGGAGCTCTTCACTCTAGTGGTATTTATGAGGAGCTCTTCACTCTAGTTGTATTTATGAGGAGCTCTTCACTCTATTGGTATTTATGAGGAGCTCTTCACTCTAGTTGTATTTATGAGATCTTCACTCTGGAGGTATTTATGAAGAGCTCTTCACTCTAGTGGTATTTATGAGGAGATATTCACTCTAGTGGTATTTTTGAGAAGATCTTCACTCTGGTGGTATTTATGAGGAGATCTGGAAGAAAAATTCACTTTGAGATTTAATAACCCATTCCCTCATATTGATGCCTTTTTACACCTATGTAAAAGTCACTTTTTAAACCATTGTGGTTATAAGAGCATTTGCTTCATGGGATGTATTAAATGTATGG